>CM053583.1:99512295-99528224 GCA_028627135.1 Pseudochirops cupreus | reverse complement strand
CTGACTCTAGAGAGCCTGGAAGTTTTGAGATTCCAGGAGGTTCAGATCACTCTTTGGCAGGGATAGGGTGGTATTGGTGGCACTGATCTGAACTGTTGTCCTTCCAAATCTGCCCTTCTGGGCAGATAGGTGGCGCTGTAGTGGATATAGCACCAGCCCTGAAGTCAGGAAGACTCCTCTTACTAAGTTCAAATCCAGCCTAGACACTTACTAACTGTGTGACCCTGAGCAAGTCATTTCAACCTGTTTGCCTCAGTTTCCTCATCTGTAAAATGAGCTGGAGAAAGAAATGCCAGACCACTCCAGTATCTTTGCCAAGAAAACCCCAAATGGGGATCATGATGAGTCAGACATGATCGAAACAACTAAACAACAACAAAGAGATAGTCATCAAGTTTGGGCGGAAAGAGCTCTGGATTAAGTGTTGGAAGCCTGGGCTCAAATATCAACTGTTAAAAAGATTGCTTCTGGATAGATTACTAGACTTTGAGTCAAAAAGACCTAAGTTCGAGTTTTGCCTCAGACACTCACTTTGCATATGGCGCTGGGCAAGTAATTTAACCCCCCTTAGCCTGTTTCCTTATCTAGAAAATGAAAAAAAATAATAGCCCCCAGGGCTGTCATGAGGAAGAAATGAGATAATACATGTAAAGAACATTTTCAAGCCTTAAAGTGTCATATAAATATCAGTAGTAGTAGAAGTAGTAACAGTAGCCATTATTAGTAGTACTATATTATCTGGTCCTCAGTTTCCAAATGTGTGAAATAAAAGGGTTTGAACTGGATTATCCCTGAAGTCCCTACTCTAACATGATGGTCCTCTCCTGGTTCTCATACTAATGTCATAACTTCCCTTTCCCAGGTTTCAAACTAGGTCTGGAAATAAAAGGAAGAATGAATATCCTGTATAGTTTATATAAAAGCACAGTCTCTTCTACTCACCTAAGCATGGGATGGTTCTGTGTATTCTCTTCCAACTTTTTAAATATTTGTCAAAACCCAACAGTGCCAAGAGGCTATTTCCTTCCCATCTAGCGCACAGCGATGCAAAGGCCTACGGAATTTAAAGAACAGTCCTGTCACACACAGGAAGAGATCTCTGGAAGTATTTTTTTTTAGCAGAAAAAAATAACAAAAGCTTTTTTTTCCAACTTAAAATATTTATACAAAAGGGAATACTGTGCTCTATCAATCAATTTTTTTTTGCTAGGCTGGGAATCTGTTCAGGACTTTACATGGCTGTGCCTTTGAGAAGATGCTGAAGTGAAAAGGGTCCTAGTTTATATAAAAATATATCCCCAGGCCTAGAATAACCATATGGAACAGTCTTGGGGTTGGGGAGTTTTGCATAGGTCATATGGATGTGTCCTTAGATTTCCCAAACCAGAAAGGATGTGGAATTTAGATAACACGATCTGGTTTCTATCTTTTTTATTTTTAGATGTAAATTCGTCTATTGGATCTGCCCAAGTGATTTAGGCAAACTTAAACATGGCCGAAAAAAGAAATAGTTACATTTTGGAACTGCACTATTAGTTTACAAATCGAAAGGGCCCTGAATGATAGCCATGAAACATGAAGGTTCCACTGAAATAAAGGCATGAAATGCCAAAGGGAATGCTCTCTGTACGACTGCCCCGATCCCGTGCTGTGAAGATTAGAGAGCTCTTAACAACTAAAGGAATCATGGGATGCAGCACGTGAAATCAATGGGGGGACGCTAACAATATTATGAAGACATTTAACATTTTGTATTTTGGGTTCAGAATTTTAAGCTGATGACCTTCCTCTTTGTTTCAGCAAGGGCATTTGAAAGTAAAAGAAACTCCTGAGTGGAGAGTTATTGAGTGGCCCACTGTATTCTGCATCTAGCAAAGGCTGTGGGAATACAGGCAATTTGATGTGGAGGTTTATCAGATTAATCCAAGCCAGAAAACCCTACTGTCATTCAGAAGCACCAGAGTCTAGGCCGGAATCAGTCAGATTAGTGGCCGACCTTGACCACGCTCACTGGATAATTGCTTCCCTCTTCATTTTCTTTTTCTTTTTGTACCATAACATAGGTGAATGATTTCTTGAGCCTCGTCTGCCCTTTCTGTATGTCCCCTCTTGGCAAGTACTTCTGGCCCATGTCCACCCATAGTGATGATCTTTACAAGCTAGAAATTGTGCTATTTGTTTCCAAAATATCTCTATTTTTGATGATTTGTAGGACCCATAATAAAACCCTAATTTGTTTATGGATATTCGATTTCTTGCTCAAAAAGTTTAGACTTATTGTAGTTATTTATATAGGTCTTGTACGAGCAATAAATTCTTGCAGGGCAAGAATGGTGCCTTATACATCTATGTATTCCCTGGCAAATGTCACTTATTTTTTCCAACGAAAAAGAATTATAACATATTTTGATACTACTTGAAGACTTACAAAGGGCTTTCCTCACAAATTAGTGAGGTAGGTAGTACAAATATTATCATTTAACAGATAGGGAAACAAGTTCAGGTTAGGTACATAGTAGATATTTAATGAATGGTATTGACTGACTGATAGGGTCACACAGTTAATAAGTGTTGGGGCAGAACTAAAGCCCAGGTACCTTTCAACTTCAAGTCCAGTCTTTTTCTCCTACATTGTTCTAGCCAGCTTTGAATGCAGAAGTAAGGTACCTCTATTTGACTTTTAAGTCATTACATGGAAAGAGGACTCAGGAGGAGATGACAGACTCTAAAGTGGAGCAATACACATAGGACTTGGGTTTCACCATAAGAATTAACCCTTAGAAGAACCCAAGGGGTCAGTATAAATAAGCCTGATTTCCCACTGGAGACATTTTTCCCAAGTGCCCCTGGCTGCAATACTTCCTACCTCCAGTCCTTTCTGCCCTAGTTACTTTAAGGTCCAGGTCCTGATGCAAAGTCACTCCTTCCTTTCTCCCTGTTTTACTTTCCTCTCTTAACTCCAGATCTGGCCCTGTGGTGAGGTACAGCATAGGGGAGAGGGAGGGGAGAGAAGACAGAGAGAATGCTCAAGGATCTAGGATCAGAATTTAGGAAAAATGAACCTGTCTCTATGAACATTCAGGAGAAGAGAAGCTGTTTCTAGGTCACTGGCTGCAGAATGAAAAGGGTCTGTTTGTAGAGCATGTCAATTCTCTCTTAATCTTGCCAGGTGGTTCTCTCCCTGCAGACCAGGGATAGCAAGGAGATGACAGTAACTAAAAGGAATGGGAGGGAGGAAACAGAGACTTGGGTTCCATCAGTTACACCATTAGGGAGACACCTAACCATGCTTCCACTGGGGGTGCTCAAAAGGCAGAGCAAGCATCAGAAGGGGCACCCCAGATCTAGATCACTTAAGCCCAGAAGGAGTCTATGATGAGTACTGCAGATGCAAAGAGGGTTGTTTTCAATTGTGTCAAGAACAAGAGGAAAATTAAAGATGGGCTACTCCTTTGCTGAAGGTAAGAATGGGAGAGGTCAACAAATGACAGAGAAGGAGCAGGACTGTTCATCTTGTATTTTGCTTCTTTTGGACTGGCAAGAATAGAACAAAAATAACTTATAAAGAGTTGAAACCTAAGATGAGTGAAGAGATGGTAAGAGGTAGATGAAATACCTTCCTTTTTTCCCTTCCCTTCCCTTCCCTTCCCTTCCCTTCCCTTCCCTTCCCTTCCCTTTTCTTCCCTTCCCTTCCCTTCCCTTTCCTTTCCTTTCCGATTGTGTCTCCCTATCTTGCCCAGGTTGGAAGTTCAGTGACCATGCATGACTCGGATCCCACTATTGATTGGCTCTGAGGCTTTGACCTGCTCCACTTTACACCTGGGCCAATTTGCCCCTTTTTAAGCAGCCTCGTGGCCTCCCACTCCCATGAACTCACTATATTGGTGCCAGATTTAATGTGGATACGCAACTGGCTGGACCTACTGAAGCTTAGAACTCCTGTGCTCAAGCAAACCACCAACCACAGCCTCCCTAGTAGTTTATGGATATATACTACCACATCCAGCTACCTTGAATTTCAGTAATAGGAAGAGAGGTTGATGAGGATAGCTTTAATTCCTGGTTAAACTCTAGAACACATTATAAATAGAAAGATTAGTGAATATCTAGAACAGTAAGTGGGGATCCAAAAGAGCTAGCATGGCTAAATCAAGAACATGCCGAACCAACCTAATTTTCTTTTATTGAGAAGGTTGGTAGGTCAGAAGAATGTTGTAAACATGCTATCCCTAGATTTCAGCAAAGCATTTGGGAAATCCCTGAAAGGATAATTAAGATGGAATACATAGATCTGAGAGTGTTCTGCATAAACAGGATGGAATCCATGGGAACTAAAGAGATCAGCAAAGGAGAGAACACAGATCAACAAGGGAGAGAGCACAGAAGCTACATGACACAGTCTTGGATAACGTTTAGGAGATAGGAAATGTATGATGAACTTATAAAAGAGACTGAGGAATGTGCAAGCAGGTAGGAGAAAGAGCAGGACAGAGTAGTGCCTTGGATACCAAGAAAAGAAGGAATATTGCAGAGCAAAGAGTGGTCAACAGCATCTAAAGCTACAGAGGGGTCAAGAAGGATAAAGACCAAGTAAAAACCATTGAGTTTGCAGATCACTGACAATGTTTGAGTGAGAAGTGTCATTAGAATTGTGGGACTAGAAGACAGTTTGCAAGGGGCAGAGGGAGTAATTAGGGAAAGAAGCAATGATAGCACATGTATCTTTTTAATATTTTAAAACATGTTTTTATAAAACAAGTATTTCCATAACAATATAATATAGCATGATATAACATAACATAGCATAATATAGCATAATATAACATAGTATAGTATGATATATGATATGATATGATATATGATATGACGTGGCATGATACGATACAATACAGTACGATATGATACAGTACAGTATGCTACAATACAATGCGATACAATATGGTGCAATATGGTACAATGCAGTACAATGCGATATGATGCGATATGATATGGTGTGATACGATACGATACATAGGATGTGATACAATACAATACAATGTAATAGAATAGGTGCACCTTTTAAAAAAAAATTTCACTGAAAGAGAAGAGAGATTTCAAGCAATAGCTCTAATCAAGTCAAAGTTTCTTAGGGATAGCTGATACTTAAGGCTGTTTGTGGGCAGCAGGAAAAGGTATAATAGATGAAAGAAACTGAAGATGAGAGAGGAGAAATTACCCAAGTGCCATGTTCTGGGAAGAGACAGAAGGGAATGATTTGAAGGACAGAAGTAGAAGGGTTAGCTTTGTAAAGGAGGGATATTTCTTCAATAAGCCTTCATTAACTTAAGTGCCCACTATGTCCCAAGCACTGTTCTAATGGCTAGGAGACAAAGGAAGGTGAAAGTAGTCCCTGCTCTCAAGGAGATTTTAGTCTAATGGAGGAGACAAAATGCAAACAACTAAGTACAAACAAGATATATGCAGGATAAACTGGAGATAATCTCAGAGGGAAGGTGTTTGTATTAGAGCGAATCAGGAAAGGCTTCTTAAAAGGAAGCCAGAGAGGCCAGGAAATGGAAATGAGGCAGGAGAGCTAGTAAAAAAAAATGCTCATTTTGGAGATGGTGTATTTTATTCAAGGAACAGCAAAAAGGTCAATGTCACTGAATTTTAGATTATGTAGAGGCCAGTAAGGCATGAGGAGACTGACAAGGTAGAAAGAGCGAAGATTACAAAAGTTTTTTAAAAGCCAAACCAAGGATTTTCTATTTTATCCTGAAAGTAATAGGGAGCTAGTGAAGTTTATTGAGTTGGAGGTGAGGCTGGGGACATGATCAGACCTGTGCTTTAGGAAGATCACTTTAGCAAAGGAAAAGACAGGTAAATATGTAGCGTGCTTTTGAAACGTGGAATAGGAAAGAAGGGGGAACTGGTGGGGGATGGCCTTGATTTTCCCAATAAAATAGAAAATGAGGTCATCTGCTGAGAGATTGGTTCATGTGGTAAATTCTCAGAGGCTTGAAAGAAGAAAATATTTAGAAGAGATACCACAGGATGCATGATGGAATCAGTTAGGGAGGAATAAAAGGATAGCTGTGAAATGCTAAAGATCCAGCTGAGATTAAATAAAATAATTTCATTGTGGACCTGGTTGTCATGGTTGTTTGACTTTTCCTGTAGTATTCCTGAGGACAAGACTGTACTCCACCACCTAGACAAAACCCTTTTCCCAAGAGGGAAGTGCTAGCAGCTGATGGGAGCTGTCCATAGCTGAAATTCAGAACAGTCCAAAGGACTGGGACTTAGAATGATTGCTAAGTCAACCTACGAGCATTTATTAAGCATCCGCTATGGGCTAGACTGCCCTTTACACTGGGCTTAAAAGTTGAACCCGAAACCTATTTGGGTAACCATTTTCTTGGTCTCTTGCCTTACTTTGGCCCATTGGCCCTGTGAATCCAGAGCTACAGCCACCTGGATACCATTGCTGCCACATTGCCACACTCTTTTTCTGGATCCTGGATGCAGTTATTTCCTCTGGCCTTTATTTGCTTGGCATTTCATCATAGCTAATCCACTTGCTCAAAACAATATAATCTTACTTCTTGTTTCTCACCAACTGAGGATTTAAAGCATCCTGCTCAGAGTGGTCTGGTCTCTTTGCATTGCAGTCTGAGCAAAGGAAGGGTGTTGCCCTTGACAGAACTTGCTCCTGATGTGGACCCAGAGGGAACAGGGTCTGTAATTTGCTTTGGTAATCATCATGGACTTAGAACCACAGGGTACATAACAGAAAGGGAACTTAGAGATCATGCAACTCATTTTACAGATAAGGAAACTGAGGTCCAGATATATAAAGTGACACGTCCAGCATCACAAAACTAGTCGATATCTGTGTTAGGTTTCAATCTCAGGCTATAGAACCATAGTTTAAGAATGGGAAGGGATCTCAGTAGCCAGTGAGTCCAACTCATACATAAAAATGAATCCTCTCTACAATGCATATGGTTCTGCCATTTTTGTTTGAAGATCTCCAATGAGATAAGAATGCTCTGGTGACTCAGGAGGCCGCTGGTGACACAGTGGATAGAGTGCTGGGTCTGGAGATCAAATTCAGCCTCATATACTAACTGTGTGATCCTGGACAAGTCAGTCACTTAACTTCTGTTTGCCTTAGTTTTTTTCAACTGTAAAGTGGGAACACTAATAGCACCTACTGCATAGTGTTGTTGTATTAAATGAAATGATATTTGTAAAAAGTACTTGGAACAGTATCTGACAGATACCATCAGATGATACCGGTGATACTGGTGCTGTGTAAATGTTTATTCTTATTCCCTTCCCCTTCTATCCTTTGAGGGAATGCTTTCTGCTTTTGAATGACTCTAAGTATTGGGAATCAAGCCTAAACATTGTAACTTCTATTAATTGTTTCTAGTTTTGTACTCTGGAGCCATATAGAACAAATTTAATTCCACTTCCAAATAAAAGTCCTCTAGATCCTTGAAGAATATTAGCATGTTCTCCCCCCAAAGTTTTCTCCAGGATAAACATCCCCATTTCTTTCATCTAATCCTCATATGGGTTAAACTGCCTAGTTACCCTCTACTAGACACTCAAGCTTATCCTTCCTAAAATGGAGCACTCAGTCTTGATCATGGAACACCAGAGGTCACCTTCTCTGGGCAGAGCAGAGTTGGACTTCCCAGAGTCCTCAGAGCCCAAAGGCTCTGCTTCTCTTAGTGTGGTCAAGATCATATTATTTTTTAAAATTACCATATAATATTCTTGGTTCATATTGAGTTCATAGGCTATTAAAGCTCTTAGATTTATTTTAGATTAAATGATATCTTCCCCACCCCATACTTCTGATGTTGATTTTTTGAATACAAGTGTAAAACTTTACATTTATTCCTGTCAAATTTCATCTTCTTAGATTTGACCTGATGCTCGAGCCTGCCAAGGTCTCTTTAGAGCCTGAATCTATATGCCTGACTCAAAATTTAGTCACTTTCCACAATGCTACACTCCTACTTAGTCCAGTCTATTGGTCATTATGGTGATTCAGTTTTCACCAAGACAGGGGCAACTATATGGTACAAATCTGGAATGCCAGATGTGGAAGTCAGGAAGACTCATCACCTTGAGTTCAAATCTGGCCTTAGACACATACTAGCTGAGTGACTCATCTTCCTGAATTCAAATCTGGCCTCAGATATTTACTAGCAGTGTGACCCTGGGCAAGTCGCTTAACCTTGTTTGCCTCAGTTTCCTCATCTGTAAATGTAAAAAAATAAGCTGGAGAAGGAAAATGATAAACCACTGCCAAGAAAACTCCAAATAGGGTCACAAAGAGTTAGACTTTACTGAAATGATTGAAAAATGAAAAGCCTTAAAAATTATAAGCTGTTACTCCTCCATTGTTCATCCTAAAATGTCGTTATTACATTCTTGCCTCTTTCCTAGCAATGAAATTCTGCAGGGTCTTAAGCAAGATTGGAGGAAGGTCAGAGGGAATGAAGGAGTCAGTTTGTTTTGCATTGTCTTTTATGATAGCTAGGGAGGCAATTAATTTTTATGAGGACATTTCACTGGGATGCTTGACCCTCATTCTGACTGGTACTAAAGTATAAGACCATGGAACCAGCAAAGTAGAAAACGCAATGTTCTGGGCTCATCTAGAGAGACCTGAAGCTGAGAGAACACCCTTGGGAGTGTACTCTGGTCAGCATGCAACTGGAAAGGACTCTGGATTTGAAGTCAGATAACCTGGATTCCAATCCTGCTTCTACTGATTACTACCTGCGGGATTTTGTGTAAGTTAAGCAATATTTTGGGGGCCAATTTAGGTCATCTAAAATAAGAGGGCTGGATTAGACGATCTCTAAAGGTTCGTTCTACCCCCCAATCTATGATCCTGTGTGAATTGTCCAATGAATTCATATGCATTGCAGAGAGTCCACCTATATCCAAAGCTTTGTCTTCAGTTATTCATTCAGATGGTCTATTTGCCAAATCTCCCACTACCTCCACCCCACCTGATATGCATTGCATACACTTGATCTGTGTTTCCCTGGTCAGTACACTTATCTATGTTTCAGCCTCCTCATCTATTAATGGAAATCATGACCTTTGATCTCAAGTGAATTTGTAAAGTACACTGAAATACTTGAGAGACAATTGCTAAGCAGTGCAAATTCATCATGCAAGCAAGGAGAAAATGAAAGTTTTTCCTGAAAATGTTGTAGGCTAATCATTTTTCAGTTTATTTCTTCTTCAGATCCAATAAAACCTAAACAAAATCTACATTAAACTCTGCTAGAATATGACAAGGAGATAACATGATCCAGTAGTAAAAACTATGGTTTTGAAGTCAGAAGATGTATGCTGGCTCTGACTTTTAATTGGCTATATGGCTCTATGAAAGTCACTTCTTTCTGAACCTGTTTTCTCATATGTAAAATGGAGATACTGATATTTATGACAGAAATACAGACAGACAGACAGATAGATAGAACATTTATTAAGTACATACTCTGTGCCAGCTACTGAGATAGAGCATTTATTAAACACTTACTGGGGAAGCTAGGTGGTGGAGTGGATGGAACACTGGGCTTCAAATCAGAAACTCATCTTCCTGAGTTCAAATCCAGTCTTACTAGTTGTGTGACCCTGGACAAGTCACTTAACACTGTTTGCCTCAGTTTCCCCATCTGTAAAATGAGCTAGAGAAGGAAATGGCATACACTCTAGTATCTTTGCCAAGAAAACCCCAAGTGGAGTCACAAAGAGTCGAACATGCCTGAAAACTGACTGAACAACAACAAACACTTAGTATTGCTAGGCATTGTGCTATGAACCAGGGATACAAGCATGCCAGAGAGATCCCCAAGCTTATGTCCCTGAACTCAAGGACCCCCTTTTCTAATGGAGGAAGTCCAGAGAGTGAGCATGGCTGGGAGGAAGTGAGCATGACCAGTCCCTCTGGAAATTTTGGTCCAGGACTTGGGAGTCACCAATCAAGAGAGTGGGTGGAGATGTCTCTGAGATGGGAAGTGTTTGGTGAGAAGATGAAAAAGAAGTCTAGAGAACAAATAAAGTTACCAACCTACTGGGTTGTTGTAAGGAAAACTCCTTGTAAACCATGAAGAGCTTATTATAAAAATGTGTTATTGTTTTAACATAAATTTTTATTTCTATCTTCCTACCTCACCAAAATTTCCCATGTCTCTCCCTCTCCCCTCCAAAAGTGATATCTCATGTAACAAATGTTTGTAAAGAAAAAAAGGAAATAATTCAATACACCAAAAAGCTCTGAAAATACGTGCAAAGGGTCACACGTCTTCTTCATGACACTATGAGCTCCATGAAAGCAAAGACTATTTTTGACTTTATATCTCTAGCGCATAGTAGGCGTGCAATAAACATTTGTTGACTATTGACTGACTGACCAGCAGAACCCTATCTACCTTCCACCTGTGCAGAAGGGTGAAATAGGGGTATCTTCTCATATCTCTTCTTTGGAACCGTGCTTAACTCTTTGTACTTTTTCAAATTTGCTTGATTGTTTTATGGTTTCCTCTCCACTTATATTGTAGTCATTGTGTATATTGTCTTCTTGGTTCTGCTCACTTCACTGCATCGGTTCATGTACATCTAGCCATACTTCTCTATATTCATCATATTTATAGTTTCTCATAACATTCACGTACCATAAATTCTTTAGTCATGCCCCAATCAATGGGTATTTACTTTGTCCAATTCTTTACTATCACAAAAAGTGTTACTATAAATATTTTGGTATATATTGGGACTTTCTTCCTTTGAATGGCCTTCTTGGTGCATATTCTTAGTAGTGGAATCTCAAGGTCAAAAGATATGGACATTTAGTCTCTCTTTTCACAACTACAAATTACTTTCCAAAATACTTGGATTTATTCACAGCTCTACCAACAATGCACTAGTATCCCTATTTTCCTACAACCCCATCAATGTTGACTATTCTCATTCTTTTTCATTTTTGCCAATTTTTAGGGTGTAAAGTGTTGTTTTGATTTGCATGTCTCTTAATTATTAGTGATTGGCAACATTTTTTCATATGGTTATTAATAGTTTGTGATTCTTCTTTTGAGAACTGTTTGTTCATATCCTTTTACCACTTATCTTTATTTATCTCTTCCCCCTCACCAATCTTCTCCTCTTCTGATCTTCTTGTTATTGTTGAGGGCACCACCATCCTGATACTCCATCTCCTGATATTTTCACTGACTCTTCCACTCCATGCCTGGAATTCTTTCTCCTTCTCCTTCTCCTTCTCCTTCTTTTCCCCAGCTTCCTTCACATCCCACTTTGCACAAGAAAACTTTTCTGATTCTCCCTTCATGCTAGTGCCTATTATCTCCAATTTATCCTGTATGTAGCTTGTTTGTACAGGAGGGTTTGCACATCATCTCCTTCATTAGATTGTGAACTCCTTGGAAGCAAAGACTGTATTCCCAGCAATAAGCACCGTGATTGGCACACAGCAGACAATCAATGAATACCTGTTGATTGGCTGACTAACTGTTGGGAAATGGAATATTAGTTATTGATTTACCAGGATGGATAAGCAGGAGAGGCAGTATGTTATAGTGTATAAAAAGCCAGACATGAAGTCAAGGAGAACTGGATTCAAGTTTTGCCTCTCATAAATACTGACTGTGTAACTATAGGTAAGTCACTTAAGTAAGTATACCCAGCAAACTTTCTAAGGCAAGATGTTGATTTGCATTGATGGAAGTAGTTTTCATACCAGGAATTACCCACTCTGGTGAAATCACCAGTCTGGTCCCATATAGATGACCAGTAGTGCCTCATGGCTCATTAATGTGGTTTGTTGAATTTCTCCCAGAATATACACAAATAGATCCGAATTTCTATTGACTTGAGTGTCTCCTGCAATGAGGCAGATTATAATTTATCTATGCCTATCCATCCCATGTGACTCCTCCATGTCCTTCATAAATTTGACAGAGTCCTCCTAACAGACTAGAGGCCTTTGTCACTTATTTCTGACATCCCAAGACTCCCATTGGAGCTCTTGGGTTGTCCACCAAAATCTGTTGCCCCCTCCCCCCCATCATAATGATGACGACATCTTTTACTGAGAAGATCTGGGTTCCCCCTATAACATTTACTACACTGGTGACCTTGGATAAATCACTTAATTTCTCTGGCCTACAGTTTCCTCATCTGTAAAATGACACAGTTGGACTAACTGGTCCTTATGGTCCCTTCCAGCTCTAGATCTGTGAAGTATAAATTGCTGTTCTTTGAAGTGCCTTATTGGCTGCATGCTACAATCTGTCCACACCTATTGTGTACTCTTCCATTGCCTTCTGAATGGTAGTCATTCTCAATTCTTCAGAAATCTTCATGTTTGATAGCTCATAGACAAATAAGATGGGTAGAATACTAGTATTAACAATATGGGCCTTTGTTTCTAGGAGAAGCAATGTTTGGGGTCATCAAAGGAGATTTGCTATTTCCTGAAGGCAATCCAATAAAGGACATTTACGTATTTGCTAAGAATACAGGGTGTCCCAAAACTCCTAGTGCAGTATTAAGCTATTAAAAGCTTGGGACTTGGGGGACACCCTATAGAATGAAACAAAAGAAGCAAAACATTTGAGACATTACTATTAAACTGTTCATTTCATGAAATCTATTTATGGAAGACCAGGATAATCTGATAGACCTAGTCAGAAGATTAGAGATTGAGTCCTTCCTGATTATCAGGCTTCTGACCATGTTAGATAGTTTTGTAATCTCATAGGAAATCTGAACTGTCTTTCTGACTGATATTTACCATATTTTATTAACCCTCCTTAAACACCAGCTTCATTGTCTTTCTTTAATCTTTTGAGAGATATATGGTACTGGTCCTTCTGCATGTGATGAGGCCATCTGATGTCAGTTACCATAGAAAGAGACTGTTGTAAAGATAGTCAGTTACAGTTGGGGACTTGTGACAAGTTTGATTCAAAATGTATTGTGTGAGAGAAACATTTCTCTAGGGAAATAAGGTTACATTTCAGCGTGGCAAGTGGGCGCTTTGGGGAGTAAGGAAGGAGAGATGCCAATTTGCTAATGGGGCCCTGGAACCTCAAGCCCCTTATCTGCAGTGATCACGGGAATGTGTGTTGGCAGTGATTGTTTTCATTTACTTACTTCTCAGAGGCTTTTGCTGAAACATAATCTCTAAATATTAAAAGCAATACCGGAGACATGAAAATCATCTTGCTTTTATTTGCCCCAAACCACATACCCACAAATTGATGAAATATTGATGAAGTGAGAACCATCTGTTACATGTGAGAGAAAATGAGTCAGTTGGACAAGAGCACCAGGGCATACTCTTACCATACAGATACCTGGACAGCTCCCATCTCAAAGGGAAAGGGAGCTGGGCAAGGAGGGGGAGGAGTAGGGGAAGGGAGACAGTGTTCCAATATGTGCTCCAGTTTTATAACCATACTATCTATCCCTATTCTTCCCTTTTGAAAATGGTGCTACCTATGTTATAAATTTCTAAACTATAGTATGGCTCACCTCATCAAATTCCTTACTGTCTCAGAGAGGAGAGAGGGAGAGGGAGACAGATAATTTGGAACTCAAAAAAAATTTTTTAAATGAATGTTAAAAATTGTCTTTACTTATCACTGGGGAAAAAATAAAGCATTTTAAAATGTTAGTGTTTGTTCATATTTAAAGCTAGTTCAGTCTAATTGACACCACCTGAACAGACATTTCTTATTTATTTATTTACTTTTAGTTTACAACATTCAGTTCCACAAGTTCTTGAGTTCCAAATTTTCTCTTCCCCGCCCCCCCACGTCACCTCTCCCCCTCCACAGAAGCATACAATCCAATGTAGGTTGTACAGTTACCTTCACATTAAACATTAGTCAAAGTTATAATAAAAGAAAAATTTCAAAGTTATCTATCCAGTGCCTACTCTTCTTCAAGACAGTCTTCATCTCCTTTCAACGAGGCCCTCACTTGATCTCTCCAAGGTCACCAATGACTCCTGAATAGCCAAATTTAGTGATCTTTTCTCTGTCCTCAGCTTTTCTGACTTTGCCACTGCTTTCTACCCAGATGATTCCCTGCTCTTCTACCAAATACCCTTTCTTCCCTTGGCTTCAAATATATCACAACATATTGCTTCTTCTCTAACCTTTCTAACTGCTCCTGTCTCCATCTCTGACTCCTCATCCTTTCCCCAAACTCTAAATGTGGGCATTGCCAAAGATCTGTCCTTGACATCTCTACATTTTCTCCCTTGGCAAATTCATTCACTCCCACAGCTTCAACTAACACCTTTATTCAGATGACTCACAAATCTATGCCTGTAGCCTTGATGTCTTTTCTGAACTAGCAACTTGTTTCTCCACTACCTTCACTGCAATAATTCAATAAGCATTTATTAAGCCCCTACTATATGCCAGGCACTGTATTAGGTGCTGGGGACTCAAAGACAAAAAATAGGGAAGAAAAAGCCCTTGACTCCAAAGAACTCACATCCTACTGGAGGGAAATAATATGTACATAGAGACATAAATTAAAAAAAATATACAAGCTCATTGGGGGTGGGGGGTAGGAGAGCACTGACAACTGGGAGGATCAAGACAGGCCTCCTTTAGAAAGTGGCACATGAGCTAGACTTTGAATGAAGCTAGGGATCCCAAGAGGTGGAGGTGAAGGGGGAGAGAGGGATGACTCTGTAATCTGTTAGCAACTCAAACTCAGAAGATCAAGTCTGAGTTTATCATCGTTCCCCCTTAAACTTGCTCCTTTTCTTGGCTTTACTGCTTACATTTATCTGTGCTATACTCTCTTCTCTCAGCTGTGCAGGCTTGGGGTGATCTTTCTCTGTTCTCCACTCTTCATCTCTCCTATTCCACCAGTTACGTGTTTAGCTGATTCCACTTCTCCAACATCTCTCACACCTGCCCCCTTCCCCTAATCCCCACTGACACCATTCTACAAAAGCCCTAATTACCACTGTCAAGATATTGGGAGATATCCTATTTTCCAGACCTAAGACCCAGCAAACAAGCTGTATCTTGAGCTTGGCATATCAACAATCCTTTGCACTCACCCTCTGGATGATCTTGCCCTCTGGCAAAATCATATCATTATTGTATTGACTTGACCAGCACCAGGTGTTCTCTGAGCTCAGAAAAGCACTGGACAAGTACTCATGCTCCAGTCATGAAGCCCTGCTACATATCAAACTTGTCTCATTGTTGCTGTTACCCGTCATCGTCAGGGCTACAGTTCACTGCACAACCACTGGTATATATAGTGAGAGCTTCCCCACACTGCCTCGAGTACCCCCACTGGGGGTAGGGCACCTGACACCTGTGTCTAGATCCCTCCTTGCTTGCAAGCTGTTTCCCCTCACTTTGAAATTAAACTTTTGTTTGATTCCTGACTTCCCTGTCTCTAATCTTCTCTGTTTGGCTCCAGCCACCCAGGAGTTTAAAGCTAGTTGAGTCTAATTGACACCACCTGAACAGACATTTCTTATTTATTTGTTTACTTTTAGTTTACAACATTCAGTTCCACAAGTTCTTGAGTTCCAAATTTTCTCTTCCCCACCTCCTGCCATGTCACCTCTCCCCCTCCACAGCAGCATACAATACAATGTAGGTTTTACAAATACCTTCACATTAAACATTAGTCAAGTTGTAAAGAAGAAATATAACCAATGGAGTGAACAACGAAGAAGAAGAAATAAAACAAAATAAAACTCAAAAGAGAGAGCAAATAGTTTGCTTCAATCTGCATTCAGACCCTGTAACAGCAAGCACCCCAGCACACCCAGGGCGGCTACTAGCACAGGTTCTTAGATCTGCTTTTCTAAAGGAAAGCAACTCAAAATGGGTTAACAATCTTACTTTAAT
>CM053583.1:99480519-99511795 GCA_028627135.1 Pseudochirops cupreus | reverse complement strand
AAAAAAATAAACTTGAACTATTGGAAAAAAAATAAATAAAGTGAACTGACCAAAAATAAATAAATAAATAAAGACAATCATTGGACAGGCTTGAACTTAATTGACCAAAGGTGATGATCTTCAGAAACTCAATCCAATCTAAAAAGCCTTATTATGCCCTTGAGAGGCAGTTGGGGGCAGTGAATATAGAGCCAGGTTCAATACTGGAATTTGGAAGTCCTGTGTTCCAGTCAGGTTTCTGACACGCGCTGGCTGTGAGAAATTGGGTAAATTATTTAACCTCCCAGAGCCCCAGGCAATTCTCTAAGACTATAAGTTACAGAGTGGGTCAACCATCTGCTTTGGTAAAGGGATTTTCTTCTTTGAGAATTCCCAGTACCAATGAAATAACATTGTCTTACACTAAAACTCAAACAAACAAACAAAAAAGATGCACTTATTCTTTGAAATGTGTTGGGTATACAAAAATAAACTTCCAATGGCTCCTAATTATATACAGAATGTACACACTTCTTAGTCTGACTTCCAACACCCTCCACAGTCTGGTTCCAACTTTCTAATCAGGTGATTCAGGGTTTGTATGCTTTTGTCAGCATAGTCTTCAGCTCTTGAGAGACAGTGTGGTGTGGTAGATAGTATGTGGGACTTGGGGTCATGAAGACCTAGGTTCAAATGGTGACTTGAAACTTAGAACTGTAGAACCTTGGACAAATCACTTAACTGAATTTTCAGTTTCCTGAGTTTTCCTACTCCTTAGTAAAGTGATTGGGTTGGACTAGATGGATTCCAAGGTCCCTTTAATTAATGAGTAAACATTTATTAAGTACCTACTATGTATACTGTGCTAAGTGCTGGGGATACAAAAAGGGGCAAAAGACAGTCTTGCCAGGACTAAATTTATGATGCTATGACCCTATCTTTCTACCCTTGTGACTGATTATTCCCGTTCATATATTCTCTATCCCACCCAAAATAAACTAAGTTTATTTTAATATTTATTTATTATTGAGAGATCCATTGTCCCTACAAACTCTCACCTTTGTACTCATTCTGCCCTAACCTTTCTCCTTCCCTTTGTTAACCTAGTTTCCATTCCCAGAACAGAGCCCACCCTCTCCAAAACTCTGCCTGTTAAAATCTGTCCTTTCCTTCAAGGGCCACCTCAAGTGCCACCATCTCCATTAAGCCTTCCCTGATTGCCCCCAGCTATAAGGAATTAATCCCATCTCAAATTTCACCCAGAACTTTGATTTCCCTTGTGCCTTTTTCTCATATTCTAAGTTACGATCATTTATGTATGCATCTTAACTCCCCCAACTAAATTGTAAACTTGTTGACGATTGGGCCTGTGTCTTATTTCTGAGAAGCGTCATGGAGTAGTGAAAAGAAATTGTATTTGGAGTCAGGACTTACATTCAGATCCCAACTCCCCCTTAGGCAAGTCATGGGGAGCATCTTTCTGACCCCCATTTTCCTGACCTATAAAATAAAGGGACTGATTAGATAACAAAATTCCCTCCTAATTTTAAATATTTTGATTCTGTGACCTCCATATCATGGTAAACACTTTATTTGGTTGAAATGAATGTATTGAGAGACAATCATTGTCTGCCCATACCTCCTTGAAAATCAGCCAGTGGGTTTTAATTAATGGGTGAGCAGGCCCTGGAGGATTGACTTGGATTTATGACATTCAGCTCAAACTCAAAGCAAGCCAGGCTTAATGCTATTCCTGACCCTTGAAACATGCTTCTCTCTGTCTCTGTCTCTCTCTCCCTCTCTCCTCTTCTCTCCTTCTCTTTGTTTTTTCTTCCTCCTGTTCTTTCTTCTTTCATCTAATACGTATGACCTCATCCCCACACCAGCTAGAAAAGATGAGTTGGCCTTGGTATCTTCCATTCCTTGTCCCCTGGTCTGCTCAGTTAAGTGTTGCCACCTCACATAGCAATGCCTAAACTAAATGGAACCTGACATTTGTTGTGGACAGGAAAGAGCTCCTGTACTGTCTGGGGCTATTAACACCTCACTGTTGGACCCCACCTGTTGATCTGCCACCCTGAGCAGAGGACAAGTAGGGCTCTTCCTTGAGGTTTTACTTTGAAAGGAATTGGTCCTTGCCACTTTGAGTTCCCTACCGTGCCCACCTCCCTTCTCACCATCCCTTCCCTTGCCCAGTTCCCTCATCCTCTCCCTTCCCTTTCTAGAAGGAAGCTATTTAAGTCCCTAAATTAGACTTTTGTCTTTTCAAACTCTATAGGCTTTTGGAGCTGTGAAATGGAAATACAGACTTATGGGCTTACACCTCAAACTCCTGTTCCGTGAATTTGAAGAGAGGCTTTTATCAGATGTGCTGTCTTCATGTGGAAAGGTATGGGTGCTGACCCAATCACCTATAAAGCATGCATTCTGACTTTTAGCAGGGTGGACTAGACTGACCCAGATCCACATTCTCTCATCTGGCTCTCTCTGTATTAATTCATTTATCTGCAAGAAGACTGGAAGAAAATGACCATGGGGCCCAGACAAGCTTAAGTGGCCCCCACAGGAATTAAAACTATGACCCCATTAGCATTGGTCTCATTAGCACTCTACTCTTAAGCCAATGAGATAATCAAACACAAGCAAAACCAATACAGCCTCAGCTACCCTAGGTATGGGTCCCTTGGGATTACTGCTCAAGGGCCAAAGAAACACTCTGTGGAAGCTGGGAGAGAAACTGCTATCACCTAGAAGAGAGAGACAGACTGACAGACAGAGAGACAGAGACAGAGAGGAGGGAGAGAGAAAAGGGGGAGAAAGACAGAGAGAGTCAATAGAGAATGGAAGAGAGGACAAACAGGACTTAGAGTTAGACTGGGGAACAAATATAGGAAAAGAATAGTGTATAGAAGAAAAAATTTACATGATTACGATACTATAAATTAAAACAACACTAAAAAGCCACAAGACTGATTAATTATAATTTCTAGTCTCAATCCCAGACTACAGGTGATGAAACATATCTTGCCTCTGTTCAGTAGAGAGACAGGGGACATTTTCAGTTTTGTCTGACTCTCCATGACCCCATTTAGGATGTCCTTGCCAAAGATCCTGGAGCAGTTTGCCATTTCCTTCTCCAGCTTATTTTACAGATGTAGAAACTGAGGCAAACAGGGTTAAGTGACTTTACCAGGGTCACACAGCTAGTAAGTATCTGAGACCAGATTTGAACTCAGGAAGATGAGTCTTCTTGCTCTAGGTCCCCTCTATCCACTGTGCCACCCAGCTGCCCTGCAACAGGGGACGAAGGGAGGGGAATATTGTATATGCTATTAAATGTGATTGATGTGTGAGTTGATTTAACTTAACTGTTTTTCTTTGTTATAAGAGGGAGTTCAGTGATGGGGAGGAAGGGAGAGTTGGATATCAGAAAATAAAGAAACTTTTTTTAAAAAGAAAAAAGTCAGGGCAGCTAGATGGCGCAATAAATAGAGCACCAGCCCTGGAGTCAGGAGGACCTGAGTTCAAATCCCAGACACCTGACACACTTACTACCTGTGTGACCTTGGGCAAATCACTGACCTCCCCCTCAAAAAAACAAAAGAAAAAAGTCCATTGATAAAATTTGTGAACAAGACAGGAATGGGAGGATATAGATTATAACACAGCAAGAAACAAAGGAAGTAAGTCTCTCATGTTTTGTGTGTTTATGCAGGTAAGCATATGAGTGTTATACAGACACATATAAGCATGCACATATAAATACATATATATATATATGTGTGTGTGTGTGTGTGTGTGTGTGTGTGTGTGTGTATAGATGTAGACATAACAAGTCAAAGCTTCTGTGTCAATTAAAGTGAGACTAGGCCCATGAGTAGCCCCTTCACCTCAAGCCTAGGCAAGATAAAGATACATAAATATATATAATATACACATGTGTGTACATATATGTACATATACCCATGTAACTTATACATGTGTATATACACATACCAATTTACATTGAAATGTGTTATATGTGTTTACATATGCAACGTATGTATGCTACATATAGTCAACCCTCATTATTTGTGGATTCTGTGTTTGCAAATTCACCTATTCACTAAAAATGCATTCATAATGCCAAAATCAATACTCGGGGCACATGTCTACAAACCATAAGCAATCTTTCCCCATTTACTCTTAATCAGTTTTCTCAGCTAAAAAATGAGGGGGTTGGAATGAATGAAAAAAGCATTTATCATTCACTCACTATGTATGGAGCCCTGTTCTGCACACTAGAGACAAATAGAAAAAATGAGACAATTCCTTGTCCTAAGTAACACAATCTAACTGAAGAGACAGTACGTCAAGCCTGTAAGTATTTATTATGCATTTAATATATGCTAAGTTCTAGAGACACAAAGAAAGGTTAAAAAAAAAAACCCAAACCAAACCAATTCTGCTCTCAAGAAGCTCCCAGTGTAATGGAGTTTAGAACACACAAACTTCAATGTAAGAGTAAGATAAATACAGGATCAGTTGGAGAAAATCTCAGAGAGAAGGCATTAGAATTAAGTGAGATCTGGAAAAGTGTGTTTGTTTTTTTAATAGGAGGAATTTTAGCTGAGCCTTGAAGGACATATCAAAGCAAACTGAGGTGCAGGCAAAGGGAAATGTCCTAAGGCCTAAGGATTCAATAGAGGGGTTAACAGTTAAAACTCAGCAGTCCCAAGTTACACCAGTAGGTTAGATGACATTGCCAGGGATCTTTAAGGCATAGAAGTAGGTAAGGCCTGATGGTCCTTTATCTCGTTGGAAGAAAGATTATTTCTGATTCCCATCTCATCAAGTAACTCCAAAAGGTTCTGGGGTACCCACAGTTCTACCTTTGATTCTATGATACATAGGATGCCTATCTCCAGAATTGTAAACAGGAACTCTTAGTTGTAATACGCAATATGTAATAATGTTACTGGGGCACTAGGTGGTACCATAGTGCAGAGTGCTGGGCCTGGAGTCAGGAAGATTCATCTTTCCAAGTTAAAATCCATGCTCAGACACTTACTAGCTGTGTAACCTTGGGCAAATCACTTAACCCTGTTTGCCTCAGTTTTCTCATCTGTAAAATGAGTTGGAAAAGGAAATGATAAGCCACTCCAGTACCACTGCCAACAAAATGCCAATGGGATCATGAAGAGTCAGATGTGACTGAACAATCATGTTACTCATTTTCTTCTGGATCATATATGGTCAATTGTTCATTATGACTTCTCCAACTAGATTGTAAACCTCTTGAGAACAGGGACCACATCCTGTGTTTCTGCAAGATCCAGAAACACAGAGCTTGACAGTGCATAGTAGTATCTCAGTGAATAAATGGATTTTTATATATCCACCTCCATTATCTTCTCCCTACCTTCTTTCATTCATTCTTCTAATAGTTTGACATAGATTTTTTTTCAAGACTTACATCCTCGTTGCTGTCACCAGTAACACCAAGATTAATCTCCTGTCTTTTCTCTGCAAACTGTCTTCCCCAGGAGCCCTGACATTCCTATGATTGTGCTAATTATCTTATCTGTTCCTACAAAAGTTCAGACACCCAGAGTGGGATAATAATTAGCAAGGTGTGATTTCTTTCTTTGCTACCCCAACTACAGCCGTCAACTGAGCAGTTTATGATAGTACTTCCTTATTCCTACTTTCAGGCCTCTGTATTTGACAAACCTTCCTGCAATTTCAAGGGCTCTTTCCTGCCTTTAACCCTTAGTTAAGTATGTCCTCTGCAGCCGCAAAAGTTTCAGGGAATGAAAGAGTAAGTAAAATTGTGGATGAGAGTAAAAGAAAATGAGGAGGTGGTTGGTGTTCGCAAACCCACCCCGGAGAAAGAAAGGAAAGGAAAAGGGATTTTAATTTATCTTATTTTTAATTTATGGAATAAAACAAGCATTTCCATAACATAGTACAATAAAAAAGATGATTGCCCATGGAAATGCAAATCTACTATGCACAGCTTACTGTTCCTTTCAAATATACAATGAAATTATCATGTAAATTCCTTTTTTTCTTCTCTCCCCAACCCTAGAAATGGCTACAAATACACAGGTGTGTGTGTGTGTGTGTGTGTGTGTGTGTGTGTGTGTGTGTGTGTGTGTGTGTGTGTGTAAAATTATTCTATACATACTTCTATTTATCAGTTCTTTCTCTGGATGCAGATAGCAGCTTTCTTCACGTGTCCTTTATAGTTAATTTGGGTGTTTATGATAGACAAAATAGCTTATTTTCTCAAAGTTGTTCTTACAACAATATTGCTGTTACTATATACAATGTTCCCTTGGTTCTGCCCATTTCACTCTTATTTTTTTCATGTAAGTCTTCCCACGTTTTTCTAAAAACCATTGAGCTCATTATTTCTTATAGCACAATAGTATTCCATCACAATCATATATAGCAACTTATTTGGCCATTCCCCTATTGATGGACATCCCTGAAATTTCCAGTTCTTTGCTACCACAAAGAGAGCTGCGATAAACATTTTAGAATATATAAGTTCTTTTCCTTTTTCCCTTTGGAAATAGAACAAGTAGTGGCCTTGCTAGGTCAAAGGGTATAGGTAGTTTAATAATGATTGTCCTCTTAAAACTCTAACCCTTTACAGCCCCTACCCCATTGTCCTAGCATTGACTGGGAAACCAACAGGAGGTGCTCCTTGGAGCACATGCTGGGCTGGTCCCAGATGTGAGTTTTGTATGGGAGTCATGGTGGGCAATATGGACTTGGGTTACTTTGTAAATAACTGCCCCAAGAGGAAAAAAAAAAAATGAAACAATCTCCACAGCTGAACTCAATATGAATCTGAAAGTGGAAGTGGTGAAGTCATAGTGTCAGAGAATCAAAGATCAAGGACTGAAAGGGGCCACAGGAGCCAAATAAGTCAACCCCCTCATTTTACAAAAGAGGAAAACAAGGCACTCATTGGTAAACTACAGTCATGAAGCCAGTCAGGAGCTATGCTGCCCTGCAAACCCAAGTCTCTCACTCCATTTCCAAGTCTGGAGATTCCTCCTCAACAATTTCATTATAATTATTTTTTAAAAAGACCCGATCTCCCTACCTCACCCAAGCTAGAAATGTAGTATATACTCAAGGGCAGATCCCACTACTGATTGGCCCGGGGGCTCTGACCTGATCCTGGGCCAGTCCACCTCTACTCCCAGCCCCTGCTCCTGCTCATTTACATGACCACCTTAGCCTATTGCAACTTAGAACTCCTGAGTTTAAGAGATCCACCAGCCTCAGCCTCCCCAGTAGCTGGGATTACGAGTACTCTCCCTATGGTAAAATCTCTAGCCTATCATTATCAGACTTTTCCTGGACTCTAGAGTACCAGGATTCCATGCAACACCCCACACCTACCCACCCACCTGGCTGTCCTAAGTAGGCGAGGAGTGGAAACTCCTTTTCTCTAAAACCCACTGAGACATGGTAAAGTTCAAAATAAAACTTTTCTGAGTAATTGTGAGAAAAATCATCCTTTAGCTCCATCTCACCCTGACTGTCCTGGCTGGGTGACTTCTCCCCTAGTTCATCACCCTCAGTCCTGTCTGTCTGTCTTCCCCTTCAATAGAGGAAGCCTGGAGAAAGGATAAGAAGAGCCATGCCCCTCATACCTGTCAGTCTTGAGAATGACAGATAATCAAAGGTGCTGACAGCAATCTCTGTGTACAAAACATCCAATAGCAAGTCTAGCTAGGGGAACATGACATATGAAAATGTTTGGCAGACATCCAGATGCTTGACACCCCCCTACACACATACACACCCACTAGGGTAGGGAGAAAGAGGTGTTACTAGGGAAGAAGGAAAAAGCAAACAACTTGGTTGATGTGCTGGTTAGCTTTGATTTTACGTGGGCTTTTTTTTCTTTTTAAAATTCTTTGTCATAAGGGAAGGCTCTCTGGGAGGGGAAAGAGGGAAGGACATATTTGGAAATGAAAATGATATTAAAAACAAAATATGACAATAAGTATTTAAAGAAAAAAATTAAAAACATAACCTGAGAAAAATTAGCTCTTCGTGTCCTGTCCTTCCAAAGTCTAGGAGGCTGCTCTTTAACAAGCTATTGAAGGTTACCTATTGTAGATATCTAGGTCCCAATTACTTTATTGTAAAGGTAATATAAACTCCACCAACAATAACAATAACTCATATTTATAAAATACTTTGTAAAAAAAAGCAAGAAAGCGACCTTTTTACTATAACTAAACTGGGGGCTGGGGAGGGGCTCAAGTTTTATCATGTCCATTTTACAGATGAGGAAACTGAGATTTAAAGAAGCGAAGTGACTCTTCTGGGATCCCACAACTAGTAAAGGTCAGAGTCAGAACTTGAAACCAGGCCATCTGACTCCAAGTTTAGGGGGATCTGGACACTTTGGGTACTTTGACATAGAAAACAAGAAGTCATCAGAACCAAGTAACCAGGTTCCTGGTCTTCCAGGCTGAAATTGGACCAAAGAGCTTACTGCTAGGTGGGGCCCCGTGATCTACAACTTCAGAACACTTTCTGAGAAAAATAAAACAAACAAAACAAAAACCCAGTGAAAACCTAAACTTGCTTTGGGACAATGTCAGGAACCGTGTAATTAGAACAAAGAACACTTCTTTAGACAACCAGGAGACATAGGGGATCGAATGCTAAACACTGAGTAAGGAAGATCTGAGTTTTAATCCTGCCTCAGACATTTACTAGCTGTGTAATCCTGGACAAGTCACTTAACCTGCTTGCCTTAGTCACTTCATCTGTAAAATGGGGATAATAATAGCACCTACCTCCCAGGATTTTTGTGTGGATTCTAGGAGATGATATTTACAAACTGCTTTTTAAACCTTAAAGCATGACATACATGTTAGCTGTCCTTTTTCTTCTTCTTCAGGGAAGTTTAGAATTGTGATTCAGATCCAAATATAGGAGTGAAAATCAGACCTTTTGGACAATGACCAAAGGGAGGTCTGTACTGGTTGTAAAAGCAGCTTTTCTTGTCCTACCTCCCTTCTTCAGAAGCATTTATGATAGCCAAGTGATAAAGATATAAACATAGATACATATTTCATATATGTCCAATATAGTTCCATATATATGTACCTACATAATGTACATGTAAGTGTAGGTGTGTGATCAAGCCCCTTGCAGCAAAGGAGAATGACCGGCTGTCTGAGTTTTCAGAGCAGATGTAGCATTTAATGAGAGGGAATGAGTTTCTATACCTAGCTGGAAAAGGGCAGGAGTCAAAGCAATTTTCTTCAGTTCTGTGTTGACTTATTACAGAGAAGGCCCAGACTGCTGGAGAGGAAAGGAAGATGACAAGTGTCCTTTGGCAAGGACTCTTGAATTTTCAAGATGAAGGCTACGTGGACTGGAGGTGAAACTGGGCAGAGCACTAGGCCAGAAATCAAGAGATTCACATTCTGGTTCTGACATTTACTAGCCTTAGTTGACTTTTAGCAAGTCATTTTACTTCCTGAGCTGTTTCATCCTTTATCGAATTGGGGTAATAAAACCTTCCTCAGGTCCTGACGCTGTGAGGTCAAAAAAGATAGTAAATGAAAAGATTTTGTAGAATGCTTACAACTCATTTAAGGTATCACAATTAACATCTGTAGGTGCTCTCTCTTTCAGATCCTGAGAATGGCCAACTCAAGGTGTTGGCTTGGGGGCTAAAAGTCTTCCTGCTGGCTTTCTCCCCTTCTCAAGGCTTCACTAGCCTCCTTAACAACTACCACCAGCCTGACTTGTGAGCCTACTTCGAGGTGAGTCTCAAGGACCTTACAAGCATACAAAATGGCAGCCTGCTATAGGACCGGATCTCAAGGGAAGGCCCTGAACAGTTTAATCCTCTGCTTCTCTCAGCAGACCCCTCACTGGCCACTGATAGTTCACTTGGATTCAATCCTCGATGGGGTAGCATGTTTCTACTCCCTCACTTTCTTCCCATCCCAGTGATTCTGAACCCCCAGACTGCTGAAGTAGAAACCCATTCCCTGTCTCCAACTGCCAACTCCCTCCCTCTCAGCCCCCTCAAATCTCTCTTTCCAGATCTAGCCCTCCCTTCCATTGTGCTCCATAATTAACAAACTAATTTTCTTTCTTCCACCTTAAACTTTTACTTTTCTCAGTCCTTGTATCTTCTGGCATTCAATGAACCCTACATTTTTCCTTATGACCCTATATCCCTGGCTACACTTTCCAGTGCTAACTATACTTTTGTTCATAACCTGCAATTTCCCAGGAATATCAAAATACTCCTTGGTTCCCATTACTATTTCCATAGCACCATCCCTACCTCTATCACCATCACTCAGCAATTGTTCTTTCTTTGAAGTGTGTGCTATCCAAATTTATCACCCAAACCAGACCCTGGCAGCTGTTATCTATCAACTCCAAAGACATTCCCTTTCTTTCCTCAGTGAGTTTAGTGTCTTGATCACAGTCTTTCTCTCCTTTCCAAATCCACCCTTCATATTAGAAGACTTCAATATATATATTGATTGATTGATACTCCCTCAAATACCCCAACTTTCTAGTTCCTAAACCTCCTGAGTCCCCATGACCCAGTCCTCCATTTTATCCCAGCTACAAACATAAATGGTCATACCCGCGAGCTGGCCATGACCCAAAAGTGTTCTGCTTTTATTTGCTTAGATTCTGAAATTCCTTTTATCTAATAGTAAACTTTTATGCTTCCATCTTTCCCTCTGTTCTATGACCTTTAACCCTGTCCCTTTCCTCACTGTGACCCCCAATCCATCCATGCTTCCATTCTTTCTCAATACACTGGCTCCACTTTTCTCCTTTCTCTATTTCAACCCCTTGGTGAATAATTTCAACTCTACACTATTCATTACACTTGCATCCCTTGACTCTTGTCCTAGAGCTGATCATGCCTTGCCAAACCCCAACCTTTGGATTACTTGCACTGTCTACTACTTTTGCTCCTATTCATGTGCTACCGAACAAAGTTGGAGAAAGTCACAAAACCGTGGAGAATGGGTCCACTAAAAATTTATGCTACATAATCTCAACTGAGCTGTTACTGGAGCAAGGCAATCTTTTTACCTGTCTTTAATCAATCCTTTCTCCCACTCACCACAGCAGCCACTACAGATCTTTTCATCTTTCTTCAAGCCTCCTACGAAACCCCTGTAGCCCTAACCCATTTGTCTGAGGGCCTCCTCTAATTCTGAAGTATTGAAGCTATTCAACAAGAATTCTCTCTAAAAAATTGTTCCTAATCTTTCCTATTAACACAACCACATTTTCCATTCATGCCCAATATTCATCTTTCATTTCAATCATGACTGTCCATCCACGGTCTTTTGCATTTACTGTGCTACATTCATTCTCATATGATTGCCTTGCTTGTATTATTCTAGCCACCTAGAATTCCCTTCTTACTTTCTTCCTATACAAAACATGTCACTCCTTCATAGTTCAGTTTTAGGACCTTAACCTCCACAAAGTTTTCTCTGCCCCCTAACTCCACTGTCCCTCCACTATCTGAAACACTATCTCTTAAGAGGAGGAAGCACCGGGATGTCAGGATTCCAGGAGACCTGTGCAGGAATGGGGGATTTTATTAGGAGACAGAAACTTGGAGAAGGCAGAAAAAAGAAGAGGAGAAAGGGTTGGAAGTTAAAAAAAATTGCAGGAGTGCTAGAAGGAGTCACAGATGTGGGCTCAGGGCTAGGAGAGAGAAAAGGAAACATGCAGGAATACTGCCATGGCATGCATGAACCCCAAAGTTCATGGGTTCATGATGGGATCCTGATGTCCTTGGGGCTAAGTTGAGAGGCTTCTAACACTGAATTCTAAAGTAATTTTGTCCCTCTCCTGATATGATGTGAGATTCTTAGGGATTAAGGGAAGATTAAACTATAATTCCCTTGGAATGTATAAGGATTTGGACCCATTTATAGACCAGGGGCAGAGAATCTACTGTTTGATTTTTTTCTTATTTGTTAGATTTAAAGGACATCTATTTGGCTCAATGGATTTAGCACTGGGGCTGTGATCAGGAAGACCTAAGTTCAAATCCAGCCTCAGACACTTGCTAGCTGTGTGACTCTGGGCAAGTCACTTCACTTTGGTTGCCTCAACTTCTCCATTTATAAAATGAAGTTAATGATGGCACCTACCTCTGAAGATTGTTGTGAGGATCAAATGGGATAATAGTCACGAATTAGTAGCTATTATTATTGTAAAAGCACTTAGCACAGTGCCTGGCACACAGTAAGATATACGTGTGTGGGTGATTATTGCTATTATTATATTGGCTTATGTCTTAAGTGCTTTTGTTGTTGGATTCATGACACTTATTCTGTAAATAGAATACATTTCACTGGTGGGGGCTTGAGTCACAATTTGCTAAATTGATTACCACAGCACACATTAAAACTGGGGAAGAGCAGTGAAGGCTTCCAGAACCAAAGTTCTTAGAGTTTTCAGTTGCCCAGCACTTACATTTAATGAGGGCTCCTCTGAGATAATGACAAATTGATAAGGCTGCTTATGTACTACTGAGTCAATCCGAAGCTACCTCATCTAGCATTATTAGGCTCCACTGAAGATTTTTGGGGGCAGATTGGTGGCAAAGGCTGTATTAAAATTTCCAGACTAAATTGTTTATACTAGTAGTAATAAACTGCATTGCTTAAATTGCTACTACTAGTAGCAATGAGAGAATTTTATTTTATTTTCTCAAAGTCAAGACTGTAAATTGACAGCTAATTTCCATTGCAAACTCTCCTACACAGGAGACAAGCTGATTAAAGTTATTATACCAACATGCATTAGTACTGTTACACTTTTTTCTGTTCATTTAATGCCAAAGTCACATTATATTTGGTAAGAAAGTAAGTAATGAAGTGAAGCAGAGCTATGGTGAAGTGTATTGTGTAATTAAGTGTGCTCTGATGACTTTGCTGAATGTCCATTGGAATGCTGGAGTGTCATAATGGCTGTTAAGTTTTGGAGAACTGCTCCATGGACACGAGACCCAGTCCTCATGGGGCCTTCCAACTTGCTTTGAAGGATACTTATTGGCCATGATGATGATGATGTTGAAAGGACATTATACTGTGCCTCCAGCACTTTGGGATCATGCCAGATACTGATAAAGTTAAATGGGAGGGAAGATAAAGCAACCACATTTGAAGTAAGCTGGTAGAGACTCTGAGGCATTACAAGATCTTCAAAGAAATAACCATCAAAGAGGTTATTTGAAAATTATGAAGTAAAACCCCTTCAGCTGTCTCGTACTATGTACATATACATATACATATACATATACATATACATATACATGTACATATACATACACACATACATATACATATACATATACATAAACACACATACACATACACATACATATACATATATATCACACTAAATTCAAAATGGAGGAGAGATAGTGGGTATAGGAAAAAGAACACCTGCTTTGGAGTTAGAGGACCTAGGTTTAAAGTCTGCTTCTAATTCACTACCTATTTTACTTTGAGCAGCCACTTAACTTCTCTGGGCCTCAGTCAACCCATCTATTAAGTGGAGGACTATTCTAGATAACCCCTAAGGGTTAACTCTATGATCCTATGATATAGGACCTAAATATAAAAGGTTACATCATTAAAAAAATAGAAAAGAACAAGAACACATAATATATCACAGATTAAAATGGAATAAAAGGGAAAAAATTTAACCAAAAAATAATTAGAACAAATCATAAAAAATAGATCATTTTGATTGCATGAAATTAAAAAGCTTTCATATGAACAAAATTAATGGACTTAGGATAAGAGTAGAAAATGTCATCTGGGGAAAAATATTTGCATTAAATAGTTCTCAAGAGGGCCTAATATTAAAAATACATAGGAAATTAAAAGATAGCTATAGAAGACCAAGAGTCATTCCCCAAAGAATAAGTAGTAAAGGAAAGGAATAAAAATCTTCTAATAACCATTAGAAAGATTCCTCCAAATCACAAATAATAAGAGAAATGTAAATCAAGTCAGTGAGGAGTTTTTATCTCACACCCAACAAATTGGCAAAGATGGCCAAAGAGAGAAATGGTCCGTGTTGGAGAGATGTGCAATGACAGGCTAGGTCCCTATGCCTGGACCTCTCTCCCTTCCCATTTCTGTCTCCCAGCTTCCCTGACTGCCTTCTTAGTGCCTTCCTCCAGAGACTACCTCTAATTTCTCCTATATTTGCCTTATTGGCCCCTAGTTGTTTGCATATCATCTCCTCCATTAGACTATGAACTTGAGAACCGGGACTGTTTTTTACCCTTCTTTGTGACCCCAACCCTCAGCGCCATGCCTGGCAAATAGTTGCATTTAATAAATGTTTGTTAACTTCACTTGACAGTAATACATGGCTGGTGGGGCTATGAAATCATCTAACCATTGTGAAAAACAATTTAGAATTTTATTAAGGGACAAAAACGTCCATACCCTTTGACCCAGAGATCCCGCTGCCAAGGAGGTCAGTAATAAACAGAAAAGCCATATATGCACCAAAATATTTATAGGAGCACTTTTTGTGGGAATCAAAGAACTGGGAACTAAGTAAATATTCACTTACTGGGGAATGATACATTACTACACTGTAAGAAATGATAAAAATGGTGAATTCAGAGAAATATAGGGAGACTCATATGAACTAATGCAGAACAATATAAACAAAACCAGGAAAACGATATACATGACCAAATGACCAAGCTTCACCCAAGAGAAGAGCTAAGACAATGCACCGCCTTCTTCTCTTTGCAGAGGTAGGGAAACTGGGATGTACATAATTAAATGTTACATATACTGCCAGATGCAACTGGCATTAGTTGGTTTCGTTAAACTGCTTCTGTTTTATTTTTTATTTTTAATCTTCATTGCAAGGGATAGCTCTCTTGGAAGGGGAAAGAGGAAAAATATATTCAGAAATGAGGATGATGTAAAAAAAATTTTTTAAATAAGATTTTTAAAAAAGAGATAAAGAAAAAAAAAATCCCTACTGCTGACCAGGAACTAGTGAACAAATTTAAAGCTTTTGTGGTGAGAAAAGGAGAGAATGGGAATAATGTAAGAGGACAACACCATTACTATTCTCAGCAGCCATTAACCCATTGCCCAGCTAGGTCCTAATTAGTGTGAATAATGAACTCCATTAAGTAGTCATATGTATTGGAATTCAAACTATTCAAAGTTATAATTATGTAAAATATGGAAATTGGTTCCAGCTCAATGGAAATGTGCTGCGTAAATTCAAATGATGTAACCACTTTATGGGATTCATTATTCGCACTAATCAGGACCTACCTGTATTCCTCAGTAGTCAGTGAATGAATAGCAATGGTTAGTCATGGGGCATAGACTGGGATCTTACCAGCACTGTTATGATGTACTTAATATGGAAATTGATGATAACTTTGTAGGGAGTGCATCTTCACCCACATGGAGAGGATCCCTTTGAAGGTACACTTCAGAAGTAAAGCAAGAGCGTCAGGAAGCTGAAACAGAAAAATGTAGGAGACTAATGGAGCCTTAGGGGACTTGCTTTGACACAGAGAAACCAAGCCATCTCTTCAGCTGAAAGCCACTAAGTCTAAAGGATACTTGTGTTCAGCCAGACCTTCCTGAAGAAGCTTAGATCAAGACTTCTTGTCAGATGAGCAGAGTCAACCGATTCAGAGGGGGGAAGGGTTGTGGGGGTTAAGGTCAAGGTAGACAGCTTAGGAAAGAGCATTTAATGAAATGTCATCAAAGAGACTGAGCTGCCTTCCGCAAATGGGGCCCAGATGGGTAGGTGTATGCTGGGTATACTCAGGAGAAGAATTGCTTATACACAAGATTAATTGTCCCCATTGGAATGGTATCAGGAATAGAAATTGAAGTCAGAGATTGAAATAGGGGTTATCATAGAACTCAAGGATCAGAGCCTCAGCTCCAACAAACTTTTCTAGCTCTTTCCCACCTCAATTCCAGGGACGCTGTATAGCAATGACAGTAAAAATTGAAGACGTCCTGTTGTACTGGACAGTAAATCCCAAATGCCTACCTGGCACATAAAATGCAGACTCCATAACGTGGCATTGAAGGCCCCCCATATGTCAGTGCTATCCCTCCTTTCCAACTATGTCTCAGATTCCTCCCCTTACAAACTCTATAGTTTGTACTTATCAAATAAAACTACTCATCAGTTTCCAAATGATTAGGGAATCCTTGTGCCTGTGTGTTTTTGTTCCCTACGTTTGAAATGCCATATGACTTATCCCCTATGCACACACACACACACACATGCACGCACACACACACACACACAGACACACACACAAACACACCACACCACCCCAGTTATCTTGAAATTTCATCCATCCTTGAAAATTCAATTCCAAAATCACATCTTCTTCATAAAACTTTCTCTAAAATCCTCCAGGTAGCATCTTAGACCCCATAGCATTATTTTGCCTGAATCCATGAACATTCCTAGAGGTCACTAGGTGGCTAGAGAATAAAGCCCTAGACTTAGATTCAGGAAGCCCTGATTCAAAATCGTATCTGAGACATTTGCTATCTTAACATTTGTTCAGTCATGTCTGCCTCTTCATGACCTCATTCGGGGTTTTCTTGGCAAAGATACTGGAGTGATTTGACATTTCCTACTGGAGCTTATTTTACAGATGAGGAAACTGAGGCAAACAGGGTTAAGTGACTTGCCTAGGGTCACACAGCTAGTGCCGGAGGTCAGTTTTGAATTCAGGAGTCCCTGACTCCAAACCCAGCACTCTATCCACTTTGCCACCTAGTTGCCCATCTTATATTTACTGGCTTCCTTTAAGCCACACCTAAAATCCTACCTTCTATAGGAAGTAAACCTTCCCCAACTCCTCTTAATTCCAATACCTTCCCTCTGTTCATTATTTCCTATCTATCCTGTTGCTTTGCATATATTTGTTTACATGTTGTCTCCCAATTAGACTGTAAGCTTCTTGAGAGCAGAATTGTCTTTTTACCTTTTTTTTCTTTAAATTCCCAGTGCATAGCATAGTGCCTGGGACATTGAATCCACAGTCATAAAATCTGGAAAGGATCTTAGAGATCCTGGCCCAAATCTTTCATTTTACAGATAAAGCAACTGAGGCTCAGAAATATGAAATTACTTGTCCAAAGTCACTAATAAGTATCAGGGCAAGGATTCAAAACCAAGAAACTGAATTGAGTTGAACTGACATCATCTGCAGCATCTACTTGGGCTAGGTCAAATGGAGCTTTGAGCAACCATCCAGTGAATACAGAGCAGGAGAAGTCATTAGCCTGGTGAATTCATTCCGAGGCATGAGACTCTTTTTGGACCTGAATTACCCCCAAATGACTGTCTACACACCCCAAATTGAGCAGCTCATTGGCTCACCTTTCAGTTTCAGGTGAGCTATGTGGATCTGACCTACACAGCCTGACTTCCCTCATAAATAAATACCCCTTTAATCACAGGCACCCCTTCTTCCTGGAACTTTCTCCTCACATCTAGTTGCTAATGATGTGTGAGTGCTAGACTTGAGCAAATGTTAAATTGCAAAATACTTTGAGTCTCTTAAATCTTTCCTTGGTGGGAAGGGGATCCTTGATCTATAACAGATGCTGTTCCCCCAGGGCTTCACTTGCCATCTATCAACTTTGTTGATTAGAAAGGAAAGGAAAGTTTCTCCTGTGACTGTCATTTGAATGTAATTTATTATGCTCTGAAAGAAAAATGGAAAAATTGGACCTGATAAGAGATAAGTCAAATGAATTGTGACTGATGGTACTTGGATTCAAATTGGAAGTGAAAATACTAGAGACAGCCTGGCAGGGTGCAAAGAGCACTGGATTTGAAGGCGGGGGATCTCTTTCAAATCCCAATTCAGCTATTAGCTCTGTGACCTTGAGAAAGTAGCTTGACTTCTGGGGCCTCAGTTTCTTCAGATATAAAAAGGAATAGGTTGGAATGGATGATACCCTCTAGCTCAAAATCCTGTGACCATTAGAACAACAAAGAGTTAGAATTCTGATGAAGAATGGAATAATAAAGGGTTAGAATTCTGATGAGGAATCTTGCCAAGTTTGGTCAAACATAGGACTTGCTCATTTCCAAGTTAACTAAAGCAAGAATTCAAATTGTCCATGAGCTACCACGACCTTTCTATATGCCCATTTAAATGCCCACATATTGAATGAGATTTTTTACTTCCACCTTATCAAAAATGTTGTCTAATGTAAATGAAAAGAACCTCCCCCAAATGAAAAGAAAATGAATACTATATAATTACAATTATATAGACCAAGTGTGGTGTCAGAAAAGGTTTGAGAAAATGTGCCTCCCTCCTTCTTTGCAAAGGTGAGAGGCTTCCTTACTTGTAAAATCAGGAGACTGAACAAACTCTTCTCTAAGCATATCAAATGTACTACTAGACAGAACTTACAGGTTTTGTTGAACTCTCTTTTTTCTTTTTGTTTTAAAATCTTTTTACAAGGGAAGAAAGAAGGTTCTATTTGAAAATTAAGATGATATAAAATATATCAACAAAATTAGATTTCAAAGAAGATACATTGTCAGTCACACCCCACTCCCCATATACTTCCCCTCTCCCCTGCCAATCTATGATTGTATGCGATACAATTTTCTCTCTCTTCATTTCATTACATCCTTCACATCAGAGCTTTCAAGTACTCTTTCAATAGATAGGCCTAGTACTTCTGTATAGGAAAACTGAATTATGATGGCTATTTGCTGTCAGTGGTTATTAGGTTTCAGGAAATTTGATTTGACCTGGGATTCTTCCACAGCCGTGTAATAACAAGACATTTTATAACAGGGTTTGCTATGTGTGATACTGTATCCAGATAGAGTATCTCCTTTTATTAAAAAGTTTATTCCTATTTGAGATAAAGATTGTTTGGAGTTCTAGGGGGAGGGGATGGAGAAATGTGTTTGTTTTTCAAAAATTCTTTTAGACTTTAAAATATCTTTTCTGTCTCACACCCTTCCTCTTGAGAAAGTTACCCCTTCCATCGAAGGGATGTTTAGGTGACCTTGTTAATGCTTGCGTTCCTGATATGTGGAATTGAGACAGAGAATGACTTAACCTTAATGAACTAACTGTGAGAAAACCAGCATCAGATTCGAAGGTAAAGAAAGGCCCCACACCTAGCACAGTCCCTGGCATGACATAGATGCTTAGCAAATGCTTATGGACTGACTGATGGACTTTGAATTTGCCTGTTACCTACTACCTGGGTGACCTTGGGCAAGTCACTGTCTCTAGTCCTCAGCTTCCTTACCTGCAAAATCAGGAGCCTGAACAAACTCTTCTCTAAGATTCCTTCCTATAGGATCAAGGACCAACTTCTTGATTGACAAAGCCCGTTGACTTTTCCTTTATCTCTTTGAACTTCATCCCCACTTGAAAATCAGGAATATTTAATAGGTCTGATAGGGCAAAGGGGGAGTGTGGGGTGGGGAGTAAGGGGATTCCTTCCACTAATCCTACCAAAGAAAGGACAGATAACTTTGAAATTAAAGCTCCGCTTCCCCTTGTGCCCAGAAGATGTGAGAAGGTATGGAAGTGTTCTTTAGAACCCATTGTCTTTCCATTAAAACACTCTTTTCTACCAAATTTCTCAGTTCTGTTGGGGGTGCTGTCATTTTTTCTACTCTCCCAAGCTCAAAATTCCTGCTAGCTGTGGGGATCCTCCAAGGCTCTGTTCTAGGCTCCCTTCTCTTCTCCTCTAAACCGTTTCACTTTGGGATCTCATTGGCTCCCATGGTTTTAATTAAGTTTTTTATGCAGAAGACTCTCAGGTCTCCTTGTCCCATACTAACCTCTCTTCTTACTTCTAGTCAGTATTTACATCTACATCTGCCTATTGGACACCTTGAACTGGATGTTCCTTAGGTATCTAAAACAGCATATCCTAAATTGAACTCATTATCTTTCCCTCCAAATCCTTTGCTATTCCTAGCTATTACTGTCAAGGGCACCACCATCCATCCAGTCACCCAGGCTCCCAACTGGGGTGTTATCCTGGATTCCTCATTCTTTCTTACTCTCCTTATCCAATCAATTGCAAAGTCCTAACCATTTTACCTTTTGTAACATCCCGTTTGCTCCACATTTTCTTCTCTGACACTGCAACTGCCCTCAGTGCAGGTCCTAATCAGCTTGTGCCTAGAGGTACAATCTCAGACTGATTGGCCTCCCTGACTCAAGTATCTCCTCACTCTTGTCCATCATCCAGGAAGCTCTAGAAAACATCGTAAACAACCTAAAAACTCCTTAGGTTCACATCTGATCATGTCACAGACTTCTCTGCCCCTACCCCCATTCAATAATCTAACAATTCCTTATTATTTATAAGAACATTCTCTTCTGTTTGACTTTTAAAGTTCTTCCTAGCCTAGCCTCTTCCTACATTTCCAGTCTTTTTACAGTCTCCTCATTCCCCTCCATGTTTTCTGTGAACCAGTGATGCTAGCCTCCTTGCTGTTTCTCCAACACAAACTCTTCCATCTCCTGACTCCAAGCATTTTCATGGGCTGTCTACCGTGTGTGACATTCTCCTCCTCTTCATCTCTGCCTGCTAGTCTCCCTGGTTTCTACCTTCTACAGGAAGCCTTTCCCAATCCTCCTTAATCTTAGTGCCTTCTCTCTGACATTACCCTCAATTTACCCTGTATAAATCTTTGCTTCTACCTTGTGGTTTACATCTTATCTCCCCCATTTGAATCTGAACTCCTTGAGAGCATGAACTGGTTTTTGCCTCTCTTTGTGTTCCCAGCCCTTAGCACAATGCCTGGCAAACAGTAGACACCTCATAAAAGCTTTTTCCCTTTTGCCTGCCTGCCTTTGCTTACCCAGCCACCACCTTAGTTTGGATCTTCCTCTTGACTACTACAGTGGTCTCTTCATTGTTCTTCCTGTCCTGAGTCTTTCCCTGCTCCAATCTAGTCAATACAATAACCAAATTGGCTTTCCTTAAGCACAGATCTGACCATGTCACCCCCTTACTCAGCAAACACCATTGGCTCCCTATTGCCTCTGGGGTCAAATATAGACTCCCCAGTTTGGCTTTTGAAACCCATTAGGAGCTGGAATATACTCACTCTCACCACTGCTTCATAGACTCTCCCTTTCTTCAAGAAGCAGCCCATCACCAGGGTGGGGAACCAAATCCTTAAGGGTGGCCTTTTGATTGAATCCCAATTTTACAGAACAAAGTTTAGATTCAATCAAAAGGCCACACTTAAGGATTTAGAAAGCCACAGGTGGCCTTAAGACTGCAGGCTCCCCACCCCTGCACTATCATCTCTAGGATGCCTTTTCCAATCCCCCTAAATTGCTAGTGCCTGCCCAAATTACCTTGTATTTATTCTGAATATACTTAAATATGCACATGTTGCCTCCAATGACAGAATGTAAGCTTCTAGAAAGCAGAACTTGTTTCATTTTTTTTATTTAATATGCCTAGCATGATACAAGACCTATCAAAACCCTTGATCCAATAATCCAACTATAGGAATTTATATCCTAAGAGTGTTTTGAAAAGGAAAAAGATCTATACATAGATATTCACAAAAGTTTTATTTATAGTTCTTGGAAATACTGTAAACAACATGCATATCCAATGACTGGAGAATTGCTGAATAAATTGTGGTATATCAAAGCAATTGAACTTTGTTGAATTATTTACTACCTTTGGGCAAGACACAGAACCTCAGTTTCCTCATCTGCAAAAGGGGGGAGGAGTAGACAAAAATGATCTCAAAGATCTAGGACAATAATGAAAACATTGAAATCTGTAAAAATTTTGCTTTATATTCTCATTTCATAATTCTTAATGATTATAGCAACTAAAATTGGCCAAAAACAAATTCAGATGCAAAGCAGAAGAGCTATAGGGAATTCTCTTGGAGAGGTAGCTAGCCCTTTACGATGATCACTCAATTCCCACAACATTCTTTAAATAAATAACTTTATCTTCATCTTGAAAAACATTACTTAGTAAATTTTCTATAAACATGTCCAATGTTGACAGGCCTTCAGGGCCCACAGAGAACCAAGCAGACAGCATACATAAAAATATAACTAAAGGCTAATCACAGTTACATAGGCTATGTTATGAATACAAAATGCAAACATTTACACAAATGCTACAATTAAGGTATGAAGACAAAAGAGAAAGGCCTAGGCTGTGAGGAAGCTTTATTGTTCATAATAGCATAAAACAAAAACAGAAACAAAAAAAAAAAACTTCAACAAAAGGAATTGGACATCAAAAGAAAACATGTTTTAGCTTATTTTCTAATGTTGGGCTCAGTACTTTTAATCTAAATCACAAACCTGATTTAGATTAACCGTCAGTCTTGAGGGAAAAGAAGTTGTTCCCAATCAGAAGGCTTAGGAAAAAGGGAATTGAAAATACTATTTGTTATATGGGATTGCTTTCTGGAAGGCGGAGGATATGGGATTTATGGTGATATAAAAAAGGCATCAAGAACAACTTTTTTTTTTAAGAGAATTGAGTTTTCCAATAAACTCCCTAGGTTAGATGTTCATGTCACTTTTTCTTAATTAACATGTCACTTAAGTTTGGAGCTAGGATGAACCTTAGAGATAATCTAGTCTCACTGCACTTTCCAGTGCTCCAAATTGTCCCTCTATCTGCACAACCCCTCCCCCCCAAAAAAGAAAAACTTTTTTCCGCAGAGGGATTTCAGTCTCTTCTGGTAAGACAAGAAGTATGATCTTGCAGTTTCTTTATCTTTCTTTTTTTTTTTTTGGCAAAGGTGAATAATAGACATTTATCTCTTCTAGGGTTAATTTAGCAGCATTTATGAAACTGGATTCCTGTAATGTGCTAAAAAAGAAGATAAACTCATGTCACTCCAAGCATCTTCCCCAAGGAAACACGATTTCTATAAAATAATTCTATAAAATATATAAAACAATTCTATAAAATATAAATTCTTTTTTGTTTGTTTGTTGTTTTTGAAGGGAGAAGGCAAGGCAATTGGCATTAAGTTACTTGCCCAAGGTCACAGAGCTAGTAAGTGTGTCAAGTGTCTGAGGTCACATTTGAACTCGGGTCCTCCTGACTTTAAGGCCAGTACTCTATTCACTGCACCAGCTAGCTGCCCCAATTCTATAAAGTATGTAAATATATATTTATAAAATATATAAAATAATTCTATAAAATATATAAAATAAAATACTACATTTATATGAAATATATATTTATAAAATTTGTAAAATAACTCTAATAACTTGTAGTGCTGACCAGATCCCCAAATGTTTTCTGTCCCTTACGGACATTCCAGTAGGGTCATGTGCTTTATAGAAGAGGCATGTTTTGCCCCAAAGTTGCATGCAAATCTATTTCTTAAACAATATGATCATATTTTATATTGGAGGGAACCTTATCATGAATCTTTTCATAAAACAGAGTATCTTTTTCTAAAGCATGTAGCTTCCTCCCAGTTAATTTCTTAGCTACAAATACTAGCTAGCATTTATATACTGCTTTAAGGTTTGCAAAGTGTTTTATAATTACTATCTCATTTCCTCCTCACAACAACCCTCATCTCACAAATAAAGAAATGGAGGTAGACAAAGTTTCAGTGCTTTACCCAGCGTCACACAGCTAGTAATGGTCTGAGGGCAGATCTGAACTCAGGTCTTCACTTCTCCAGGTCTAGCTGTCTCTATCCATCAGGTTACCTGGCTCCCAAACATGTAATCCCACAATCTCAGAAGATAGAAAGTTACTAGTCACCCAAAGGACAATGGAGATGTACATGGTGAGTATAAGTAGGTGACAGCATATTAACAACAAAGAGCTAAACATGTCATGTAGCATAAGAGATATTAGCAAAGAAATCTATGACCATAAAAGGAGGTAAGCTTGTCACACAGTGATCATGAGCCCTAGCAGAGAAATAATAATACCCCATTGGCTTCCCCATAATACCAACAGATCTAGAAGAAAGTCCCTATAATACCAATGCAATATTCACAGAGCCCACAGTAATTATGAATATGCCAGTGTAGTTGTGAATCACAAAATGTAACAGACTCTCCACATGGAAGACAGAATCAAAACATTTATTCAAATACCAGAAAACCAGATCCCAAAACCAGAAAGTCAAATCCATCATAGCAACCAAGAAGTTGGTACACATAACCAACGCAGTGAGCACCAACGTCCTCAAGCCTTCCCTCTATCAAGCCTTCAAAACAAAACAGGTTCCCTTAAGTAAAAATGCCCCCGTCTCACTCACACTAGCTGCTCAGCCTCCATGCTGCTTGCTCCCAGCAGTTCTGGTTCTCTCTCCTGTACCTTCCTGCTCCACCCTTCCTGTTCTACCCTTCAGCAAGCCTCCCCACCCACCCACCCCACCCCCCAACCCGTGCCTGTGGGTTCCATGTGATTACATTTGGCCCATTAAGGGGCAGGAAAGATCTTCAAATTACCATTACCATTACAGCCCCCAACCCATTGGGTGTAACCTCCACAAAAGATTTATGGAAAGTATGTATGGGAATCTCCCAGGATGAGAAGGCATAGATGAATTACAATCGACACCCACACCACTGATGGGGCAATGCCCATATCAGTAAAGTAATAGCACCATCAAAGATCAAGGCATCAAAGTGTCATGCCAGTTGGGCTTTCACATAGGTTGGCTTAAAGCAGCAGCCTGGTGTAACAATCAAGGTTAATACATAACACATTTACTTAGTTTCTAGGCTTTGTTGAAGTTATTTATAAAATTTCTCTCTTTCTTCATTCTCTACAATAGATGTTGGCATGGAAAGTGCAGTTATCTTCTTGGTTATTCATTGTTACTCATCATGAGCCCTTCAAGGCAAGATCGCCAAGTGTTCCATGGAATGAGGTTTCTTTTTGCCTTTGAATATGACATGAAATAAATATGACCAAACTCCTGGATTTACCTCTGTGAGAGAACCTGGGTGCCGTCTTTTCATGTGGCAGCAAACTCTTCATCTTCTGGTTTTATTTATAGCAGGAACATCAATACAAAAGTGATTTGATTCTTTCAGTAGTGTTTGTAGAAAGTGCTTTGCCAACCTTAAGGTTCTATATAAAGGTGAAGAATTCTTGGGCACTAGACAATCATTCAAGGTTAAGATAATTAACCATTTAAATTAATATCAGTAGGCAGATCATATAGTGAAAGTGAGAGATAACAGTTTGTATATTCCATAGCTTCCCTCACAACGTCAAGAGTTCTAGAAGAAGGCCCTCAACATGTTGGATTTACCATTATGGAAGATATATGGGAAGACATAAACTGGAGTCACATGGGATGAGAAGATATGGATGTTTGCCATCTGCATCACTGAAGGAAGTATCCACACCAGCGATTCATAGCACTCTGTCTACTCTCTGCTGTTCTACTATCATCACTATAGAAGTGGTTGGGGGCCACAGAGGACTGAAAGCTACTTTGGTTTGTTTGCTTGAACTTTTTTTTTGGTCAGTTTAATTGGTTCCTTTGGCCAAAATTTTTCATCAACTAGTGTCCAAACTTCTATTGGTGAGCCTCTGGATACTTAAGACTCTTCTTCAGACAGCAAATACAGTCTTTCATTGGGACTATACTAATATACTTTGTCAATAAAATCCTTAATGCATTATGACTTCAATGCAAGGGTGGGTATGGGGAAGAATAAACATACTGGAAAATACAGTTTGAGAAACCAAAAGCCTGTAGACTATGCAAAAATTTTATGCCCATATATCATGCATATTTTCTTCAAGAAGAGAGAAGACGCTAGAGCCAAGAACATCATGCAAAATAAAATTGGTCATATTTTTCCTGGAAATGACTTTATGAATGTGAGAGTCACTTCAGAATTGACCATCTGCGCATATGTCTAACTCATCAAATAGTAGAGGAAAGGTAAAGATCAAAGCCAAATGAGAAGAAAGAATAAAGATGAGAAGACAATGGATGTAATTGCAAGAGAGACCCAAAATGACTTGTTTAAATCAGTTGTCAGTTCTGGAAATAGATAAGTAAACACATTGGCTCTTCCACCATTACTAGGAGAGTTTAAATCATACAAACAGTTGCCACAAAAGAAGAAACAAAGAGTCCCAAAGTTGCCTTTGTGAATAAATAGAATCTCCCTCCTAAGGAAGGAAGGAAACAAGCATTTATTAAGTGCCCCACACTGTGATAAGCACTTTTACAAATATTATCTCATTTGATCTTCACAACAATTCTGGGAGGTATATGCTATTATGATTCCCATTTTACAGCTGAGGAAACTGAGGTAGACATCACACAGTTAATAAATAAAGCTGGATCTGAGCTCATGTCTTCCTGATTCCATGCCCAGCACTCTGTCTGCCTAGCTGCATCAGAGAAGAGAAATATGGTAGCCATTAGCAGCACCAGTTTAAAGCGAAAGCTCATTTAAAAGCAGAGCAAAATGATGGATGATTATAAATCATATTGCCTCACACAGCAGCAAAAAAAAGTAATTTAGGAGAGAACAATCTGGTGGAGAGCTCAGCATAATAAGACCGCTGCAAAAGCATAAGCAAATAAAACTAGAAAGACCTGAAAAGGAACAGATATGCAGATATTTCTTAGTGATCTGTTCTCATCAACAACAGTAGTAGAACCAACGAACTTGGGCTCAACCAACTCAGCACTTGATGAATCCATCTATGTGAGCATATAGCAACAGCACTTAGAGAAAGTTAGGAAGAGTGGGTAGAGAAGAAATGCAAACTATCAACAAGCACATGAAAGAAAGAAAGTCATTAATATTAGCGTGATGGGGGAGTGCATGCCAAATGCCAGGCAAAAATACTCTAAGGTTAGCAATGTCAGATTGGCAAAGATGACAAGAGATTAAAATGGTAAATGTTGGAGGGTCTATATAGGAAGATAAACACCCTTTGGTCCTGGAGACATGAATTATTCCAAATATTCAGGAAAACAAAACAAATTTTATTAGAAAAGTCATTAAACTCTATCTTTATCTAGCAATCCCATTACTAGGAATTTGCCCTCAGGAAGTCAAAGAAAGACAGAAAGATCCCATATGTAACAAAATATTTATAGGAGTACTTTTTTAAAGTAGCAAATAACTGGAAGCAAAAAGTGTCCATCAATCGGGGAATGGCTGGACAAATTACAGCACATTAATATAAAGTAATATTATTACGTTGTAAAGAACTATAAATATGAAGAGTTCAGAGAAACTTGAGAAGGCTTTATGATCTGATTAAAGTGAAGTATGGAGACCTAGGAGAAAAATCCAACAATAATATAAATAAAAGAACCCTGGGGGCAGCTACTTGACAGTGTATAGAGCACCAATCCTGGAGTCAAGAGAACCTGAGTTCAAATGTGACCTCAGAAACTTAACACTTACTAGCTGTGTGATCTTGGGCAAGTCACTTAACCCCAATTGCCTTGCCTTCCCCCATCCAAAAGAAAAGACAAAAAAAAAAAAAACCCAAAACATAAAACCCTGAAGAAAACGTCAATGCTCTACTAATGCAGTAACCAATCTTGACTTTAGAGGCGTGAAGGTGACCTATGCATCCTTCTCCTGTGCACAGGGACGGTAGACTATAGCTGTGACATGGGACAAATGTTGCCAGATATAGCCAATATGTTGGTTTGCTCTGTTTAACTGCATTTCTTTATTAAAATCAAAGGTTCAGTGGAGGTGAGTGTGGGAGTAGGGAGAAAAGTTATTGGGAAGTGATAGTGATGTAAGAAACAAAAACCCATCAATACAACATGCAAAAAAATACATCTTGGAAGTCACTGAGCCCCTTGGGGTTCGATTTTCAAGATAGTGTAAAGAAAAGAAGATTCTTTAAAGAATGGGAAAAGATCACAGGTGGCACTCTTCCCAAAAAAGGCAACCAAGATAACATCAGCCATTACCAACCATCTGCCTACTTTCTCATCTCTATAAACTCTTTATGAGAATAGTCTATTTTGAGTGTTCTCTCTGTCCTCAAATATTTCTCGAGCATTTTGTCCAGATCCCTGCTTTGCCCACATCACTTCTTACCTCATATTAAGTTTATATGTGTACATGTCATATCCCCCTTACTGAATAATGCACATTTGGAGGCTATCTTTGAAGTGAACGTGCAAAGGAAACAGTTCAGCTTATGCAGATGATTCTCTAACAGATACATAGTTAACTAAGATATGGAGTAAATAAAAGATTCTGCTCAGTTGTCTGTTGATTACAAAATCTAACTGCACACATACAACTTATTCCAAAATGGCTGCCACACGGTACATCAGTTATTTCCTATTAAGATTCAGCCAATTTTATTTTTAGTACTTGGTACCCCTATTATGTTCAAGAAGAATAGCAGGCAGAGACTTTTTGTTGATTTTTCCATATATTTGTATCCTCAGTACTTAGCACATTGCCTCCCATATAGTATGTACTTTGCTTGTTGAGCTGAATGAAAAAGCATTTATTAAGTGCTTAATATATGCCAAGCACTACACTAAATTCTGCCACCACAAATAGAAAATATGAGATAGTCATTGGTCTCTAGGAGCTCACCCTCTAATTGGGAGAGACAACATAAAAGAGAGTTCACTTATAGGACCAATGGAGTACTGTCTCCCTCACATATGTTAAACTCATACAAGATTCCATGACAGAGGAAAGTATGTAGATAATTTGTTCTGTGATCCATTGACTATCAGCATCAAGAGATATAAAACAATAAGACATGCTCAACCAAAGAGCTGATATCGTAGAACATGTCTGTAAAAAATTCAAACGGAAGAGGAATTTACTAAGGATGGCCATTTTCTCCAGATGATCTTCTGCTTATTGAATCAGATCCCAGCATATCACAGGCTTATTCAATGAGACCTAGAGTCATTTAAAAGAGATAGGCCTACCCATCCACACAGACCAAAGTATTAAGGCTTCCCCAGCAGAGCTAATGGAAAGGCCAAGGGGTTCTTAAGTTGCATCAGTAGACGTGCTCCATCAGGCAGCACCACACCATCCATATGTGGACCCATCAGTTACAGCAAAGGGAAAAGTTGTGAATGCTGTGGATAAGTTCACTTACCTTGGCAGTAGACTTTCTAGGGATGTACACATTGCCAGAGTTAACCTAGTGTTTGGCAGGCTTCAAAGGGAAGTACAGGAAAGAAGTGTTAAACTATCAAACCGAAGGTCTACAGAGCCATTGTGCTGACTTCATTGTTACAAGCCTGTGAAACCTGGACAGTGCACCAGCACCACGCCAGGAAGCTGAGTCGCTTCAATTTGAATTGTCTTAGGAAGATTCTGAAGATCACCTGATAGGATAAGGTACCAGGCACTAAGGTCCTTTCTTGAACTAAAGTGCCAAGTGTTCAAACTCTACTGAAGAGAGCACAACTCGAATGGGCTGGTCATGTTGTTCAAATGCAAAATGTAAGTTTGTCAAAAAGACTATCTTATGGAGAACTCACACGGGGCAAGTGTTCATATTAGGTGGTCAGAAGAAGAGATACAGGGACACTCTCAAGGTCTCTCTTAAGAATTTTGGAATTGTGTGACATGGGAGACACTGAGACAGAATCCCCCATATGGCCCACGTCAGATACGGTGCTGTGCTCTATGAGCAAAGCAGAATTGAAGTAGCTCAAAAGAAACAGGAGATGCACAAATTTAGAGAATCCATCCCAAATGTTCACATGGACTTTTTGTGCCCAACCTGTGGGAGAGTATTCCATGTTCATATTGGTTTGATCAGTCACAGTTGGACACTGTAATCTGACTCTAGCATAGTGACGCCATTTTGTTCTTCTTCAAGAACGAAGGACAACAATCAACCAAGATCATGTGGCAATGCTTCATGCATTTGGAGGTTGTAGAGGCAGGGTAGTTGATAAGGGCTGATAGTCCTCCATCTCACAAGAAGGAATAAAATTAGAGACTCCCATGTCATCCGGGCAGTGTAAGCAGTCAAGTAGTGAAGTCATATCTGATGAGATATGTTCAGGGAGTGAAGGAAAGACAAAAGAGGAGGCCACTCCCAATGGTGATGGGTCTTTCCACTGCCTGGCTGGCCTAGATTAATATGAATCAAATTGAGTTGAGCAAAATAACACATTAAAATTTCTCCTTAAGCAAACTGTCTCCCTCACATATGTTAAACTCATACAAGATTCCATGACAGAGGAAAGTATGTAGATAATTTGTTCTGTGATCCATTGACTATCAGCATCAAGAGATATAAAACAATAAGACATGCTGAACCAAAGAGCTGATATCATAGAACATGTCTGTAAAAAATTCAAATGGAAGAGGAATTTACTAAGGATGGCCATTTTCTCCAGATGATCTTCTGCTTATTGAATCAGATCCCAGCATATCACAGGCTTATTCAATGAGACCTAGAGTCATTTAAAAGAGAATAGGCCTACCCATCCACACAGAAAAAACAAAGTGGATAAAGAATATATATTGCCCAGATTATGACCTGCAAATGGACAAAGCATCCCTTCAAGTTAATACACCAGTGCATTTGTGTTGGACAAGCGTTGTGCATGGGGTCCAGAATCGAAGAGGAGGAGGAGAAGACTGAACCAGGTCATATTTGTACAACTTGGTTGTACTTTTAATGATTTGTACTACCTACTCATTGCTACAAAACTTTTTTAAATGCCAATATTATCTGGGTGATGTTATATAGCATAGATAGTTCTCAATTTAGAGAAATGGAAAATAAAATTCAGAGTTTAATAGTGTGTGTATAGTTAGTGTCACAGCTACTTCTAGAGACTGGATTCAAACTCAAGTCTACTGAGGCTAAGTGAAACACTCATTCCAATGTACTACCCTGTCTATTCAGGGTTAAAAAAAAAAAACTTGGAAGAATGCCTGGATTTTTCTTTTTATGTTTCCATTTGGTCTCTTTTCCAAACTAGCCTTTATGTCCTAGGACCTTTAAAATCCTTCCTATTCTGTACAAGCCACTCCCCAGTTGATAAATGGTCAAAGGATATGAACAGGCAGTTCTCAGAAGATGAAATTAAAGACATCTATAAGCATATGAAAAAATGTTCCAAATCACTAGTGATTAGAGAAATGCAAGTCAAAACAACTGTGAGGTACCACATCTCACCGGCCAGACTTGCTAAGATGACAAAACAGCAAAATGATAAATGCTGGAGAGGATGTAGAAAAAATTGGAACACTAGT
>CM053583.1:99366481-99470201 GCA_028627135.1 Pseudochirops cupreus | reverse complement strand
TGTGTGTGTATGTGTGTATATATATATATATATGCAACTATTATTGTTATTATTGACTACACCCAACTGGAACTTGAGATACACAGGCACTGCAGTTGGGAGATCCATCCTGCCCTACCAAAAAGTGACATAGGAGAGAATAGACTGGGGGGGGGGGAAATACCGGGATGGCTGTTTTGGGGTGGTGGGCGGGGGAAAGACGGGGAGAAAAGATGTAACTCAAAAAAATTTAATAAAGAATCTCATAAAAAAATAAATAAATAAATAAATAAATAAATAAATAAATAAATAAAAGAAGAATCTCTAAGAGGAAGTAAGGCCATTGAAGATACAGAAATATCTTTTTTTTTAAAACCCTCTAGGAGATTCGTTCAAGGGGCTGGTAATGTTAAGACCTCCCCAGTTGCTAAAAAAGAGCTTAATTTATAGCCTTCTGCTTGTTTCACAAGGGAAAAAATGGCAGCTTGGGGAACTGAAAACCACTCGATGAAAGTTCCTAATTTGAGTTCAGAGCACGTTGCTAAAAACTGGAAGGCAAGAACATGGAAACTACTTTGTGTCAGATTGCCTCTGCTCTAGCAAAGCAAATTGTTATTGTTTTTCTAGTTAATCCAGGGACATGTGCTCATTTGCATGATATTTGAATGGGATTGCATGGTGAATTCAAGAGGATTTCATTCCATATATGTAGAATGAAATATTGACTACAAATTAAAACTCAAAGGTAACACCTCCTACCCATCAAGCTGGAAAAAAATGAAAAATTGCAATATTTGCCAGGCTGTGGGAAAATGAGTATACTAATTCACTGCTGGTGGAGCTGGGAATTGGTACAATCACTTTAGAAAACAGTTTGGAATAATATAAGGAGAGTTACAAAACTGTTCGTCCCTTCTGACCCAGTAATCTCACTACTGGGTTTTTTCTTAAAACAAACAAATAAACAATCTGTTTGAAAACATTCATGGCATTGCTATTTGTAAGAGCAAAAAATAAAAAATGGAAGAGAAACAATGTGTCCAATGATTGGGGAAATGCTAAACAAATAGTGGCACATTAATGCAACAGAATATTACTATGTCATAAGAAATGACAAATGTGAAAAATTCTAAGAACCATGGGAAGACATATGAAGCAGATTGAATAAGGCAAACTAAAAGAACACACACTATTCATTTTCTTTTTTTGGTCCAAACCCATAATTTCCCTGTTACAGGGAACTCCTGGTGAGAAGACTCCCTCTACCTATTCAGATCAGTCACTGTTCTTAGAGAGTTATAGAGACTTCCTTTGGCAATGAGGCCAAGTGACTTTCCCAGGGTCACACAGCCAATGTATCAGAGGCAGAACTTGAACCCTGATCTTCCTGACTCTGGCTGCCTATTTACTACCATACCTGCCTTTCCTACACAATTACTATAATTATATTTTTTAAAAGACAACTTCAAATGGCAACAAAACTCAGATGAAAATTGGTACAGACTCATAAAGTAAAAGGTTCCTCTGACTGTGCCTTTCCAGTCCTGCTTCAGAGAGGGGAGGTAATGTTGAATGGGCCACAGGACATGATGGTAGCCCAAGCCAGGACAAGAGGGTCCTAAAGAGAAAGAAGGGAGGAAGGAAATAAGTATTTAAGTACCTACTGTGTGAGAAACACTATGCTAACTGCTTACAAATATTATCTCATTTGATCCTTAGAATAACCCTGGGAGGTGAGTGATGCTATCATCCCCACTTTACAGCTGAGGAAACTGAGGCAAACAGAGGTTAAGTAACTTGCTCAGGGTCCCACAATAAGAAGAGAGAAGAGATAGGAGGACTATCTTTGCTGAGAACCAGACCTGAATACAAGAAGCAGAGAACTGAGGGATAAGTAGAGGGTCCTTGACCCTCTGGTAACCACTGAGAGCAGGCAGCTGCTTAGCACCTCCACTCAACCCAGCATGAACAATTGCCAAGTAAGAGGAAGGAAATCTCCAGAACCCTCTCCTCCATAGCTGACCTGACCACAGTCTGGGGAGTTGCTCTCAAGGCACAATCACAAGGTAGTTCAAAAAAAGTACATACCTTCCCTACCTTATTTCTAAAATGTTAATTTTTTCAATTAAAAATCTATTTTCTCTCCCACTCCCCACATTGAAAAAGAAAAAAGAAATCCTTATAACAAATATGTATAGTCAAGCAAAAGGAATTCCCTCATTGACTTTCTGTTTTTGTTTGGTTTGGTAAAGGTGGAAGGCAGGGCAGTTGGGGTTAAGTGACTTGCCCAAGGTCACACAGCTAGCACGTGTCAAGTGTCTGAGCTCGAATTTGAACTCAGGTCTTCCTGAGTCTAGGGCTGGTGCTCTATTCACTGCGCCACCTAGCTGCCCCCCGATTCCCTTATTAGCACGTCCAAAAACACAGGGCTTACAAAGTCTTAGTGCTGTTTTAAGTTTTAGTAGCCTAAAACTTTGAGGCAGCTAGGTGGGTCAGTGGATAGAGCACTGGGCCAGTAGTTAGGAAGACCTGAGTTCAAATCTGGCCTCAGACATTTAGTAGCTATATCACCCTGAGCAAAACACCTAACCTCTGTTTGCCTTAATCTACTAGAGAAAGAAATGGCCAACTACTCCAGTATCTTTGCCAAGAAAACCCCTTGGATCGTATGGTCAGTCTACGGGGTCCTGAAGAGTCTAACATGACTAAACAGCACAAAGTTTAAAACGTTAGTAAGGCTTTTCCAGCACCCTCTACATGTCTCATTCTGCACCCTGAGTCCAGCACCTGTCAGGAGGTGGGTATCAGGTTTTATCATCACTGATCCGGAATCTCTGTTGATCATTGCAATGGAAAGGGCTCTTCAATCTTTCAAAATTATTTGCCTTTACAATGCCATTGCTATTGAATAAATTGCTTTCCTTATCCTTCCCTAGCTTTTGACAAAGAGGCCTACTCAAGTATATGCTTTCAGTCATGATCACCCCGTTATGGTGATTGACCTGTCTGAAGGGTTGTACACTGGGGGTGATTCCTTTGGGAGAAACCTGAGGCTTTGGCATGATGCACTAAGACAGTTTATCAGTGATGTTCTCTATAGCTTATGCGTGTTTCTGTCTCAGCTTATGAGCTTCTGGGCATCCTTTTCATCTTCAGTATTTTTTGTGGGGTGAAGACTAACCTGTATCATAATAAGAACAGGGAAGTAAATGAAGATGACAAGAATGTTACCCACAGGCAAGCCAGCACTAGCCCCCTTGTAGACTTTGGGATCATTCTGGGCAGTTTTTTCCAGTGAGTATCCTCCAACACATCTTGAGACCAGTGTGAAACTGGGAACAGCTAAAATTAACTTACAGTTAAATACTCAGCAATTAACATGCTAACAGAAACCCAAGCAAACATCTTAGTCAGCAAGTACATTTAGTTGGAATTGTTTTTAAAAGAAAGTTTTTAAAACAGAAACATTTTCAGCAACCATGGCCCAAATGAGTGCATTCCCACTCTCCTTTTTTCCCCATCATTGCCCAGAAAGGAAGCTTCAGCCTTATCCACTCCCTGCAGAAACATACCTAAAGATGAGAGAAAGCAGAGTAAGGTGTTAATAGCCTTGAGCCCCCAACTACTCAGAGCTCTCAATCATCACTCTGTTCCTCAGCTCCAGCTCAACTGAGTTTCTACATGGTACTGGCTATCCACACACAGTTTGGTTCCTGCTTAACCTCATAATTTGAGATGTCTTTCTATCTCATATAGCTTCTTCTATTTCTTCCTCCTAGGCATCCATGATGACATGCCCTGACTAGTTAACAAGTGAAATGGCATTTATGAAGCACCTACTATGTGTTAGGTATTGTGCACTGGGGACACAAAGAAAAACAAAAATAGTTCCTATTCTCAAGGAGTTCACAGCCCCTCCCCAAGAGAGTCATCCTATATAACAAATATTTTTAAGGGAATAAATAAGATGAGAACAAAAAAATCAGCAAAACTAATCAATACATCAAAAAAAAAAATCCACCTTCTGAAAACATATGCAATACACCACACCCATGGACCTCCCACCTCTGAAAGTTGTGAAGTGGGATGTTTTCTCATATCTCTTCTTTGACACCATATTTTTTCCTTGTAATTTGGCAACATTCATTTTTTATTATTTTGAGGACAACATATTTTTTTTAACATTGACTTCAATGTTTGCCTTTGAGTCCCAGGAGCATTAGATGGGAGGATAACAGAGGTGACCCTCTACTCCCCATGACAGAGGTTCTTCTGAGTCAATCAGTATAAGAAAGTTTGTTTTTGGCCAAGTTGGAAGAATGCATTGAGGTCACCTAGTCTAGACCCCTCATTTTATGGATAAGGAAACTAAGAACCAAGAGATAAAGTGACTAATCTTGTACAAAGTCAAAGAAACTGGGTTCAAACCCCAGGTCAACCTCTTTAAGATTCAATTTCCTCATCAGTAAAATGAATAGTTGGGATTAGATGGTCTCCAAGGTCCCTTTCAGCTCTAGATCCTATGAAGGATAGAAGTTGCAAAAAGACAAATTTTGGATTGATGTAAGGAAAACTTTCTAACAGTGGATGGTGTCCCAGAGTGTAATGGGTTGCCTTGGCAAGAAATGTGCTCTCTCTTGCTAGAGATCTTCAAGAAGAGACTGGAATACTCTGGAATAGCTATGGTGCAGAGGAGAGTCTTCTTAAGGTTGGATTCAGTGGGTTTAAGGCCCCTCCCAACTCTAAGAGTCAGAATTTGATTCCAGATCTTGTGATTCCAAATGCCAAACTTTTCTTACATTTTGTTGTCTCTTGCTACTTGCATATATTCTTTTTCTGTTATGCAGAATTAATATTCTCTGACACCTTCTCTATTCCTCATTCCCACCTACCCCCCACTTTAGACAGAACCATGAAACATGTAGAACAGCACAGTGGCAGTAAATGGGACAGATCATTTCTCTCCATCCTTTATATGTTCACAGACACAGAGACATCATTTCACTGATAAAACAACCTGCTCCCCAAATTCTTCTGACTTGGGACGAGAGGAGGGGAGCAGAAGGATTGTCAGTAGCATTAGTTCTTTAATTAGTACATTTATACCCCTTATATTCAGACTCCATCTTCAGAATATGACCTGAAATATAGACCAGATTTCAGAACCATGGGAGAAGAGGGGTACATGGACGTGAGTAGGTAGAGGCAGACCAACCCATGAGGAAACTGAAATCCCTGGAGGATAGCTATTATCTTGTTTTTCCCTTTGTATCTCCAATGTCTATTGCCTGAAATATGGAAAACATTCAAATTCCCCCCACACACACACACCCCTTTTTTTTTTTTTGCCAAAGACACACTACTCTTCCAGTCAGGTTTCCAATCTAGAAATTGTACTTAACTCTTCACTCTTCCTCACCTTTTCTCCCAAAGTCAAGCAATTTCTTTTTTAAAAAATAATATTTCATTTCCCTCCCAATTACATGTAAAAATGATTTTTAAGATTTTAAAAAAGTTTTGAGCTTCAAATTCTATCCCTCTCTCCTTCTCCTCCTCCTTCTCTGAGATGGCAAGCAGTGCAATCATGGAAAACATTTCCATATTAATTTGGTGCGAGAAGACTTGAACAGAAAGGAAGGAAGGAAGGAAGCAAGGAAGGAAAGATGAAAGGAGGGAAGAAAGGGAAGGAGGGAGAGAGGGAGGGAGGGAAGGAGGAAGAGAAAAAGAAAGAAAGAGAAAGGAAGGAAGGAAGGAAGACAAAAGTAGTATGATTCAGTCTGTGTTCAGACAACATCAGTTCTTTCTCTGGAGGCAGATAGCATTTTTCATCATGAGTCCTTCGGGATCATCTTGGATCATTGTATTGCTGAAAATAGTTTAGTCATCATAGTTTTTCTCCATACAATTTTGCTGTATACAATGTTCTCCTGGTTCTGCTCACTTCACTTTGCATCAGTTCATGTAAGTCTTCCCAGGTTTTTCTGAAATCATCCTGCTCATCATTTCTCTTAGCACAATAGTATTCCATCACAGTCATATAGCATGACTTGTTCAGTCATTCCCCAATTGACGGACATCCCCTCAATTTCCAATTCTTAGTCACCATAAAAGAGCTGCTGTAAAGATTTTTGTTTAAAGTCAAGCAAGTTCTAAGTCTTATAAATTCTTCCTCCTCAATATTTTTCCAATCTATCTTTCTCTATAATTATACCATGACAACTCTAATCCGGATTACAACACCTCTTGCCTAAACTATTATAATAGTCTTTTTTTTTTGCTCTTTGGAGGGGGGAAGGTAGGGCATTTGGGGTTAAGTGACTTGCCCAAGGTCGCATGGCTAGTTTTTTGTGCTAAGTGTCTGGGGCCGGATTTGAACTCAGGTCCTCCTGACTCCAGGGCCAGTGTTCTATTCACTGTGCCATTTAGCCACCCCTATAATAGTCTTATAATTTGCTTCTATGAATCCAGCATTTACTTATCCAATCCATTTTCAAAACAGTTGACAAACTCAAACTGTGATTCAAATTTTTAAAAACAAGAATCATCCCCCAATAGATATATGGTCAAAGTATATGAACGGGCAATTTGTGAGTGAAAGAAATACTATCAAATGGTTGAACAAGTTGTGGTATATGAATGTAATGGAATACTATTGTGCTATAAGAAATGATGAGCAGGTACACTTCAGAAAAACCTGGAAAGATTTACATAAACTGATACTGAATAAAATAAGCAGAACCAGGAGAACATTGTACACAACATCAGCAACATCGAAATATTGTGCAATGACTAACTTTGATAGACTTAGCTCTTCTCAACAGTGCAATGATCTAAGACAGCTCCAAAATATTCATGTTGGAAAATGCTATCCACATCCAAACAAAGAGTTCTGGAGTCTGAATGCAGACTGAAGAACACTATTTGCTCTCTCCTTTTGCTTTGTTTTATTTTTTCTTTCTTTTGGTTCCTCCCATTGGTTCTAATTCTTCTTGACAACATGACTAATGTGAAAGTCTGTCTAATATAAATATATATGTAAAGCCTTCATCAGATTGCACACCATCTTGGGGAGGGGGAGAAAATTTAGAACTCAAAATCTTATGGAAATGAATATTGGAAATTAAAAATTAATTAATTAATTAAAAAAGAATTCACTTGTAAAAAAATAAATACTATCAAGCTATTAACCAACAACCATATTTTTAAAAACGATGCAAACCTCAACAAATCAGAGAAATGTAAATGAAAGCAACTCTAAGTTTCTACCTCATACTCTTTAAACTGGAAAGAGGAAAAATGTTGGAGGGACTGCAAGAAAAAGGCACATTAATGCATTATTGGTGCAGTTATAAATTGGTCCAGATGTTCTGGAAAACAATTTGGAACTATGCTCCAAAAGTTACTAAAACTATGTATACCCTTCAACCCAGTAATACCATTACTAAGTATATACCCCCAAATAAATTAAAGAAAGAGAAGAAGAACTCATATGCACAAAGATATTTATCGCAGCTCTTTTTTTTTAGTGGCAAAGAACTGGAAACCGAGTGGGGGAAGGGCATGCATCAATTGGGGAATAAATGAACAAATCATAGTATTTGAATGTAATTGACTGAATGTGATTAGGTCATAACAACGATGAAAGGTGGTTGCAGAGAAACAGGTTTGTATGAACTGATGCAGAGTGAAGTGAGCAGAACCAGGAAAACAACATATAATACCAACATTGTAAAGACAAACTTTAAAAGCCTGAAGAACTCTGACTGATACGACAACCAACTGTGGCCCCAAGGACCAGTGACAATGCATGCTGCCTACCTCCTGGCAGAAAAGTAGTGGCTACAAGATGCAGAATGAGACGCACTTTCTTGGATATGGTCGATGTGGGAATTTGTTTTGACTGACTGTGCACATTCGTTGCAAGGGTTGTGTTTCATTTGGAAGGGCAAAAGGGAGAGGAAGAAAGTAGAGCCAGTCCCCCAGTCACCCCAAAAAATAACAGAAGGAAGGCCAAAAGCCATCCCAGAACCTAGGTCAGCTTTGAAAATGACCTGTTACGTTTGTTGCATACCTTAAAAGAAAACAAGCTTTACATAATAATCAGTTTCATGTATGATTGATTTCTGTTCCATAACATAGGTAGAAATTCTCATTTTATTAGGTGTTTGTTCAGAATTTATTTGTTGGGTATTTATCGGTTAAGTTCAGATTTTTTTTTAATGGGAAAAAAGAGCAGGTTTCTTTTCTGTTAAGAAGTTTCAGGGGCTCTTCATGGCCCTTAGGATAAAATATTGGCTCCTCTATTTGGCATTTAAAACATTTCAAAATCTAGCGTCAACCTGTCCTTCCAGGGTGATTATACATTACTCCTCACCATTTCGCCAAACTGGCCTATTCGATTTTATCCCTACAAGATATCCATCTCCTATTTCTATGTCTTTTCAAGAGCTTGTTCCCCATGCTTGGAATACCTTCTCACTTCAGATGCTTGCTACCTCTAGCTGCTTTGAGGTTCCAATCAAGGCTAATTCCTTCAAAGAGGTCCTTCCGACCTTCCCCTGTTGTTGTGCAACAATCCTCCATCACTCCCCATATTTTTTAGATGTGAACAATGCAGAAATGTGTTTTGCTTGACTATACACATTTGTTTCAAGAAGTTTTTTTTTTGATGATGGAAAGAGGTATGAAGAAAAGAAAATAATTCTTTTCATTTAAAAAAATTAATTAAATTGACTAAACTTTTCAAACTGGTTTATAGCTTAAGATAGACAATTGTTTTTAAAGAAGGGTTTGGAAGCTAAGAATCATAAATGTGGCACAAAATAGGATCTTAGGAGTTATGTAATCAACCTCTTCACTTTACAGATGTAGAAACTGAGCCCAGAGAAGAGGAGTAACTTGCCTAAAGATATGCAATTATTTAGTGGTAGGGCCAAAATTCAAACTCAGCTCCCCTAACTCCAAATTCATTGATCTTGCCACTCGACTACAGAATGGGAAGCTTAGAAAGAGAAAGCTGAAATAGGGAGAGCCTCCTTAATTTCTTGCTAATAAGAACCATGATAGCTTTTTGCATGACAGTTGGGCAACTCCTCTTGAATTTTTTCTTTTTTTCTTTCTTCTCTATCTATTAATCATGTGTCACCAGAGAACTACATTTCACATTAAACAAACAGTACCTTCCAAAGAGAAAAAGGGGTAGAACTAAAAAGAATGAAAGAAAGAAGACCAGGTTGATCCCTAAAGAAGCAAAACAGAGTATCAAAATTTCAGCATGTCTTACTCAATCAATGAAAATGTGTCAGTAAGCCATCTTTAACTGGCAATAATACAAGAGATAGATAATTTAAGTAGCTTCCCTTAGGGAGGCTATTAACAATTTAGCATCTTGACATCATGAGGGAATGTTAATTCTACTTACTGGAAAGAAACACAGAAATAGCACTTGCTATGATTAAGCTCTTGTCACTATAATTGGATCCTTGTGAGAAATTTCTACCAGTGCAGATGGGTTAGGCTAAAATGCAGGTGTCAGCAGCTAGGTGGGTAGGGTGTCTAAGCCTGTGTTTGAGGTCCCTCAAAGGTATCACCTTGAAAAGTTCAGCACAGCAGTGGGACTTTCACAAAAGCCTCAAGCCATTCTGAATTCACTCTCAGCTCATTTATTCTTCTATGCAAGGGCCAATAACACAGCAATACCCAGCTAGCCCAAGATTCTTGAGGGGTGATTCTGGATTTTTTGACTGCCTTTGCTTTCTCCTCAGCTGAAAATCCCCTTTAGTCTGCTTGATATGTTGGCTAGGATAAATAAATCCCTTTCAACCCCCATCTTGCTCCTGGCAGCTAGCACCAGAGTCATGCAGATTATCTTAAGTTTTATTTCACTGTACAAGAAGGTTAGAGTAGAACTGGCAACCTTTTTCTAGATTTCCTACAGTTACACACAAATCTCTGCCCCTTTCTCTCATATATCCCTTTAAAAAAATTCCTTCCTTTCTGGGACTTACTGACCAAAACTCATTTTCTTATTCTGATAATTAACAAAGGGTCATTAAGGATGGAGGAAATAGAGTGATCTGGGGAAAATCATGACTACTATAGGGACCAAGCATCTAAGCACCAATTGAGGCCCTGGCTTCAGGTATTGGGGGGTTCTGACCACACACATGTAAATGTCTGGGTTACCTTTTTCTCTAGCACCTGGTGTCCTTCCTTTTTCTTGCCTCTCCACAATCCCTTATACTAAGGCTGTTTATCTGCTCCCTTCGCAACTTCCAGATCCCCCTCAGGCTGCCATTTGTGCCTAATTTTCCCCCTCAGAACTGTCCTTCATATTCATATTTAATTCAGATCTTAACATCTGTGAAAATATGGGGGTGAGGATGAGGAAGAGAAGCATGCTATGTAATATGTGCCTAGGAATGGTGGGAAGGGATGAAACTGGTCCAGCTTATTTATATTCCTATCTTTGAAAGCCACATCTGTCTTGGAACTTGGAATAACTAAGAATATTAGACAATCCCAAGAAATAGCAAAGAAGATTAAAAGCTCAGAGGGACTGATGCAGAGAAAACCATTTCACTAAGGCCATATAAATACGTCGATCTTGTAGAGAAGAAACTGACTGGTTACATAACAAGGTTCTTTCTATATGTAGAAATGTAAACCAAAGAGATGGAGAGACACTCGTTATCCAGCTACAGAGAGGGATTATTTATGGGTATTAAAGAGCAGCCAAGAGCAGAAATTTAGCAGAAGAAAAATGTCCTTAGCTTCTGTTGCTCTTTTAGCACCCCCTTGTGGTGAAGGAGGCAACCTGCCACGTCAAGGCTAAGCAGCTTGCTCTTTAAACCAAGACAGCTTGGAAGTTTGGAAATTTGAACTGCACAGCAAACAGGATAAAAGCAACAGCTAGAAACCAGGACCTTGTTCACATGATTTAGAAAAAAGTGTTTAGGGATTAAGTGAAGACATACTAACCAAAGAACTCGCAAGGAACAGGGACTGCATTAGCCATATGCTAGTAAAGTATCATTCTTTTGCAGAACAGGCTAGGTCATGTCTATTGGTCTCAATCAATAAACCAAGTAGATGGACTAATTTGAGCAAAACCAGTGGGTATGAGGTGGCCAACAATGTAGTTTATTGGTGTACTTCCAGGACTCTTGACGGTCTCTAGCCATGCTTTCTATACTCCAATTAGGACAAGCAAACTCTTTCCCCAATTAAGAATGGTACTCTCCCCCCAACCCCAGGTCTCCCCTAGTTATCCTGAGTATTGATAGAGCCATGCTCTGAGTGTTACAATTATCTTGCTCTTTCCAGGACTCCACAGCATTCCTGAATATTTCCAGCCTCACCATCTATTCCTCTTCTCTCTTCCCCTTTCACTCCCCTTTATGTATTGTCTTTTTTAAAATTTTATTTTTTTAATTTTTTGTTAAAAAATTATGTATTGATTTGTTTCTAGTTTTCAATATTCACTTCTATAAGATTTGAGTTCTAAATTTTCTCCCCCTCCTTCCACTTCTCTCTCCCCAAGAAAGCATGCAATCTGATATAGGCTATACATGTACAATCATATTAAATATATTTCTACATTAGTCACATTGTAAAGAAGAATTAGAACCAAAGAGAAAAACCACAAGAAAGAGAAAGAAAGGAAAAAACAGTTTGCTTTGATCTGCATTCAGATTCCATAGTTCTTTTTCTGGATGTGGACAGCATTTTCCATCAGGAGTCTTTTGGAACTGTCTTAGATCCTTGCATTGCTGAGAAGAGGTAAGCCTATCAAAGTTAGTCATTTTACCCTGTGGCTGTTACTGTGTACAATGTTCTTCTGGTTCTCACTTTACTCAGCATCAATTCACGTAAGTCTTTCCAGGTTTTTTCTGAAGTCTACCTGTTCATCATTTCTTGTGGAACAGTAGTATTCCACTACATTCATATACCACAACTTGTTCAACCACTCCCCAATTGATGGGCATTCTATGTATTGTCTTTTACCATTAAAATGCATGCTTCTTGAGGGCAGGGACTATTTTTGCTTCTTTTTAATTTGTATCCTCATAGTTTATCACAGTGCCTGGTACATACTCAGTGTTGAATAAATGTTTGTAAAGGTTTTGTCTATTATCTTTCTGTCTGTCCCCATAACCCCTGGTATACTATACATACATACGTATATATATATATTCTAATTTACCAGGAGATCTCATATGGTATGTCCAAATGGTAGCTGTCAGAGCTACACTGAGGGAGATTCACAGCAAACTCAGTGTCAAAAAAATCTGAATTTCTAAAAGCAAACAATTAGACAGAAAGTACCTTAAGATGCCTTACAGAAAAGTGCTGTCAATAACTTAAAATATCACTGGATTTTCTGTAGTTCTGGTAGATTCCTGTCAAGTAAAATGAGGCTCACCTATATTTCATATATCCTGAGCTCATATGTACAGATGATCTCCGTAAACCTGCCTGAATCCCTACCCCTCTTTTTGGGTCTGTATGCCAACAGTGAAGCAAGAAGGATGGATAATTTTTTTTTCTTTCCAAATCTATCACTGAGAATGGATCTGAAATAAAGATTATTGCTGGACAAGAAAATAATTGATGAGAGTCAGGAACAAGCCTGAAAAATCATAACATGGAATATCTTTACCAAAGTTTTTCTCCACTATCCACAATGCCCAGTTGCTACTTCATAAATGTAGTGGGTATGCCCAAGCATGCCCCAGATGGGAACTGTCATGTCTTTTTAATAAGGTATGAATTCACCTCTCCCTAAATTTTCATTCCCCATCCCCACCCCCAAGAGTCTTTCGATTTGGTACTGATTCAAATTCACAATTAGTTCATAGTGACTGCACACTTGCTCTTGGACTTTAAAAAGGGAGTACACTTACACCAGAGAGACAGAGACAGAGAGCCAGTCAGTCAGAGAAGAATGAACTTCTTGTTTCCTTTAGAGAGAGGTCTGCACACAAACAGGGTCCTAAAGGGACCATATGTATAAATGAAATATCAGAAACATAGACCGCTGGGGAAGCTGCAGATTCTAAATGGCTAGACAGATCGTTGCAGCAAAGAACCACTATGTAGAGGGGCAATTCTAACCTTTCCCTTTGCTGGTGCTATAAGTTGTGTGGATTGCAGAATATTTGGCTCCCTAACAACCCTAACTTCTTTCTGCTTAGAGGGAGGACCCATCCAGGGTAGTCCTGTAAGTCTGGAAGACTCTGTAAATTCAACAAATTTAATCTGACAAATATTTATTAAGCAGTCCAAGGTCTCTGAGAATTTTAGTCAACTCCAGATGTGTTCCCCTTACAAAGAAAGCCTCACCCAGAATAATAGTGTAAGTCTGAAGTCCCTGGGGAAGAAGGCTCAATCGAAGGGTAAGTTTTCTTGACAGTCTCAGTTACGACTCTCTGAATTCTTGATTGGCGATGCTGAACTTCTGTTTCATGCTTTGCTAGCTTGGCCCGTGCAAAAGGAGCTGAGGACACCTAGAGGAGAACTACAAATGCACTAAATTCAGATGCTTCCAGGGAATACCCTGAATAAGATCATGAACCATCAAGTTATTACTGAGAAGCCTTCAAGACTGCATCAGGTTTTTGTGAGCTCAAAGCTCAAACTGCTTCTCTGTGGTGATATGGGCTGTGCATTACATACCAATTTCCAACCAGGTTCTTAATTATACGCACACACAAATATGTACATATACATATATGTACACATACATATATATTACATATATACATATATGTATATATGTGTGTATACATATGTATATAAACATAAGTTTTGAATCAGAGAAGTGGAGTCATTCTTTTAAGAGGCAAAAGACAATTTCAAAGGAAAGACATTTCAAGACAACAATGAGAGACCAAAGCAAAGCTTCCATACAGATAGTGTGGGAGATGTGGGAAATCCCTCCACCAACACTGATGGCAAACCATCTAGGATTTTGCAGTCAAGTGCTAGGGAGCATATAGAGTTTGAGTGACTTGTCCAGTATTATACAGCTACTCAGTACCAGGTACAAGATTCAAACTCAGGTATTCCTGTTCCCAAGCCCAGCATTCCAGTTATTATTCCTGACTGCCCCTAGATATGCATGCATACATACATATATATACAAATACATACCTACATTCATAATACATAACTATGTATTAAATATTACAACAAAATTAGCTACCTGATTTTAAAGATCTAATTTATTTCTTTTTCTCTTTTCTTCTCTCCACTACACCGGTTGTGTCAAACTCAAATAGAATCAGATCCCTTTGGGCTGCATATCAACTTAGGAAGCCACAAATTAACATTATTTATGTTGTCTTGTGTTTTTATTTATTTTGCTAACCATTTCCCAATTATCTTTGATATCCAGTAATGCACTGAGGATTGCGTTTGACATCCCTGTACTACCCTATGCCTAGAGTCTCTCCATCCAAATGGACTAAGATGCATATGTCTTTATATAACTTATTATTATTATTGTTTCAAAGGGACAAACATTGCAATTACCTACTGAAAGTCAATTGAGAATTAAATATAGTTATCTCAATTTATTAACAACTCTGGTGACCCTGATTAATTTGGAGCCTCTCTCATTGATGTGGAGATTGTTATTACACTGATGTTTCCAACTATGAAATGTTTCTAGTTCAGTGAGTGTATATGATCCATCCTGGCAAAGAATAAAATAAATTAAGTTCTTGTAAGTTGTAACGCTTATAGATGTGAGAAACTCTCCAGGTAGCAAATGTTAGCAAATAAATGACTCTAACTGACCTTCCAGATAACAAACATTCATTATGCAAAGCACTGTCTTAGGCACTGGGGATACACAAAAGACAAACCCACTTACAGAGACCCAGCTGAGACACAATAAATACCTTCAGCCGCAGCTGCTAGTCCACAGCTGCTGTCACTTGAACTGTATTATGCGTTTATTCTCTTCAATCTCTCAAGCTAGAAGTACTTGGGAGAGAGATGGAGAGGGAGGGAGATCAGCAGGAAATAATATTGGTGATCTTGCAAATGACATTCTCCCCTTTGACTCAACATTGATTCAGTTCCACTTTCAATGGACATGGGAGTCACCCAGAAAGAAGTATTCAACCTCAGAAGTCAAATGATGACAGCCCCATCATCACTTTGGCTTTCATTAGCATTACTGTGGTCAGGCCTAACATTTCCTAATAAATGTGTTATCTAAACATTGTAATAATTAAAGATCTATTGCTTCATTTACAAGAGAAAGGGATTTGGCCCTGGAGTCTAGGCATATTCCTCTTTGGAAAATTACGCCTACTCTCAGAAGGTAAAAGACAGAGGAAAATAATCTCATATATAGCAAAATATTTACTACAATGCTTTTTGTAGTGGCAAGAAACTGGAAACAAGATACGTGCTTGCCCATTGGGGTATGGTTGTACAAACTGTGGCATTTGAACATAATGCTATGTTACAGCATCATAAGAAATTATTTATTTGAGGAACTTGGCAATATTTGTATGAACTGATATAAAGTAATCAGAACCAAGAGGACAATATATACAATGACTACACTAATGTAAAAGACTATCTTTAAAAAATATTAGATTTCAGATCATTGCAAAGATTACTCTTGATTTGAGAGGACTGATGACGGAAGAAGCTTTCCTCTGAATAATAATAGGTAGCATAGATGATGGACTAGAGATTTTTGCCAATCACCACAGCCTCTTAAACCTCTCCAAAACAGAAATTATGTGCCAAAGATAAAGCAACTTCAGCTGTCTTCATACTCTAGGATACACAAATTTTTTTTAAAAGGCTAAAAAACCCCAGGAACTAACACTCACTGACCCTGACCTCACTCACCATCTCTCCTCCACTTCCCATACTACTAGCAACAAGATCCCACTAGCAGACCCAAAGATATGATGTAGGCTTACATCAAAACCCTCTCTTCCAGAGCCAGCCCTCCCTCTTTCCTGTGTTGTGCAAATCTGGTTCCAGGCTCTGAACTGTGGGTGCCAGGCCAGAGAACTGAGGGACAGAGTGATTGGCCCAAGTCACCAAGACAGGACACTGGGCATGTGGGAGGCTGTGCAGCATTCAATCAAGTCTAAGGGAAAGAGCACAGCACCTAGGTGATTCTGACCTCCCAAAAGTCAGTTGGAGTAGAGAACTAGGCTAGTGAACTAGTAGATTGCCCAGTGTGGGAGGAAGCTGAGATCCAGCCCCCATGAAAACCACAATCAAAGGGGTAGAAGTATGGAAGTGAGTGATAAGGAAAATAAAGGGGTGAGGGAGAAAGGATGAAAGTACCAAAGATTTGAGGAAGAAGAAAACTCAAAAACCTTAAACATAAACAGATAAATCAACAGGAAAAAAAAAACCAGTAACAGTAAAAACAAATATAGTTTCTATATCTTGTAAATAAGTTCAGGTATCCATGAATAACACTGCAAAAGAAAGTAAAATGATCCAGCACTTGAAGAAACAAAGATCCCCGTAGAATTTGAGGAGAACGTGGGACCACAACATGGTACTCCTGAGTGTTTCAAAAGAAAAATGAAAATTATGACAGCAGAATTTATATCCACCACAGCAAAAATAATGAATAGAACAGAAAATCTGGAATCTGCAGTCCAAAACCTATGTAAAGAAACAAAAATGAGAACACTAGAGTGGGAACGCAAATACACAGAAGCGACGGACCACCTAGAAGAAGAGAAGCAAAAACTAATAACCTTAAAAGAAGGTATGCTCACCATGGAAGGAAAACATACTGAACTCAAAGACAGGATGACCAGAGACAAGCTAAGGATCATAGGTCTCCCAGGAGAATAAAAATCTTCATACCACAATAAAGGAAATAGTAGAAAAAAAACTGTCCAGAACTTCTGAATATGTAGAAAAAATAATCCAACTGAAAGAATTCACAGATCATCTCCAGGAAAAAAAACCAAACAACCCAAGACTGAAAATCTCAAGATATAATGATTGAATGTTAGAAAAAACAAATTCTATAAGTCATTAGGGAAAAGATCTTCAAATAAAAAGGAAAGCACATCCTAATAACACTAGACTTTCCAGATCTGTAGAAAAAGGAGCAAAGAATGGAATGGGTTCCAAAGAGCAATGGAGCTCAGGGCTGACCTTCCCTGCAAATCTGAGCTTAACCGTATAGTAAGGAAGGGTGGACATTCAGTAACAAAGGAAAATTTGAAACATTTTGAGAGAGGCAACCAGAAGCGAAGAGATTATGTCGCCCAAGCAACAGAACTGCAGGAGTGAATAAATGCAGCAAAGAACACGAACAATAACAGAGTAAAAGCAAGAGAGAGGCAAGGAGGAAAGAGACTATTTCTAAATGTACATGAGGACACAGGAGGTGAAGGCGAAGATCTGGTAAAGGTGAGTGTGAACTGGCGAATAGTGGACATCATAGACAGAACCTGCTGATACCCTGCTTACAGATAAATGCTTCTTTTGTGGAACTACATTACAAGATGGGAGGGCACATAAAGCGGGGAGGACAGCAGAGGCATAGAAAGGAATGGGCTGTGTGCTGATGGGCTAACAATGAGGGGAAGGCGACCTCTGTGGTGTTAGAAGGAGAAAAACCTACAGAATAACGGGTAAGGAGTGGGGTGGGAGGGAAAGTATGAAAATCAGAGGGAAAGGAAGAAGACCTTACTAGAAACAAGGACTTCAACTGACGAATGTTCCTGTGAATAAAGAAAGATGGAGTCTTACCCTAGATTAGATCTAGGGGTTGGTGTTTGAAAAGTCTTTATGGGGGGGAGGGGGTGGCTAGGTGGTGCAGTGAATAGAGCACCAGCCCTGGAGTCAGGAGGACCTGAGTTCAAATACAGCCTCAGACACTTAACACACACACACACACACACACACACACACACACACACACACACACACCAAAAAAACCTAGCCATGTGACCTTGGGCAAGTCACTTAACCCCAATTGCCCTACCTTCCCCCCTCCAAAAAACAAAAAGAAAAGAAAAGTCTTTATCTTGGGTGGGGAGGGGGGTAGTTGGAACCCCTGGAGACAACTGGTACTTGGAGCAGTGAAAGAGCATAGACCTGGGTAGATTTCCAGGCAAATACAGAAAGAAAGAAAAAGGTCAACAAGAGAGTGTATAGATCAGTGGTAGGGTGGCATAATGAGGAACTTGGTCTAGAAGGAGCCCTACTATGGGACAGTGTCATCTTTGACAATGGCAATAACTGGCATTGTTCTGAAAGTAAGGCACAGTGGAAAAGGGGAATTCATGGGGGCAAGCCATACAACTCAGTGGCAAAAAGCAGCTTTGGGGAGAGCATAGAATAGATAACTTGGAAGTTTGCATTGCATTAAGAAAACAGAGAAAAGAGACAGACCAAATAATTGTAGCATTCATGAATCAGAAAATGAAAATCTAGAACAGAAATAAAAGATGAGTGTAGAGTAGAAGAGAAGAGGGTCTAGAAAGAGAAGCTCTATAAAGAAAGGAAAAGAAAAGAAAAGAAAAGAAAAGGAGAAATCCTTTTTTGGAAAGGGGTACAAAATGAAAATTTAAAACTAAAGGAACAGAACTAGTTGGAGGGGAGGAGAGGAAAGAGGAATCTCAAGTGAGAAGAGAGGACCAGGATGAGGGGGAGAGAGCCAGTGAGAGAACAGAGTTATCTTTTTAAAAAAGATTAAAATAAAGTAACTGAATGAACATAATAATATATCTACAGCATAAGAGAGAACCTGAGACAGAACAGCTCTTTTTTTTGGAGGGGAAAGGTAGGACAATTGGGGTTAAATGACTTGCCCAAGGTCACATGGCTAGTTTTTTGTGTTAAGTGTCTGAGGCTGGATTTGAACTCAGGTCCTCCCGACTCCAGGGCTGGTGCTGTATTCACTGCACCACCTAGCTGCCCCTAGAACAGCTTCTTTGCAGATAACATTAATGCAAAGTATTCACAACTACATGAAAAAAATGTTCCAAATAATTAATTTCTCCTATTATTAATTACTTGGAACATTTTTTTCATGTAGTTGTGAATACTTTGCAGTTCTTTTGAGAATGATTTCTTCATATCATTTGATCTTTTATCTATTGAAAATGGCTATTAGTTTGATACACAACAACACATATATATATAGTACGCATGTACATATATATATATATGATTTGATGAAATTTAATGCAAATTTTTTTTTCAAATTTGACTACTTCACTTCTTATCCTAGATGCATTAATGTTGGAGGGGTTGTGGAAAGATAGGCACACTAATATATTGTTGGCAAAACTGTGAAATGGTATAATTATTTTGAAATAGTTTTTTGTAATTTGAAATTATGCAAATAAGATGACTAATATATTCCTATCCTTTAAATGAGGGACTCCATTACTGAGTTTATACCCCAAGGAAGTCATTCATAAGAAAATCAACCCCACAGAGTCCAAAATATTTAGAGTAGCACTTTTTGTGATAGCTAAAAATTGAAAATAAAATACATACATAACAATTGGTGAGTGGCTAAACAAATTGTGGTACATGAATGTAATGAAACATTATTGTGCTATAAGAAATGATCCAGAAGTATCAGAAAGATCTACATGAACTGATGTAGAATGAAGTAAACAGAGCCAAAATATGTATGTGTATGTGTGTGTATATATACATACATGTGTATGTATATATGTGTGTGTAAATATATATATACATGTGTGTATATATATATATATATATATCATATATCATAACAACATAAATGGAAAGAAAATGACAAACCAAAAAATCAAAAGTGTTACAAAATTATAAAGATCAAGTAATGGGAGGAGATACCCATAACCTATCCTTTTGTGGAGGAGGGAAGTCCACAGATGTTACACATCACACATTTTTTTCAGTATTTTCCAAGGCATTGGGTTTTTTTTCCATCTCCAAAAAATAATATTTGTCATCTGGGATGGCTCCCTGGGGGGAGGAAGGAACACACAGGATCATAGGTTCCCAAAGTGGACGATACCATCCTCTGGGGCAGGCTGGAACAATGGGGGGGGGGGGGGCAGTAATAAGCCTGAGGTGCAATTGGGGGAGGTATTGAATAAAAGTAAGGGTGCAATGGAAGTACAAGGAAAAAAGAGAAGATAAAAAATTTTGAAAATTTGTTCATACATGTTTCATCTGTTGTGTAGCAGAGTTAAAGTTGTAGTGATTAAATTATTTTCCAAATAAACACACATAGTACAAGTTAAATATAACCAATCAGTGGTCATGTCCACCAACAGGTCTTAATAAGCAAGTGTTGGCAAATGTCAAGCATTGTCCAAAAGTCCAGCATGTATCAGCAGGAATATATGTGTAACAACTTGTTTACAACATGATACTAATATAGTTAAATGATGCAATATTGCATCATCAAAATTTCAGTGCAAGAAAAAATCCACAAATTTACGAGAAATTAGTAAATTTAAAATGTGCCATTTTTTTAAAAGGTATTTTATATTTTTGAGATGATGTAAGTTTTTTTTTTAAAAAAACTGTTAAAGGGTTAAAGAAAGTAGATTTCCACTGGGGCACTGAATAATTTTTTTAAGGGGGTGGTAGGCCAAATAAGTTTGGGAACATCTGCATGGGATACTATGGTGATAAAAGAAACAGAAAATAACAAAAAATTTATTAAAAATAGCATTTATACATCTTAACATTCATAAAGGTTTGCAAAGAATTTTGTTGTCGTTACAAACAGCTTTTTTTTATGTTTAGTCATTTTTTTTAGGTGTGTCTGACTCTTTATAACCCCATTTGAGGTTTCCTTGGCAAAGATACTGGAGTGGTTTGCCATTTCCTTTTCCAACTCATTTGACAGATAAAGAAACTGAGGCCGACAAGGTCAAGTGACATGCCCAGGGTCACACAGTTTCTGGGACAAGATTCGAAGTCTGGTCTTCCTGACTGCAGAACCAGCACTCTATCTGCTGAGTCACCTAGCTGTCACGGGTTAAATAAATGGCACCTTCAACATTAATTGGGTCAAAACCATAAATGCCAGGGATCTAACAATTTTACCCTGAAGTAATTACTGCAAACAGTAGAAATAGTAAAAAGGATGCTAGAGAAAAAAGGGAAGAAAAGAAAAAGAAAGAGTGCTAGACCTGGGATCAGGAATCCTAGCTTTAAATCTCATTCCTGATTTGTATGAGCTATGTGACCTTGGTGGGGCAACTATCTGGTGCAGTGGTTAAAGAACAAGCCTGGACTCAGGAAGATCTGAGTTCAAATGTGAATACAGACACTTACTAGCTGTGTAACTCTGGGCAAGTCACTTACCCCCTATTTTCCTCAGTTCCTCATCTGTAAAATAGGGGACACTATTGAGAAGGACATGGCAAACCACTCTGCCAAAAAAATCCCATGGACAACATCCAGGGGGTCACATAGAGTCAGATATGACTGAACAACCATGAAAATGTGATTTTGGAGAGACGACTTAACCCCTCTAGACTCAATTTCCTCAGAAACAAAATAGAGATGATTCTACTTGAATTAAATTTCTTCACAGAATTTAAGCAAAGTGCTTGGTAAACCTCAAAGTGCTATGAGAAAGTGACATCGTTATTCTCTTCCTTGCTGATAACTCTGCCATCATTACAATCTGACGGAGGAAATGGAGTGGGTGGTGAGATGCCATGGGCTGGGGGCAGTCCTGGCAGCAGCAAACCTTCCCCCACCCGTCCTACTGGGGCTAGTAAGGAACAGCTTTCTCTTTTCCACAGCAGAAGGGTTGTGAAGCCCCTGTTGCCAGGGCCTCTTGTAGGGTTGGAGAAAGAAAAGAATACTGAGCTTTTTCTGACTGAGAAATAGCAAAAAGCTAGGATATCCATGATGATGGAGAGAAAGAAAACAAAGCTTTGGTTTGTCCAGGACCAGACATCAGAGGTGTTGCAGCTGCCCAGTAGTCTTATGCCATGTTGAAAAGCCCAACAGAACTATTTTGGCAAACAATTTGGAATTAAGCTTGAGAGCCCAAGAGAAACAATTTGGAATTAAGGAATGAAGGCAGCAAACTGTTCATACCCTTTAACTCAGTGATCTCACTATTGGGTATAATACACCCCCAAAGAGATCAAGAATGGAGGGGAAAAGATTTGAATATATACCCCCAACGTATGGCTAGCAGCAGGTTTTTGAGGAAGCGATAAACTGGAAACAAATGGGAAGCCATCAGTTGGGGAAATGGCTTTATGAATTGTGTCAAATGAATAGTATTGTGCTGTAAGAAATGACAAATATGAGATACTCAGAGGAGAATGGCATATTAACTGCTGCAAAGTGAAATAAGAAGAACCAGGAATCGATATACACAACAACTCTAACAATTCAAAGGGAAACAGGAAGAAAACAATTGAAAGTAAATCCTGATAAATTATAATAACCAAGTTTCACCCAAAGACATTCTCCATACCTCTGCTGCCCCCTCCCAACACATGCCTGTTTCTTTGCAGAAATTGGAGACCATGATTATGGGATATTGAGGATAGCATCAGAATTTTTGAAATATGTGTTGTTTAGGTTTTATCAAACTTCTTTTCCTTATTCCTTCATACCTTGTTGTAAGGAACAGTGTTCTGAAATTGAGGGATGGAAATATGGAAAATGAGAGTGACCAAAAAAACCCAACAAATTAATAAAAATTTATTTTAAAAAAGAACAGGCAAAAAAAATTTTTAAACCATTACTAAGGTAGCTGGATGTTGATCAGTTGTGATGACCGGGTGATAAAACCCACCTCCCTCCTCACGGTAGTATGAGACTACCAGTATGGAATTTTGCTTACACTATCAGATATGGTCACTGTGTTGGCTGGTTTCATTCAACCATGTTTTCAATGTTACAAGATAGAGTTCAGTTGGGGTGGGGAGTTCAGTGTGAAGTAAAACCCAAACCAACAACAAAACTTAAAAAAAAAAAAAAGAGCCCACAAAAGGGGCTTCGTCCACTAGGTAAACGTTGAGGATACTATTGATTGCCTTGGACCGGAACAGCAAGAAGACCTTCGCAAAATTTTCCTTGATGCTCCAGAATTTCAGATTATGTCACTCTTGAGCAAACTAGTCCCATCTATTTAATAAGCCCATCTTTACTACTGTTATATTGAGAAATAGGCTGGCAATTGGATAAGGCCTTATAGTTTCTGCCACGTCTCCATAATCCAGTGGTTCTCAACCTTCCTAATGCCGCAACCTTTTAATATTCGTATATGGGTATATCTAGGCATAGCTGCATGTGGGCAGACTTGCCTGGATATGGAGAGAGAAGTGGTGTCTCAGTTCCTAAGACCATCAGAAATATGTGTTTTCCGATGGTCTTAGGCGACCCCTGTGACCCCTGTGAAAGGGTCGTTCGACTCCCCAAAGGGGTCGCGACCTTCAGGTTGAGAACTGCTGCCCAAATTTCATCTCAAAACACCAAACCACAGATTTGAAGACTGCTTTGTGAGTACTCATACAGAATCAGGAATAAGTATGGCGTTTTCAGATGGCCAAGGTCAAGCCCCCTCTAAGCATCCCTACTTCTAACTGAGAGCAGAAGGGATACTGCCCAACTTTCTCTCCATTAGGTTTTCACTACCTTCTTTTCTCTGGTGATATAAAATCCTAGTTTAATCAGAAAGCTCCCCAGTTACTTCAGGGAAAGGTTACACTCCCTTTTAGTACTTTTTGCTTTCAGTTGATTGTGAGAAGGTAGGTTGGGGGAGAGAATAACAATGTGCTTCTACTTTCTATGACTATCTACTTTTCATGACTCTGTTATAGAGTGCTGGTTCCACTTCCAAGTGACTGTGTGACTGGAAGGATCCTTCCTATAGCCTAGTAAGCATTCCAGACACACGGGAGACCATGGAGAAGTCATTTCCCAATAAGTATTTGTTGAGCAATCAAATTTTTCTCTGCCTAAATCACTATATATCATACTTCTGTGTTGTTGTTTTACCTAGAGTGAATACCCCTTCTTCCCAATATCAACCAGAATACCACAAACAAGCCAAGGGGAAAAAGAGTACAGATTAACAGTAAACGTTACATACTGGAGATTATTGGCACATCTACAAAGATTGCAGGCAGATTTACCTAACAATGAGATTTACAGAGTACATTATTCAACCAGTATAGCACCTAAGACAAAGAAAAAAAGGAAGCCCCTCCCCCTTCAAAGAATTAACTAATGCAGATGCATAACACTTGACCAAGCAGCCAATTCTCAGCCTAGGCACCAGACAGAGTTCTGGAACCAATTCTACTTGGAGCAGTCGGCATGAAATGTAATGAAATTCAAAATAGACAGCATCCACATGCTGCAGAGGGAAGTCATTAATATCCATGAATAATGATATAGCAAAATACCATCTGCTAGGATAATGTGACAAATCTTTTTAAAAGTCCAATTAGCCCACAAACCAGCAACATGGAGCAAATAGGCTCCCGGTGCCACGTGAGACCTCGGATCCTTAATATCTCTATCGACTTTCTATGTAAGCGAAACCGTTGGTGATGAGGAAACATGATCAATTTAGGAATATATTTTGGATAATGTATTCATTATTCATCAGTGCATGGGTGCTATTTATGGGTAGAACAGAATGTTATAGTTTGCTAATTAAGACCACATATGTATTTTCACATATACTGTGTATGTGGGGGAAAAAATAAGTGTATCCGTTATGAACACAGTATATTAATTTTGCTGTAACAATGTGGCTGGATTTTATCTTGAGTGAATGAGATGAAGCATTTCTATTACCCTGATTATCCTGGGGAAAATTGTCTGGCTTGTGATGAGTTCACATATTCTAAGCCATTTCCTTGAGCTGTACTTTATGGAGCATATAGCTACTAAAGTAATAAAACCTGTGATTGTGACTATTGTTATTATTATTCAGAAAAGAAAAGGTTCTCATTACAGAAGTGTTGAATAGCTCCTCTTCAGGCAGACTGGTCAATTGCTTCCTGCTTTGGGGAATAAATTGATAAGCTAAGCAACTTCCTTTTCAGCAGTGAGTGTCATTATAGCCCTTAATGGATAGAAAGCTGAACTCCAAGAAGAGCTGTGTTCTAATTACGCTGGAGGCGTGAGCCCAACTAGCTGGGTGACCCTAGACAAGTCATTTACTGGACTAGGCATCAGGCCAGAACAATAACTAAGGGGTGGCGAGTTCCTCCCTCACCCTTACCCAGAACTACCATCATCAGCTCACAAGTTACTCTCCCAGCCCAGTGGCCAACTAATCACACAGCAGGCATGTTCTGGCTATTTGGTGGGGTCAAAATCACCACCACATATCCTCTCCCCTCGCCCAAACAACTCTGCTTCTCACCTTCTGGAAGGTGGAGTCTGAAGACTTTGGAGATCACAGGCTGCACTACAGTGACAAAGGCCACACTCTTGAGGGCAGAGGTTCTTAACTTGCCATCCAAGGGGTGCAGAGATACATTTCATGGGACAAAGTTACAGCTTTACTTTCTCTAGATTTATTAATTCCCTTCAATCCTGAAAATGGGTCTATAGGCTTCACCAGACTGCCCAAAAGATCAGTGACATAAGAAGTTAAGAACACTTGGTCTAGGGAATGGGTAAACCCTTCCTCCCTCATGACTGCACATGAGTGTGTGAGGCTCTGTCCCACTCTCCTTCTAGTGGCCTTCCCTTAGGCAGTCCTAGGATGTTCTGAGATCTCCCCCACACCAAGTGTCCCAGAATTTTGTTTTCTGAGGCCCAAGATGCTACCCTCCCAATAGTCTCTTTTTTTTTTGGCCTTTTTGGAAGGGGGAAGGCAGGGCAATTGGGGTTAAGTGACTTACCCAAGGTAACAAAGCTAGTAAGTGTGTCAAGTGAATGAGTCTGGATTTGAACTCAGGTCCTCCTGACTCCAGGGCTGGTGATCTAGTCACTGAACCACCTAGCCGTCTCAAAATTGAGTTTATTTTTACCTGTAATATATACCTTTTCCTGTTTGCCACAGGAGTCAAAATTATTCCTTACAGTTTGCAGTCAGAGCATTTAAATTCTAACCCAGTTCTATCATTAGTACTGGTGGCAGCTGATTGAATAGATCTATGCCTTAGTTTCTTCCCTTGTAAAAGACCTACCCCACCTCTTCTGAGGGATTTAATGTGTTAATAGATGTGAAAACTCTCTGAGGAAGTTATAGGTGAAGTACAAACTTATGAGGTATTGGGACCAGTGTACTGGAGAGCACATGTTACCAAAGCATCACCCCAGGATGGACAGGGAAGCATCTGAGTTCAGCCACAAGAATCTCACGGAAGACTGGAAAATGAAATTGAGAGAAGCTTAAGCTCATTCAGTAGTGACTGAGTAGGAAGAAAGTAAGGTTCATAGTCAGAGAGCCTTAGAGGTCAGAGTCCATAATTACTCCCCGGGGGACCTCAGGTAAGACACCTGATTTCTCTGGGTCTCACTTCCTCACCTAGAAGGGGGTTGGACTCGAGGTTCTTCCAGCTCCGGATCAACAATCCTATGAATGTAAACAAGTTATTATTCCTGTTTCTAATGGGCCAATGAGGTTTCTTTACAGGGCTCCTAACCACCTCATCTGCTGTGTTCGAACAGACTTCTACCATTGGGATCGTTGTCATTGTGAGGGACAAGATTTGACCCAAAAGTGATTTGTTCTATTTGTAGAACAAGACTTGCTACAGAAATGAGTTTTTGGATTTGATGAACAATATGGTCACGTCTCATGTAGTGACAGATGTAGGAAGTCAGATGAGGCATGTGTAATTTTAAAAACCCATATACTCCAAGTCATTTGTCATTTTATTTTGGAATATTGTAGTTCATCCAGATCCATATGTCTAGATATTCATATAACCGCCCCCTTGGTCAGCTTGTGGCTCCTGCCTCAGGAGAGATGCCCTAAGCGTAAAACAAGAAATCTACACATAAGTAATCAAGAATTTTGTATTATTCGGATTTATATAGCCCTTCAAGGTCCATAGAGCTCTTTCCTCACAGTTCTGAGGTAGGTAGATCATCTAAGTACTGTCCTTGTTTTACAGAGGTAGTGACAATATCTGGTGGAACTGGGATTCCAACCCAAGGCTTCACTTCTTGATCCCAAGTCCAACATTCTTTCCTCTGCACCAATTCTACTCTCTTATCATAGTAAATTATTTCTGAGGTTTTGGCATCCCTAAAGAGATGCCTGAAGTGGAGTTTTCATTGAGATGAGGGACCCTTCTTAGAAATGCTAGATTGCATATGATCTTTGAGCCAGACTCCAGACTTTCAGAGATGGCTCAATTCACAGAGACCACTCCCAAATATCAAAAAACCTGAAACTCTATGAGAGAGAAAAACCTTTATGGTCATTAATGACTAACCTTCAATCCTCAAAGAAGTTTTAGGAAATGAATGGAGAGTTTTCTATTCAACTGTTAAGAAAACAATTTTAGATTTGAATTAAAATTGAGCTTTTTTTTGTTTGGCCTTTTTGGAAGGGGGAAGGCAGGGCAATTGGGGTTGTGACTTGCCTAATGTAACAAAGCTAGTAAGCGTGTCAAGTGTCTGAGTCTGCATTTGAACTCAGGTCCTCCTGACTCCAGGGCTGGTGATCTAGTCACTGAACCACCTAGCTGTCTCAAAATTGAGTTTATTTTTACGTGTAATATTAAGATATGCAATGGGTGATGGATCACTCACCTCCAAGTCCTGGGCTTAGACATGAAGTGACTTGGCTGGAGATCATAGATAGTTAAGTATAAGAGGTGGGCTATGAACCAGGTCTCCTTATCAGGGCTTTTCAAATAGTTAACTATTTCATTCATTGTACCTAGTACAGTGTCTCTTACAGTCAATCTGAAAAACTCCACTGCCTCTAAAGTTCAATGTTACTTTGTAATTTATGTGGTTTGCTTTAGAAGAACGAAGCTAGACCTTCAGAATAGCTTTAAATTATATATCATTTATTGAAATATAAAGATCTGAATTTATACATTTTAAAACAAAATAAAAATGGGACATTTGTGTCGCATCTTATACTGGTAGTCTCTCCCAATCATGTTTGCCCTCCTCACATAATACGCCACACCATTGTTTTGGAAACACTTTTTTATTATTCTAAAATATAATTTTTGGACATTCAAAAGTGCAACAGTTAACGTGCCTGTGGGGTATATCACAGTCAAAAAATATAAACAAAGGCAGTGATACAGCTTGTCATAAATGTTTTGGCAGTATTCTCCGTCTACATAGAAATACATATATACATATGGATGTATAACATCACCTTATCTTACGTCCCTCTTCACAAAACAGGACCATTTTGTACAAGTTGTCAGACCACATTTTAAGGAAATCATTGACCATTAAAAACTCGCAAGTCGCATTTCTTAGGCTAGCTTTTGATTGTCATCATACAAACGGAGAGCTGGTAGGATTGGCGATTTTCCTTCTGGTGGCTTCTCACAAGGAAGCCATAAAAAATAAACATACAAACAAACTTGCAATACACTGAAAACACACACAACAAAATATGGTTCCAAGCTACAAATTGGAAATTATAACCCTGTGGGTAAGCTTTTGACAAGCGGGGCTAGGAGCCACTGGTCCAAGAGCTCAGTATGCTTTGCCAGGAGACACGACTGGAGGTGCAGAGTCAAAACAAAAAAAGCATCAGTGGATGAAAGCTACATGAGAATGAGTGATTGAATGATAAACAGAGAAGGTTTGAACTGTGATTCTGGAAACACAAATGCATTTCAAGTCGGACTGGCTGTTCTAGGAACTCCAGTTATTTTGTCCTTTTTAACAGGCCTCTGCGGGATCAGGCTTCAAGCTAGGAAGAGCATCCATGAAAGGAAGGGCTGATGCTGAGCGGACCAACCAATCAGGTACCTGGCTATTGCTGACACATCTTCCCAACCAAATCACCACAGGCCATGTTTCATTCATCTGGTGTCAGCCATTAAAAGGCATTTTACACACAACTCATTCACATAGTTTAGACGGATTGACCATTTCGTAATAAAAATGAGGCTACTTATTCCAAAATGACTTAAAAAAAATAAAACCAAACGTTCTACTCAAAATGTTGAATTAGTTTATCCAAGTCAACATATTGAATGAATGGCTTCATTTTACCCACATTTCGTTTCTTTTTAACTCAAGGCCTAATCACAGTAACTACTGTAGAGGGAAAAAGTAAATATACCACTGGAAGCTTAGGGAAAAAACCCCTAAAAGTTAGCTTTCCTGGCATCAGCTGATACAGAATTACACAAAGGAGGCCAATTTGCCAGGTATACATGATTCGGCTAATCTGAAACCAAAACTTCCAAAGGCAGTGTTGCTATTTGGCTGCTAGTCTAATTCCAGATTTCAGGGGTTTTTTCCCCATTCCTCAATTCAGTTCAATTTAATGTTTATTAAACATCTACTATGTGCATTATGCTAGGCACTGAATATGCATGTGCGTACACACACACACACACACACACACACACACACACACACACACACACACACCCCTCCCCCAAAAAATCTGTCTCTGCCCTAAAGGAGCTTACATTCAACCTTAAATCTTCTTCCTATAATCTGATGCACACCATAGTTCCCCAACCAGCAATGCCATATAGAAGGCTGAGGGGTTTTAGGTTGTTTCCAGTTCAATACAGGGTTTTAAGATTTCGTCTGACTGAACATTTTGATTCTGGGAATTCCATAATGACAGCAGCCACAAATCCTCCTTGTTAGTGATGATTGTGTGTTCCATAAGAAGCCTGGCCGAGCATAGACTTGTCCATTTACATAGGGGGAACATTTCCTGCTTTACAAGTTTCATTACTTCAAGGGGAGTTATAATTTCTTTAGTACAATTGATTAGACAATCTGTTCAGTACATGATTTTACAAAGAACAAGAACCCAGAACTTGGAACTGCCTGGGTAATGCTACATGGTTTTTTTCTCCTATGTTCAACTAACTTTAATCTGCTACTGCTATTATTATCTTATATAGCCAAAGGTTATTCGATATAAATGCCCCAACTCATTAACTTCATTACCTATTTAGTACAGCTGATCTTCGTTGTTGGATTTGTGTCGATGTTTCCAAATTATGCTTTCTCTGAAGGGAAATGTGTTCTAAATTACACATTTAGAATTACTTATGACAGTAGTCATATTATTAATGTAGTTAGCAATATGTAAAAAATTTGTTAGGCTTCTAAACAGCCCAATTCTATCAAAAGAAGGTTTGTTAATGATTATCTTCTTTTATTATTTAATACTAAAAAAAGGTAACATGTTATAGTACCAGTATCCTTGAAGTTTCAAAAGTGGTTTTGCACGTACTTCCACGGTAGCCCAACAGCAGCTGACACAGGATGTTGTCAAGGGGGAAGTACATAAATGTTTTTAAGTGGTCTCTTCTGAAGTCCAGAGAATATATTCAATACAAGTCTAAACACATCCTCAGATACTTATTTACATAATTACAGGATGGCGTTATGATGCAATGAAAATTCTGTTCGTCAGAGTCATCAATGCCCATGAAGCACAAAATTGGTCTTGTATGGTCTTTCCTTTTGTCCATCTATCTGGAAAAAAGAAAAAAACTCTGCAATCAATACTGAGATGCTATAGAAGTATTGCAAAGAGCAACACTAAAATGGTTCGTTCCAACATATCTCACTCATTCATATTCAGGATGGTCCCTGGGCTCTTGACTGGGAGATCTTCTTTAAAAAATGGAATCTCCTTGCATCATTTGCATTGCAATAAGTGGTTTTCTGAAAGGTGTTCAAGTCTTTAGACTGAATGGTGAGTATCTCTCTTTCCAGAAATGGAATACATCCACTAGATCCTTGACCACTACAGGAAGCTGTCTTCAACCAGGTCCGAGGAGTCTACCCCAATGTCATCCATCATGTCGATGTCCTCAATGGTTTCATCCTCTCTCTTGATGAAGGTGGAGCTGCTGGAACCTGTCTCAATGGCACTTTCCTCAGATGTCTGGGAACTGGAGGAAGACCGAGAATAAGGGAAACTGAGAATCAGAAATAAACCTGCTGGGCTATCATTACATAGGATATGCCCTTCTAAAATTTGTTGATACTACACTGGATTAGCTTTTATCAGGAAGCATAACAAACTGGTAATTATGTATCAAAATGTAATAATTAAGAATAGGGATTATACAAAGAAATGGAATTGACAGGCAATCTCCAAAATCATTTTGGACATTCTCTTTACCTCTTCTCTTCCTAAACTTTTCTTCATGGCTGTTAAATGAGTTGCCATGGTGATGGATATATTTCAGTAAATTCTATAACTATCCAGCTACAACTGCTTAGCTCTGGCAGAAATGAAAATAAGCATTGACTCACCCCATAGGAAGCCATCTAGAGAAGGGTAAGGACCCAACAGTTTGTGAATGGGAGGCTCTGCTCCAGCCACTGGGAGCTCCTCAACATCTCACTGCACATCCCTAACTTACCAGTGCCTCCCTCCCCTGAACTAATAATAATGAAGCTAGAAACAAGATCCATCAATCTCTAGGCAGTCAGTTGCATGGAATATGGACTCTGGACAAATCACTTTCCCCTGGGCCTCAGTTTCTTCATCTGTAAAGTGAATGGGTTATGACAAATGGTCTCTCTATCTTCCTCCATCCTCCTCAGTTCAAAATTCATGATCCTATAATAATTATATGGCCCATGGATGCCACCTACCTGTGTCTGTTTCTCTTGCCCAGGTCATCTTCAGGGATAGGGTCAATGTCAGGCAGAGGAATGATATAGCCACTGTCAGCACTCAACCTCTGTTCATCGTAGCTGCCTTCCCAGTCCTTCAGCTTGTCTTCATTTTTGTAGGTGACACCAATGTAAGTGTTATCACATTCCACTCTCATTCGAGCAACAGCAGGATGGTCACTCTTCAGGAAGTCCAGGTGGATTTTCTCATAACTCTGCAAATAACAATTTTATATCATTACTCACAGGCTGCTGACCTAATTGCAGAAAGGAAGAGTAAGGAGGAAAGGAAATCTTCATTTATGAAGTACCTATCATGTTGACCAGCACTGTGCTATGTGCTTTACAAATATTATCTCATTTAATCCTCAGAACAACTTTGTAAAAGTAAGTGATTCCCAGTTTTATAGCTGAGGAAACAGGTAGATAGAGATTAAGTTATTTACCCAGGGACACCCAACTAGGAACTGTCAGAGGCCAAATTTGGACTTGGTTCTCCCTAACTCCAGGACCAAGCACTCTACCCATTGCACTACACAGCCAGCTAGAAATAAAGGAATTGAGAATGAATAAACTTAGAACAATCTTTCAAATTTGTTCGTCATTCTCCTTACTTTCTGATGATTCATAAAGTAGAATCAAAGGCTAATGATACAGGAAATAATAGATCAGAAAGAAAGAAGGCACGTAAAGTGTATAGTCTTTTAAAAAAAGACTTCCATCTACTGGATCATGATACTTTCATTGGTAGATCTTGAAGACCTGCTGCCACCACACCCTCGCTTTTCTTCCTCATGGTTTTTGGGGGCCCCTAATGTTATAGATAGAGGAGTCCTACCAAGACAAGGGCAGCTTCACTCTTCTCCATGACTCTTGAGAATTCCCAATAGAAAGGAAAAGTGATGGCAGTTCCTTATGCTCTTAACTCCTCCAAAATCCTCCTTCTGGCAATCACTCATAAAATTACAGGCATGTCAGAAGTGGAACTCCACCAAGAAATGTTCCCAGATTCCCTAGCTAAGTATGGGATCATTTGGGACCACAGCTTCAACCTCTGATCTCATAATAGCTCTAGTTGAGCTAACAGCCAATAGGAGTGCAGACCTGTCCCAGGTTTGTCCCTTTCCAGTTCCCCTAATCATCCTCCAATGGAAATTCTGATAATCAGTGGCATGGCAAAAGAGTTTTGTTAAAAAAAAAAACAAAAAACACCTGTAATTTTCAGTACACAAATGTCTAGAAAACTGGGAAAAATGACAAAGAGTATGAAGAATCCAAAAGTTGGATAATGAAATTAAATATCTGGGAGCTGACTGAATAAATATTTGTGTATTCTTCCTCAGAACTAATGAAGAGAGTTGTTTCTTTCATATTATGTGGCATGTCATACTCTTCCTGGCTATTTGCACCTGTTATTTTGGACAAAGCTGCCTATACTACAGTGAATCAGCCATGGTAACAGCATGCCATGGATAGCGTTCCTCCAAGGCATCTGGCAAAAACCAGTTTTACATGGATTTAAGTGGATTCAGCTTAGTAATTTAATGAAGTGTGGCTGCCCTGAGATGGCTAACCACACTGTCATTTCAAATACTTCAACACCTGAGGAATAAAGCATTTACAGGTGTTGCTAACAGAAGGGGGGGAAAAAGATGAAAGAGAAGCCCTACAGGAAATGGGAAGTTCTGCCTTCAGCAGAAGACTTGGGCTAAGCATTTCCACCTGAGACCTGAGGAGCAATCTCTGAAGCCAGAAGCCTTTTCCCTTGCCACCATTTTGAAAAAATTATTTTATTCCAGTGTCACTCCAAGGGAGCTATATCATTGGATTCACTCCTAGCTTTCTGACAGCTTTTCTCTTCTGCCCTTTCAGATTTTATACATATAACAGGTGCTTCAAAAATGTGAGGCAACACAGTACAATGATTAGAAAACTGGACTTGGAGTCAGGAAGAGCCAAATTCAATCTACCTCAGATATTTGCTAGTTGTAGGACCATGCACAGGTCACCGAGTCTTGGTTTCCTCATAAATCAAATGGGGACAATAACACCTATAGTACTTCAAAGGACCAAGGATCTATAGCTGGAAAGGGACTTTTTAAAGATGTCATCTACTGAAACTCCCTTATTTTTCTATTATTTAAAAAAAATTTTTTTAAATCCCCTTATTCTCAGGTGAGGAAACAAAAGCTCATAGAGGTTAAGGGATTTTTCCAACATCACAAAAGTTATAAGTGATTTAAACCCAGGTTCTGTGACTCTATACTTACCCCCTTTCCCACTGTGGTTGGGAAGACCAAGCAAGATAATATACCTGATTTTATATCTATATCTGTCTATCTACCTATATACATATATATATAGCTTTACAAACCTTAAACATTATAAAATGTCAGTTATTGTGCTTGCTTGAATTTCCCTCGCTCCCCCATCTCTAAGGAAACCCACTCATAGCCTGCCCAGATTGCTCAGAGACGAACCTTCTTATACTGCCCAGGTAGCAGATTTTCCACAATCTCACTCAGGTGGTAAAAGGAAGGTCTCTTCTCTGGCTCACTGTTCCAGCACTTCACCATGATCTCATATCTGAAGAGGGAATGGAGTCCAATGTAAGAAGAAGGAGCAGAGCCAGTCCCCACCCCAGCTGCAGCAGCACAGGCAAGAAGCGATGCCCAACCACAGATTCAGAGAAAGCTTACACTTCACTGGTGGCATGGTCGGGTTTGGCCATCCGGTATCCACTTTTGATTTTATTATAGAAAGTAGAATCCACCATCATTCCAGGATAGGGTGTGCCTCCTAAACACAAAAACATCCCAAAAATAACATTACCAAACAAGGATGTGGGGTATTAATTTAAGCACTGTAGGAAAAAGTGATGCTTACACAATAAATCACACTAGTGGTGCTGGGTCTATACTGGGAACATAACTGATCATATTCTAAGCTATGTGGAATTAAGTAAAATCTCCACTCCAAAAAAATCCTAATTGAAGTAATGTGCCCCTGTAGCATAACTTGAACACTGTTGATATTTCTAAATAAACAGCTCACTTGTTATAGAAACAACAGAAAGAAGAAAATGGCTTTGGAGCCTTGCCAATGGGAATGGTCCTAAAGGTTTCATAAGGAGTTACAGATTGATCAGACAGTAAATCAAACGATGTTCCTATCTGGGCTTGGCACGAGCCCTTTGGGAATGAATGTCATTGATGTCTAGGTTTCTTCCTCTAAGACCTGATGATGGCTCCCTCCACTGACCAGGAAGGTATATAAGGAAAGGGAGAAAAATAACATGTGAATTTTCCTTTGACCTTTCAAAAAGGAAGAATGAGTGAGAAAGAAACCAAGAGGGCTCCAGTTTGTTGGGTCCTCTCAGTTGTCTGTGTTCGCATGGACAGAGTTCTGATAGTATCCAACTATCAGGCCACATGGTTCTTCATGTCTACTTCGTAACTTTGAAATGACTGACTGCTCTCAATCAATTAAGCCTTAAACTTAAAAGGCCAAAGGCAAAAAGAACGTCGCATCTTTTAGGCAAAGTGTTCAAATGATAACCATTTTAAAAGGTACCTCAACATTGATAAATTAATTGGTTTACATTTGTAGAATTGATTCTACAATGGAGAACTAAGAAAATATACTTTGAATAAATAAGGAGAAAAACATTTTTTTCACCTAAAACTTTCAGGCAATTGAAGAAAAAGTAGGATTTAAGCCTTGAAAGGTTTCAATACTGCCTCAATCCTCCACTTTCATATTCAGACACAGCCAGAAGCTGCACCACCCATGTTGTCCAAGATAAACTGGCACTGTGAGATGCTACCATGCATTATATTCGTCAAGAAGTAGGATAATTCGGGTAACTGAGGGAAGAGAAAGCTCATTTCCACTATTCTATTAGGATAACATAGGAATCCATGATAAATTCTATATTTTTATGCTACTCGCCTTTCAAGGCCCAGTTCAAATGGTTCATGACTGACTATTCTAGCCTACAGCTGTTCCTTCCTTTTTTGAATAGCATTCTCATTTTTAATCAATAGCAGAAAGGAAAGGACAGAAACTTGAGGACAGAAAGTATTTCATTTCTGTCTTTTATAACCCAAGCACTGAACACAGACTCTAACACAGTAGGTACTTAATGTTTATTGAATCAATATCATCAGGTATAGTACTGATCTCTTTTATGTTTCTTTCATATGGCTTAGTTTTATCTAAATTGTACCTCTTTGAGGTCAAGGAACATGACAACAGTGCTAGACTCATGATAGAAATTCCATATTTAGGGGTAGCTAGGTGGCACAGTGAATAGAGCACCAACCCTGGAGTCAGGAGGACCTGAGTTAAAACCCGGCCTCAGACAGTTGACACACTTACTAGCTGGGTGACCTTGGGTAAGTCACTTAACCACAATAGCTTTGCTTTCCCTCGTCCCCCCCAAAAAGAAATTCCATATTTACTGACTAAGAAATATTTACCACAGAATATGGAAGAGAGAAGTGAATTAAAACCTTCAACTCTCCATTTCCCTGCTGTCCCAGCATTGGATAGGTATCAAAAGACCTAGATTCTAATCCTGTAACTGTCATTCATTGGGTAACCATCAACACTCTCTGGCATGGTTTCCTCATCTATAAAATGAGAAGACTAAAGTATGTGACCTCTAAGGTCCCTTTTTAACTGGTACTGTATCAGTCTCCTACAAAGAGACAAAGAGACCATTATCCCCATGAGATCCCCACTTAACGCAAAAATCAAGATGGTAATGGTCAGAGGTGTGACCGGTAGAGGAGAGGAGGCAGTTACCCAGTGTGTACAAGAGGAGGAAAATTAGGGGGAAAGTGGGGATACCTTTCCACACATTATTGCTAAGAACATTCTCCTATACCTAGTAAGGAGTCACTGTCTCAAGGACATGATGTGCAGGAATGTGGAATCGAGCAGCATAACTAGCTTCTTAATGATTTGAGGGGTGTTCTGAGAAACAACTCGCTTCTTTTTTCTCATCTACATGAAGCCTGCATCCACCCCTTATGAAATGACTTCAGATGACAACCTTTGCTCCAATTTATCATGATTTGCCATCTTGTATTTGTAACACCCTGATACTCTCCTGCTGAACTGCCTCAAGGACAGAAGGAATACTTGGAATTACAAGTTCATTAATGAGTCGTTTCAGGCACATACCAAGAGAGAAGATCTCCCACAGCAGGATGCCATAAGACCAGACGTCGCTCAGCGTGGTATACAGATTGTCAAAGATACTTTCAGGAGCCATCCACTTCACGGGGAGAAATGTCTGCATCAAAGAAAGGCAAGGCAAAGAGATGTATGCATATTAAAAAAAATAAAAATCAAATCATAATACCACGTTTTCACTACCACAGATGAAGATGAAGGACAGTAACAGAAACAAGATTTCTTCTTTGCTGGGTAGTTATAATAATCCTTGCTCTGTAACCAGTTAGGTCTCCAAGAAATGTGCTTTCTGCTGCAAAGAATTTATCTCCAGGAATACTTAATACCCCCAGCTTTCACTTTTTTTAAGGGTTTTTTTTTTTGCTTTGATATCTACATATTCCTCCCCCTTCGTCCTCTCAGAAAATCATCTCTTATAATAAAGAATTTTTATAAGAAAAAGAAAAAAAGCTCTGCAAAAATGATCAAACATATGAAAAAAAAGTCTGACATTATATAATGTCCTGTATCCACTCCCTACCCTAAAGCCCTTTCTCCAAAGAAGCAAAATCCCCAATGGCAGATTTGACTGTAAAATGGGGACTTTGCTGTCCTTTACTGAGAAGATTGAGCAATTGGTCATTTATCCAGTGACTTTTGGGTAAATGTCAGCTAACTGTTTTAGCCCACTGCAACTCAGAACTCCAAGCTTAAGAGATCCACTAGCCTCAACCATAAAGGTAACAGAGATTATAGGTGTTCATTCACATGCCAGGCTTACTTTTGTACGTTTAAAGAAGGGTCAGTGGAAACATCAGAGGTCAATTTGCACTGAGGACCCCTGAGAACTTAATCAATCCAGTTATGGGGAGGTAATCTGGCTTCCTGAATGAATCTCACTAAAGACATCCAAGTTTCTATGTAGTCTCATCAATACTCATTAATAATAAGACTGGGGGGTGTTAATGATACATTTTACTATTTTTATTGGATCACAATAAGATAAACCCTAGAAAAGTCAAATAACTTATACAAGATCAAAGCTGGAACTAGAGGTTCCAGACTATATTCCAGCAAAAAATAAAATTATGTTGAATCATTGCACCAAATATTCTGTGGTCTCTCCAGACATACCCTAAACCCCAAAAAATATAATCTAGAACTGGAAGAGACCTCAGAAATCATCTAGTACAATTAATTATTTTAAAGATAAGAAAATAGAGACCCAGACAGGGAAATTGGCATGCCCAAGGTTACACATGATTACAAAGTGATGATGAAAACTCAGAACTTCAGACATTCAGCTCAGTCCTTTCCCCAACATATCATGCTAACTCCTCTTCAAAAAGAATTAATTTGAGAGACACTTATTTTAGCCGAGGACTTTCCCTAGTCTATCTGAATAAACAGTGTATGGCTACAGAAACAAAATGGCATCCTCCATCCATGTTTTTTGTCATAGAACTGTTCACATGAATTGCCAAAGAGCCAACTTAGCTATAGATACCGAAGCCACACATGGACATCACAGAAATGACCAGATCATGGCATAAAGGTATGCGTTAGTTCACTCTTTCTGCTGAGCCCAGTGGAACTCCACTCCCATCATGAAATCACTATCCTTAGCTACCCTGAAGAGGTAGGATCTGTATTCTAGCAATTTCTTTAAAAAAAAAAAAAGAGAGAGAAATCAGTTGAATAGATTAGATACTTACACTGCCCTTGGACACATAGTTGGAATCATGCATGATGTCTCTGGCCAGGCCAAAGTCACAGATCTTCACAATTTTTCCTTGAGCCAGAAGCACATTTCGAGCAGCCAGGTCACGATGAACACACTGTGTAGAGACAGATGCACCATTAAAGGACTGGCTCATGCAATGAGCTGAGAACCTTACTACTTTCTACCGAATCATAACCATGCCCCCTTAAAAAAAGACTATCCACTTTTCTAGAGACTGTCAAAGAAAATCTGACCACCCATAAGATGGTACCCTCAACCTATGGTGGTTTTCATCATGGGGACTGACATCAATGGGGATGAGATAGCTGTATAAATGGGAGGTACACATAGCAGGAATTCCCTTTCTGCCTGCACTTTGACCTATGCAGTAGCTTTCTCTCCAAAAGAAAGAAAAATGTAGCAACTTTTACCTGAATTCTCCTTCCCCTTCCCCCAAAGAACTATTTCTTAAGACTCTCCTCAATCACCAGCTCAGGACTGGACACTCATTTTTTGTACCCTGTTCTCTTGAAGGCACTTACATTTTTTGAGGCCAAAAACTCCATTCCTCGGGCAACTTGATAGGTAAAACTCAACAGATCCAAGAGACTGAGACCTTCTGAGCTATCATCTGAAAGGAGGTTTTTTACTTCTGGATCTGTTGCAAAATAAGTGAAGCTATTAGGAATGAATTGAATGATGTGAGGCTAAACAACAGAGGTGAAGGAAGACTTTCTTCCTATAGAAAGAATACTCATACCACAACATGGTTCTCTCCCCAGAGAAAGTCACTACAAAAATGTCTCCTGGTCACATGGGTCATTGTAAAGCTCCTGTCAAGAAGGGCTAAGCTAATGTCCTAAAATGTTTTATTATCCAATTCCCAAATTTCTTCTTCAGTCTTGATTATCAAATCCTCCCCAATTACTCTTACTAAAAAAAAGACAGAAAGAAAATATACAATTGCCCCCTAAGAATATAGTGGTTTCTAGGTACTATAGAAAAATGCTAAAAAGTAAAAGTGCTACTTTCATGGTATTTGGTTTATATCTTCCCCTTTCCATATTTTGTAAAAAAAAAAAAAAATCAAATGCCAATTTAGATATGGTAGCAATCCTCAGGTCTGTGTTGAGTCTGTTTTGGTTTGGTTGAAACTTTTCTGTTTTTCTCAGCTAGTATGACTTGGAATGTTCCCAGGATTTTCGAGGAAGAAGGAGGAAGAAGAACTATGCCAACAGTTCCTAATCTTTTTTTGAAATTTTTCAGGAAAGAGAAGAGTGACTCCAGCCATCCACTGATTTCTGCTGGCTAAGTGAACTCTGTAAAAGCAGGCTCTCACTGCCAACTTAGCCTAGGACTTAGAGTGACTCAGGTTCTCCATACACTTAGAGCCAAGACTACTAGTTCTGCCCAAGAAGCACAGGAAAAGGAAGTGTTGGCCTCCATCACAGTCCTAGAGTAATCTTTAAAAGGGGTTTAGAAATTCAACCATTTGGCATCTAGCAGTGAATGCCGTGAAAGTAGAGAAATAGAAAATATTACATGGGTATATTGTATTACAAATTTTACAAATAAGGACATCTACATGAGGCTCAAATGAACTTATGTATGTAAAGCATTTTGTAAACTTTTAAATATTACATGAAGGCAGTTACTATTATTGTTGCTTAACATCTAAAAATCCTGAATGCATCTTATAATCATACTCAAAATCCTCTGGGGCATGTCAGTACTTTTATTATCTGTTTTAATGGATGGGAAAACTGAGATCCAGGTAAGTCAAGATCAAATGATGAAAGATTGCCACTACCCCTAGCCAGGATGATTCATTTGGCCAGAAAGCTGACATTTATATATGGGAAGGTCACTATATTCAAATACTGCAGAAAGGCCCTCTCCCATTTACCTGATACAGATTTCTTCTTGTATGACGCAGGTCGGTCATACATTGATCTTTGAATATCTGAATACTTGGAGCCCTGTTTTCTTTCCAGCATAGGAACATACTGTGTGGTATCAGCTTGCTTCATATCCATATAATCCCCATTGTTTTCAAAGGATAAAATGACATAGCTGTAAAAACATAAAAGCAAATGTTATTCAATCTTCCACTTCAACTAGATCAGTAACAAAAACTCTCTATGATGCTGCTGAAAGCAACATTTAGCATCATATACACAGCTGTCCAAAAAGAAGATAGTTCTTAAGTACAGAGGGGATCCAATCAACTCTCACTTGGCATTTCAGGGCATTTCACATCTGGTCATGTATCTATTGCTTCTACAAAGAGAATCACTTCTCTTGGCACCACTTTAGACTGCAGGGCACAAAGAGACTAAATGTCCCCAGCAAAGAAACCTTGAAACAGCCAGTCATGGAACTCGACACCCCGAGTTATAACTAGGCTCTGTTTTGCCTCCCTTAGCCACACTACATTTGACAGAACTTAAGTTGTCTCTAAGTGGCCACAGTCAAGTGGTTCCAAGAACCCTTCTAACTCTACTATCTATTCAAACCAGTGAAGTCTTCCCATATGATGCCATGATTAATTAGCATGTGCCTGGAAGGAATGGTCATTCAAACTGGGCTGCCTGGCTGGAAGAGTCATGGATACACCATGGTCCAAATTTTGGTGATGGAAGATTACCTAGTAACAGTATCTATACTCTTAATTTGAAAAGACTTACAAATAGGTGGGCTAATACTCTTTGTTCTCTCTCACCTTCTAGTGCTTTCATCAGCTGAATTCATCCCAAAGATGTCCAGTTCCTTCTTTGTCTTCTCTGGATGGTGGCTCAGGAAGTTGTCTCTGTTCTTATGCAAGTAGTTGACCAAGTCCCCATAGAAACAGTATTCGGTGATGATATAAATGGGTCCTAGGAGAATAAAAAAGAAATTGAGAATGACTCGAACAACGAGGAACAATTTCCAGGACAAAAAAATATGACAAATAGTAAACTTGAAGCAACACTTTAGTTTCTACTCAAAGACAATGAATTTTAGCATATCTTATATAGGATTTCAGGCAACCCAAATCAAAACACTCATGGTTAATGGTGTGTGTGTGTGTGTGTGTGTGTGTGAGAGAGAGAGAGTGAGAGAGAGAGAGAGAGAGAGAGAGAGAGAGAGAGAGAGAGATGCGGAAGGAGATTGCCGTGTTCAATCATTTTCAATATCACGGACAAAATATTTACTTCCAGATCATCAAACCTACCTGACTTGGTACATGCTCCTAGAAGATTTACAATATTTAAATGGGGTCCCAGATGAGTCATTATCTTCAGTTCTGACATGAGGGCCTGTTTTTCACTGGATCTAGCCGTGGCTGTTGGAGAAATAAACCACATCATTTAGGTTGAGCTGTACACCCTCTCTTCTTACAAAGGGTCAATAACACATCATTAAAGTCAAGAATGTATTAATTCTGTCATCATGCACTGTGTTTTATTTACGTTCTATTTAAAGAGGGAGTGGACAGAAGTTCAATTTAAGGATTCTTTGGAGGGAGGGGGAAGCTAGACATCTAACCCCTAGCCTTTAAGGTAAAAAGAAACCATTTAAACCAACTCTTGACTTTTCATGATATTGATGGAGGTGAAGTAGAGGAGGGAAAAGACAACCAAAATCAATGAAGTACATTAAAAGTTTTAAGTATGATGTAAAGAAGGTTCCAGGCTCCAAGCATGCCCTAGGGTGGTTCCCCTGAGGCAAATGTTTGTGATGAAAAAGAGGAGAGTCAGACAAGGATGAATTACAATCTGCTTCATTAGATGGAATATGCAAATTGATGAGATCACAGAACCATTGGGGTACTAGAGGACATTAATGTTTTTCATCTTCTTTCCCTGACTTTTAACAAAAGCAGTGACAAACAGAAAAATTTACATATTTGAATTTCATTTCATTCATTTTCTCTGATCACTCTGGTGAATATTCACAAGTCATAAAATGTCAAGAGAACAGTAAAAAGAAAAAAAGAAAATTTCAGACACTCCATAAATTGGATGGATAATTAAGCCCTTTTTGAATGAGATATGGTCACATTGCTAATGTAACAACTGACCAACACTACTGCTACTCTAACATACTCATCTAACTAAAGTGATAAAGTTTCCTTAAAATATACAGTACACAGTAGTGTTTTCTTTGGTTTCTTTTAATAAAACACTAGCTTTCCAAAAGTTGGTGAATTTGCCAGAGGAGAAGGAAAATTGAGGAGAAGACGACTCCTGAGGTTTCATTTTTGGGTAGCTACTGTAATGTATAAACTGACTTAATGATTAAATTTTCCTCATATCATCTTCATTACAATGGAACTAAAAGTATAACTTTTAAAAAGTGTTGCCATACTTACGTTTTAACATTTTCACGGCCACCTTCATCACAGGCTGGGAACGGCTTAATCCATATGCAGTCCCTTCAACCACTTTTCCAAATGCACCTGATCCCAGGATTCGACCTAAAGGAAACATAAATCATTGGTTCACTCAAGTGTTACACACACCACCTTAGCTTTATTTACTACCCCTCAGCAGCCCCACAAGTATAAGTGATATGAGTGAATATAATTATTCCTCCAACATCTTACATCAAATCAGAACAGAGGCCTCAGAGAAAGTCATTAGAATAATTATCTGAATCATATAACATCTCTAACGAAAATACAGCAGAGAGAAATGCGGCTTTGGTTCATTACCAACAGCAGTACAGCACCAAGAGCTGGAACCAACTGGGACAAATAGGCTTTTCCCAAGAATGCTGAGACCTAGACAGGAGGCTCTCTGCTCCCTGGGATGACTGTCACCCCCCATTTCAACACAAAGTACTCATCACCAGCCTGAAACACCCTGCACAGGGGCTGCTCCAACGTCCTGTTGCCAGGCCAGGCCTCTCAGAAGGCAAGTTCTTCCCAAAACATAAGGGGGTAAGTGTCAGAGGATCACTTCTCTCTGCTGAAATGGACTCATGCCACTACCACCATGATGAACAGTTCTTGCTCCAGGTGAAAAGATCCTGCTACAGCTCCATCACAGGTAACCTCACTGGGTCAGGCTTCCACAGACCAGCCTGAGCTACTCCTCATTCAGCAGGTACCTTCACGTGCATCCTTCCAAAAGTCCTTTGGTTCACTCTACCCCTGCTTTTCTTCACAAAAATAGTGATATTTCTTATTATACTCTCTTACTGTCAGTAGGCACATGAGGAGAGCCCATGTTTTCTCTTTCTTCTAAATTTCTCTACCTTTATCTTTAATAACAAAAACAAAAAAACCTTTTCATATACACACACACACACATGTACATTTGTATTTTAAATGCCTGAGGAACTTCCTATTTAAGGGAATCCAGTAAAAAGAATCTTGTTTATAAATGTGAATAATCTTATCTAATTAGCACTTTCTCATATGCTGTCTTGTTCTCTAATTATTTGTGATGTGGTTAATCAGTGTAATGGAGAAGTTTCCAGTTGTGAAAGATCAATAGGCAGGGTATACTTTGCTTCACATAAAGATGTGTCTGTACTAATGTTTTATATATATATAGTGTGTGTATATATGTATATATAATATTTATACATACACATATATATATGCATGTACATATATACACACACATATATATATTTGCATTTTAAATTCCTGAGGAACTTGCTATTTAAGTGAATCCAATAAAAAGAATCTTATTTATAAATGTGAATAATCTTATCTAATTAGCACTTTTATCTCATGCTGTCTTGTTCTCCAATTATTTGTGATGTGGTTAGCTGCTTGAGGACAGGAACTGTCATATACTTAGTGTCTTTTTTTTTTTACATCCTTCACAGTACCTGACATCCAATATTTACTTAGTTTGTGAATTGAGATTTTAAAATATACTGGACCTAAATCTGTAGTATCTGCTTTTGTGATTCTCTGATGGCTATGTAAATTCTTACAGACTTGATAGCCTAATCTATTATTATTCCAGACAGAGGTCAGCAAATTATAACTTATACTACTATTGTATTTTAAAATGTAAAAACCATTCCTGACTCAAGGAACCACAAAAACATAGGGTTTGACCCTCAGGCAATAATTTATCCACCACCACCCATCTACACTGATGCCAAGAATTTAAATTCACAAAAATAAAATGTAGATTGTCTGACAGAGTGCAAAAGATCGTTTTCTTTGTAAACTTTGGGGGAATTGTTGACGGATGGTCATTGTAATCTGCTCACAATCAGAAATATGTGGATTACAATCTGACCTCTGACTTTAGGTCTGGTTCCAGGCAAGTCTCTTAAACTTTATATGTATCAGGCACCTTTGTAGAACTTATCTACCTAATGAAAATACATCACAAAATAGTTCCACATTTTCTGTAATAATTTCTGCTGATTTGTATCTTGTGAGGGGGGTTGTAATGATCATATGACAGAATGGATTAAGGAAAAGGTAGAGTCAGAGTTATATTTAACCCAAGTAGACTAAGGCCACTGTACCACATCAACGGTAAACTGGATAGGCCAAGGACCAAGGCAAAGGAAATTCTTAGAGGTTTAGGAGCTGTGGGTTCCTGAAACCTGCTTGTCAAAGGTCATAGAGATGCAAAGATAAGGTAGTAGGAAGGGCACTGAACTAGTTTAGGAATGTTAGGAATGTTCAGTGTTGGCAGGCTTTGAATGGTCAGTAAAGGTGTGAACTTTTGAGTAACTCTATTCCTATTTCATGTTATAAACTCTATTTCCCTTGTAAACAAGGGTTTACTACTGAGGTCCACTGGAACTTGGGACTTAAAAGGGAGAAGTTAGGTGAATATTTTACATAGGAGACATTAAAGCTGGCAGAGAAAATCTGGTGGGAGGTGGGAGAAAAAGGAACCAAAGTGCAGTGAGCCATCCATCAAGTCCCAGAATTAGCTTCACTGGTAGAACCAAAGAAGAATGAACAAGGGACAAGACTCCCAAACCCAGATTGCTTAAGGTGATCTGTTGGTCCCTAACCTGTCTTGGAATAATGGAATCTAATGGGCTCCTTTACCGGACACAGTGCTATCCTTAGCTATTACCTTCAATAGTTCCTTCAATTCTAATAACTGTGGTTGCAGCACTGATATGAGTAATTAGCTCCAATTCAACCCAGATTTTAGATAGATAGACAGACAGACAGATAAATACATAGATAGTAAACATGGTTTAACTACTGTTCAAATAAGGATAAGGAAGTATAACTTTTTATCTTCTTTGCCTTGGGCACAAAATTACCTCGAATTATTGTGCTGTGTATGTCTATCTATCTACTTATCTAGAGTCTGTTTCCTGTGAGTATATATGTTTAAAGATGGGACCAGCTAGAATATGGTGCTTGGGTTTGGGTCAAACAGTTATCAAGGGTGAAAATTAAATTAGCATGTGACTCATAAATGTAGCAAACAAGACCACTGTAGGAGATGCATTAGTATCCTCACATTAAGCACCGGCTGAGTACTTATGGTCACACCAATAGCCATCACAGTGAAGCTTTCTGAAGCCCTTCATTCTTTCATTCATAACTTGATAAAAATATGTTCTCTTGGATTAGAGTGTCTTTCTCTTCATCTAATCACAAGTTTGAAATGGAAAGATGGTAATGAGCTTTAGCTTTCATTTTGGCTGTTTAAGATTTTCTTGTTTAAAAAAAAAATCCCACAAAATTTTTTTTCCTGACAGAAGGAACGTAGACATGTTCAGAATGCATTGGATCAAAATATCTTTAGTGGTTGTCTCCATTTGTATATCATCTGTTCCTTTTTAGTTACAGAAATACATTTTATTTCATTTTCTGTTATTCCCAATGAAAAACCATTGGATAGATGTTTTGCCAGGCTTCCACATAGTCTCTTTCCTTTGTCTGAATTTCCTTAACTATAATTTGCTTGGCAACATGGTGAAAAAAAGATTATTGCTGTGATTCAATAACATGGATCTTTCTAAAGGCAAATTTCCACAGCAAGACCCAGCCAGGCTTTTCACACGTCTTGCTCAGGAGTACTTATTTCCCCACATTTCTTCAACAGCATAGTCCTTTGAAGTCAAGAATCAAAATATACCTCTCACGATTAGTACCTGTGAGACCTTGGTCAACTTATTTACCTGTTGGGTCTTCATTTTCTCAACTGTAAGAGGAAAGGTTTGGACTAGACGGCCTCTGAGAGCCTTTCCAACTCCTGATCTATGACCCTATGAAATAGCAAAGCTGTTTCTCAATCCTAGGAAGGTTAAAATGTTGGACAAAGAAAACACCTACCAAGGACTAGGCCATCTCTAGGAAACTCCCATCTTGAGTCATAAGGCAGCTGCATTGGATCCACATAAATGTATTCATGGCCATCAGGGCTGATGGATTCAATGACTCTCCACCGAATTTCATACCTGGGTTTCTGCAATTGAAATGGTGAACAGTTTTATAAGTTAGTAGATTACTAGAAGAATATATGTAGTTTTGATTTAACTTTAGCATAATCAGCTGGAGCTGCTCCCCCTTTACTGATACTCACCTGTTTCCATATGACAATCAGGATAATGAGGGAAAAGATAACAATAACTAGCAGCACGAGGACGGAGGCAGCCACTGTCAATTCTGAACGCACAGCTGAAGAAGAATGAACATTTACTTAAAACTTCCTCCTAGACCTTTGTCAAATTCACTTCTTTCTGAAAGATTCCTTGACTTACTGCTTATGTAAGTTGTGCAAAATAAGCCAAAAAGACTTTATCATTCCATCAATCCTTTTTTTTTGCTCATCCCCCATCCATAAGGAATAAACTGCAATCCACATTCTTCAGCTTCCTTTAAAAGTTCCTCCCTACTGTGATAACCCTCCTTCTCCCCCTCACCCCCAACTCTCATCCTGATTAGGCAAAGACATCATGGACTGACCAGATACCAGTCAAAGTTGGAAGTAGTAGGATTTTATTCACCAGGTTCTAACAAGTAGCCTAGGATTCTTATTTCCAGGGTTCTTCTTATAGAGACACCTCAAGGGATGAGTCCCCACAGAACAAACCCAGAAAGTACATGATTTTGCTGGCATTTTATGCCAGGGAGAGGAGAGGGGAGGGGGGGAGAAACCCTTTTGCAAACCCCTGAGTTCATATTTTAATAGTTAGTGTGAATTCCTGCTCCATAATACGTACCCATCAAAAATGCCATCTGATCATGCTACTAATTTTCTCCTACTAATAATCCTGACCCTAGTTACTTTCAATCTGTCTTGTTACAGAGCTTTGTGTATATATGGTAGAGACCTGTGTTAAGTCTGATTATTTTTAAACAAGAATTCCAAAAACTTAAATTCTGATGGTTACAAAGGAATCATCAAAAATGAAAGAAGTGACTAAAATAAGACACAGAACTTTAGAGCTCCACTCATGCAGTAACGAAAGGTACAGTACTGGTCTTGAAGACCAAGTTTCTTTTCCAGCTCTGACACTTACTGGCTATACAAATGCACACAAGTCATTTGACTTCTTTGGGTCTCAGTTTTCTCATCTGTAAAACAGAAATATTACCCACAAACCCTGCTCCACTTTGAGGAAAGAGCTTTGTCAACCTAGGGAATTCATGGGTATGGGAGAAGAAAGCTGCAGTTCCAGTTCATGAAACATCTCCCTCCAATTCCATAGGATTGATTAGAGAGAAAGAGTGTGCTACTCAAGTCTATTCAAGTTTCTACTCACTGACCACCAACTAACTCACCAGGAGCCACAAGTTTCAGTTCCCTGGTAACGGCCCCAAGTGAGTTTTTCGCTAGGCATCGCACAGCCATAGTGTCTTCAATTTTGTTGAAGGTCACTTGGCTCTTGACCATACTATTCTCGTGTCTCTGTGTTGTTATCTCAGACATGTTGCTGGCCAAAAGTATCCATGAAGTTTCATTATTACACCTATATAAGATAAGAAGAATACACATAAGTTGAATTTTAGTTACCAGGGCTAACAGAACAGATAATTCAGAACAAATTGGTCATTTGCCTTCAGAAGGACCACATGATCATCTGATTTTATACTAGGAAACTATAATGAGGGGCAGCTAGGTGACTCAGTGGATAGAGTGCCAGAGCTGGAGTCAAGAGAACCTGAGTTCAAATTCAGCCTGAGATATTTATTTGCTCTGTGACCCTGGGCAAGCCACTTAACCTGGATTGTCTCCACACACAGAAAAAAATTCTAATAGAAGCAGTTGTGTTTGAGTCTGATTTCAATCACGTACTATCCACCCATTTGAACTGGTACATGTCAACCTCTCGGCTTTGGATTCCTCATCTGTAAAATGAGGCGAACTAGATGGCATCTAATGTGTCTTTCCAGCTCTAAATCTAAGCTTCTATGAGCACCAAGAAGGAAGCGGTCCCGAGTTGACTTTTGCCTACAATTACTAAGTGGAAATCTACTTCTCTAAGTCTTTACTTCCTCATCTCTAAAGTGAGGTTTACAGCACCGGTCTGATCTATCTCCCAAAGTGAAAATAAGTCTAGGATGATATGAAATTGCTATATGATTATTAGTAGTATTATTAACATTACTAAATACTAATATTATTAAAATTATTATTAAGACTAATATTTGATCTCTGAATTTATTAGTAGGAAGTGGTAAGAAGCAAAAATGTTAAAGTAATTGACATACTAGAAACATAACTTATACGTATCCTTTGACTGAAAGATGCCACTATCAGGAATTTACTGATCGTTTAAGCTACGTGCCACGTAAAGAAAATGAGAGCTAAGAATATCGAGAGCAAAAAAAACAGGTGAAAGAAAAATTACTCATTCAAAATCTTGTAATTCAATTATTTCTCACCCTTCTGAAGAAGGTCTTTTGGTTACCTTCGTCTCCATCCATGCAATGGTCACTCTGTTTCTAGATACCCATTTTCTAAATGCAAGAACTGATTCCTTAAAGTCACATCAGATGGCTGATGTTTTCTCTTCGCTGGACTGCGTGGCTGCTTTTTTTGCCCCTTCTTACACACAGAGTAGGCCAATCATACCCAGTAGTCTAGCAGTAACTTCTTTAATGAAGAGTTCAAACAGAGATGGGCTGGGGTCTATAAGACCCTGTTCAATCATAACCAGAGTGATTCTGAGGCTTCCCAGAAGTCACACATGAGAAAAGAGCTAACAAAGTCAATCTGCTGGATATTTAATTCAGGAGAGGAGGAATCTGAAGGAAAGAGAAAGGCATGATTGGCTTCTTACTTTGTAATATCCTTGCAAATCATCCACTCCATGACTGGAAGCGGTGTCCCTTCTGCTATGCATTTGACTGTCTGCCCACCTGCAGAGCCGTGGTTGTCATCCTCCAGGTCCAGAATAGAAGCCGGAACTAAAAGACAAGGTTGAAAGATTATCAATCTTTTGTTTTTAGTGGCCCAGGTGGACGATGAGGACAAGAGAAAACAATATTTAGAGCTTGTAGAATCCAATACGTTGGCCTTATAGAAGAAAGGATGAGACTTCTAACTACTCAGTAGGGAAAACTAAATCAGCTGCTGAGAAAGTTCTCAATTTAGTACTATAGAGATATCCTGGAAATGTGACCCATAGTTCTCTTCATCAGAAAGGACTGAAAAAACTTAATAGAGCTGGATTATTAAATATGAAAGGGGATGGAAAATTTTTTTTCAGATGTTTGTCTCATAGTGCTAAGCTGTTCTCCAGGAAAATTCTTTATGTCCACTGAGGTCCCTCCCAACTCTGTAATTTCATGATTCCGTGACTTTCAATGCATCTAGAGAAGTTGGATAATTCTGAGTAAATAATTTTCAAAGAGCTTTTAAAGTGCAGCATTAAGTGTCAGTTACCAAAATAATTCATCTTTGCCCAATTGGAATTTCTAGGGTTGAAAACTGTCAGTTCATTAAAGTAAAATTGGCCACCTGGGCCCTATACTATGCCCAGTTTAGCAGATCAGCTTGTGTCATTCAAAAAGAGAGGTGGTCACCACACCTGGCCCACACCCTGGCACCTTAGGAAGTGGCATTTTATGAACTCTGTGAGGTTCAGATTTATATCACAGTAGATTTGGGAGAGCCATTCCGGTTGGTAACCATGGTAGCATGTCCATTTCTGTCTGAATCTGGTGCTAGAGACCATAGGAGACACAGGAAAGGATAGTACCAGGGCTCTTTTCCTAATTTTAAACCATTCCACTGAGGATCCATGGATATCCACTGGAGGATGAAGGACCCTACTCATGGTGTGTCTACTCTTTCCTCTAGCTAGTGGGCTATAGAAAGAAAGGCTGGCAGCTATTTTAGGTTTGCACTGGTACTGATACCCTGTCTCAGAGTAGCTCTGGACTCCCAGAGTCACCTGGGTCAAGAAGACCTGGCAGACATATCCTAGCACAATGGTGTCACTAGTCCCTGGTGCTATGCAAATGGGGACTGGCAATCAGTGGCTCTGATCTTCTCTACCTGGGAGAAAAAAAAAGCCATGCATTCCTTGAAATTAAATGTCATTATTCTTATGCCATATCAACCCCAATTCATAGTCATTCTCTTGACTTACCTTGAATTGTAAGTTGAAAAGTATAATTCTTAATATCATCCTCATTTTGAGCCATAATAGTATAATACCCACTGTCTTCTTCCTTAGCACGAATCAGTTTTAACTTGCTTTGATATCTGTAAAGAAGGGGACTTTTTAAAGATTCATTTCTACTTCAAATATTAGAGAAAAAAAAGCCCAATCATCTTTATGAAAATAAGAACAATTACAGGTTTCAGTGATTAACTGGTTTGAAAGATATATTACATGGAAGTTGGATTATAAAAATATTTTTCATTTTCATAGCATCTCTTTTCCAAGATTCCCAGGGCGCTTTGTACATACTGAAATTCCCAACATTGGAGAGCAGATGCTTAAAAGACCAGAAATGAATGAGTACCTATTGGATTGTGGGAAATGACCATGGTGCTGTTGGAAAGAAGCTGAAAGGGCATGACTTGTGAGGGGGTGTGGTTTAATAGACATAATACCTGACTCAAGGGGCAACTCACTGAGCCACATTCAGAGGCTTGTTCTCATCTGAGAGGTATCATGGTACTGTGAAAAGAGTGCTGAAGTCCAACTTCAGTTGGAGCCTCAGCTCTGCTACTTTCTAACTGTCCAACACTGGAAAAGTGACTTCAACTCTCTGGGTCCATTTCCTAATCTATGAAATGAAAGAGCTGAATTGGGAGGCTTCTGGGGGCCCTTTCAGTTCTGAATCTATGATCCTATGATTTATAAAATGGAGCAAATAAAGTTTGTACTACCTACCTACCTCACGATGTTATCAAAGGAACTATAGCAACCTTTGATTTTTACCTTAGTTTCCTCTTTTCTTTAAAAATGTGTTTGTCTAGGGGTGGCTAGGTGGCACAGTGAATAAAGCACTGACCCTGGAGTCAGGAGGACCTGAGTTCAAATCTGGCCTCAGACATTTAACACTTTACTAGCCATGTAACCTTAGGCAAGTCACTTAACCCCAATTGCCCAGCCTTCCCCCCTCCAAAAAGCGAAAAAAAAAAAATGTGTTTCTCTTCTAATGTTTTCATGGAATGGATTCATGGAATCTTGACTGCCAAGATCGCTCCTAACTCCACAATTCTACAATTCCATGATTTCCTACTTAAAATGCATCATGCAATGTGGTGTGACATGCTGATCAAAGTCTAATTTCTGCCAGACCACTTTTCAGTTTTCCCAGCAATTTTTATCAAACGGGGAGTTCTCTCTTCTCTCCTCAGTTTTGGTAGCATGTAATTATTCATAAAGGGGCAGCTAGGTGGCATAGTAGATAGGCCTGGAGTGGGGAAGACCTGAGTTCAAATCCAATCTCAAACACTTACTAGCTGTGTGACCCTGGACAAGTCATTTAACCTCAGTTTCCTCAGCTGTAAAATGAACTAGGGAAAAAAATGGTGAACCACTCCAGTGTCTTTGCCAAGAAAACCCCAAATGGGGTCACAAAGAGTCAGACATGACTGAAAAATGATTCAATAACAACTCTGCGTAGTAGCTTCTCATCATTCTTCTAATTTCTTCTGGTTCTGTTGTAATTTCGCCTTGTTCTTTTGCTATACATGTCTTATGCTACTGATGGTGATTGATACATAGATGTGACCCTGGCTGACAAAAGGCAATCCTAATTGAGAAAAATTCACACTGTCAGATGCAAAGGACCCTTTCATTTGCAGCTACAACCAACTCTGCTCTGAGCCTCCTTTTCCTTGAGTTCCTCCACCCTCACCTTTCTGCTTCATCCAGCTCCTCATGTGAACAGGGCTACTCCAGCTCTGACTGATGTGCCCCATTGCTTTCTCTCACTGTGGCTTCCTGGCAGTCCACAGGGATGCCACAATTGAGCTTACGACCTCCTTAAAGATCTTTTCTGTCCACCCTGCTGGTGGTCACTGTTACTTTGTAGGCCAGAAAGAGACCCTGCTGTGATATGCTCCCCATACACACTCATCCCTCAAGATGTGGGGTGCGCCATCTAAGCTTTCCCCACTGGTGGATTATTCCATTCTATCACCTTGAGGTGGGCGAGCCTGTCTTACCATTCAGTATTAATTTCAGCTCATACATTATGTTCAATTTTTCAGATGTGATACCAAAAATATATCCAAGGCCTCCCAGCTGGGGATAAAAGTGGACATTTTTCACTTCCCTTTTGAACATCTAGAGATGACAAACTTGGAGTATACTTTGTCTATACTCTGTCCCTCAATCTCCAAAGACATTCTGGCATTAGTTTGTTTTTTACTGCCTTTTCACTCACTGTACTGCCTGGGTAAAAAATTCAGATATTTTCTCTGCATCCTGAGAGCTCATTGCCAAAAATGTTTCTCCTCACAAACTGCAGAAGGAATTTTGTTCAGGCAGGGGAAAAAAAAAATCACATCTGAGCATGAAATTTGTTAGATATTCTAAAAAGGGCTTTTTCGAAAGAGAACTGTGCTGTGGAGATTTGTTTCCACTTCTCTCTAGGATGGGTTGTGATCTTTACTGGATACAAGGGTCTGGACTAGTTGACCTTTCAAAAAACACTTTTTATCCTAGAATTTATTATTCTAATTTTAGAGATGCTAGAAGGGTCCTCAAAAAAGATCATGTAGTCTTTTCCCAGGCAGCTAGGTGGCGCAGTGGACAGAACACTGGACTTGTGAGTCAGAAGACTTAAGTTCAAATCTAACCTCAGACATTCACAAACTATGTGCAAGTCATGTAATCTGTTTGCCTCAGTTTCCTCATCTGTTAAATGTGAATAATAATAACAAACACTCCAGGATTGTTGTGAGGATCAAATGAGAAAATATTTATACAGCATTTTATAAACATTAAAGTGGCATATCAATGCTGGCTACCATTATTGTTGCTGTTGTTATAATTATTACTTTTAGGGTAGTAAATTATTGTTATTCCCTAGTTTACAGATAGTACCCAGAAGGGAGGTAAGTGATTTAGCTAAGGTTCTACAACTAGCTGAGTGGCAGAGAAAGCAACAGAACCCAGGTCTCCTGTGTCCTTCATCATTCTTCTTTCCATGCCATATTGCCTTGTGCTAATTAGGCCAGTGAAGCCTTCTTAATTATTCATTAGCAAAGCAGAGCTACCATATACTATACATCTACTGTTCACATAGGGCTGTGAGATCTTTGACAATATGCTAAATCCAAGTGGCTCCAATCCGGCTGCCCTTCTCCAGGCCAAAACTCCACGAGACAGCTGGATCTGGCCATCTGTCTTCAATCAGAGGAGAGGTTTTACAACTTATGGCTCTTCCTAATGTAATCATTAAATACTTACCGGGATGCCATTACCTTATTACATTGTTTGAGACAAAAGAAATTTGTCCTTTATGCTTCATGGCTAAGCTTATGGCTCTTTGAATTGATTTCATTTATAGTCTGGTTCATAAGACATGTACAATTCCCTTACTAGGAACACACATATAAAATCAGAGGCAACAGTCATGAGGAAAGACTTACTTGGGAAAGGTCTTTCTTTACCTTATTTCCTGGATCTTATCTAAGCCAGTGATGATTTCGGTCAGATTCTCAATCACGGTCATATTGTCCTTAAGCCAGGATATCTTTGGTGGTGGATATGCTTGTACATCCACTACAAAATGGCGGACTTCATGCAAGTTAATGGTTTCCATCTGGCTGAAGTTGGGTTTGAGCTCAATAAATCCCTTCTCTATAAATGGAAAGGTTTCTATTAAGTAAGGATTGTCATAAGGTAGAGGGGTGTTATTGCTTTGTGAGACTTTATATAGACATAAAGGGTCAAATCATACCATGAACAGAAATGGTGACTTTCTTAATCTCCTTAGTTTCCTTAGTAGCATGACGGGCAGCACATTCATAGTCTCCACTGTCTTTCACTGTCACCTTAGGGACAGTCAGCGTATACACCAACTTGAGTGATGGAACTTTGATTTCATCAACTTTCAAAATGCCTTTGTTTTTCTATAACAGAAAGAGAGGGAAACCACCTTAAGAATATCTACCTCCAAGAAATGGAAAGAGTACTTTTGAACTTCAAGGCTCAAAAAAGCAAACTGGTAACCAAAGAACAGGTAGCTCCATATGATCTGTTTTACTCAGATGGGATTATATACATGGTTATTGAATAAGTACATGAATGAATGAATGAATGAACGATACCATTAGGCTGAGAATTTCTCTTCAATGCATGGGGTTTTCCCTGGACTAAATGAGAAAATGCCCCAAATTCTTCTTTCAGCTAACTACTTGCTACAAAACTCCATTTCTTTAGCATCAGGTTAAAGATGCCACTGACACTCTTTGACTATGAACCACAGAATACCGCAACCTCAGAAGAATCAAAATTGCAGACTGCTCAAATAGCCAATGAACAGGAAACTGCATAATGGGTAGAAACAACAATACAATTAACTATCATCTATACCAAAAAATGACATCTGTTTTAAGGGTTGCAAAGCATTTTTTAAACAATATTTCCTTTGATGCTAATAATGACCCTGTGAGGTTATAAATACTATTTTTTTTCCATTTCACAAATAAGGCAATTAAGGCTCAGAGACTAAATGACTTTCCCAGAGTCATATAGCTTATAACAGTATGAGGCAGAATTTGAACCCAGGTCTTCAAGATTCCAAGTCAAGTATGCTTTCCAAGACATTATGCTTCTGAATTTTGTTAATGCTAACTTGTGTGATAGATGACCTGAAATATATCACCAAAGATTTTTTAAAAACATATAAATGGAGGTATACTGAGCATATAGCAAGAATAAAAGATAAAAGGTAATCACAGTAAGACCTCTAGATTTCTGGGTAAATAATCTATGGCATATGTATGATAGGCAATGCAGTGGGAAGAGCACCAGGCCTGGAATCAGGAAGACCTGAACTAAAATCCAGCTTCAGACACTTACTAGCTGTGTGACCCTGGGCAAGTCACTTAACCCCATTTGCCTCTCAGTTTCCTCATCTGTAAAACGAGCTGAAGAAGGAAATGGCAAACACTCCGCTATCTTTGCCAAGAAAATCCCAAAATGAGGTCGGACAGGACTGAAATAGTTAAACAACATTTGTAGTAGGACACAAAATATGAAGGCATAGAGAAGGATGGTTATTTATCACAGTGTAGGGAGTACCTAAATCAGAAAGATGACAGATTCATCAATCTAGATAGGTCAAATAAGAGTTGAAGTCATAAGGATCAGTTCCCTAATGGAAAGATTATAAAGAAAGGGAAATGGACCAAGGAAAAAACCTTGAGATGTGCTTACAACTTAACAGGCAGAAAGAATGAGAGATGGTCAGAGAGGGGGGAGCAGAAATTGGAAAATACCATGTCATGACAGTCACAGAGCAGTTTTAGGAAAGAGATTAATAACGGCATTGAATGCAAAGAAAATGTGTTCAGAGAAACGAGGACTAGCATCTGTCATCTCAATGACCTGTTGGTCATCCAACCAGCAGAATTACCTTTTTTCTTTTTTTTACATTTCCAATGTTATTTTTAAAAAATCATTACAGTAATTATAGTCTTTAGGATCTTCCTTTTAAAATATTTGCCACTATTTTGGTTCTCAAAAATATAATGTATGTTTTTCATACATTCTAAACCTTTAGTAGGAGAGAGGATTGACTAACCTTTATCAAATCTACACTTCGTTCATTCAGATTCTTTCATAGACCACACAATTTTAGGGCTGGAAGAAATTTCTGTGATTTAGTCCAACTTTTTCATTATGTACATGAAGAAACAGGCCTAAAAAAGGTAATTGGTTCAAAATCTAGTTAGAGGCTGCCTTGGAACTAGAACCCAGGTCTCCCTAATGTTGGTCTTTTCCTCTTTCCACTGTACCGTGTATCTTCTGCAAGAGTTAGAAAACGTCACTTCCATTCTCAAAACAAAAATCCAAAGGAAGGTACATACCACTTTCCCAGGGTAATTCCACTGAAGGTCAACCACCTCATTATGTAAGACAGCACAAGTTACAACAAGTGTTTCTCCTGTTTTATAAACAGTTTTCACTGCCTCAATCTCAACTTCAAGCTCGGGAGTAGCTGCAGGAAAAAGATAAGTAACAGATTTAAAATACAGTAGAATATGCAAAGGGAATTCTGAATGAGTGACAAATTACTGTCATTTTTTTGAAGTTTAAGGTCTTCTTTAGTTTAAAATAGTTTTCCATACAAATTTAGTTGGTTTTATTATTAGTCAAAGTAGCTTTTCAAAAATGTTCAATTTATTACCTATTGGGAAAATAAATATAAAGTGATACAGGAGAAAACTTTTTAAAAATTATATATGTGTATACAAATGGATAGATATATACACATATAATAAACATACATACATATATACACAGATACACACACACTATATATATGTATATATATATGTGTATGTGTGTGTGTGTGTGTGTGTGTGTGTGTGTGTGTGTGTGTGTGTGTGTATATATATATATGCATGTTTACACACACACATACATATATCCCTGTAAATGATTTTGTCATGGTAAAATTCTAAAAACTCCTGAAATGGATGTTTCTGACTTGGTACATGTATCAAATTGATAGCTGGTCCCAAAATGGAAGACTATGATTTTTTGTGCATGGCACATTTGGCATAGCCATCCAGAGAGAGACTGGAGCTCCAGACAAGAGCAAGAGATAAGTTGGGAAAATATGAGTGAGACTCTTCTTTCTTTTACATGGGAGAATACACTGAGATTAAAGGAGAGAAGCAAATTCATTATTGAACAGTAATTTTTTAAGAAAAATGAATGGAATTCTGCTATATCCAGACTTGAATTTGATTATTCTGGGTAGAATTGGCACAAGTGTTAACCTGTTGCTATGAATAACACATAACATAATTTACTAAAATTGTAGCCTTGACCACTAATATCAGGGAAGTCACTTCTCAACTAATCAAAACCCAACAAAATAGATCATTCAATTAATTATGTTTAATATGTTTTTGTACACCAGATTTGATTTAGCAATAAATGCACCTTCTAATTTTCCATATAAAAGATTTAGTTCAAAAATAAAAGCTACTTACAAGGTTTTAGAGGGGAGAGACAGAAGCAAGAAGGGAGAGAGAAAGGAGGGGGGAGAAAAGAGGGGACGAGGGAGGGAGAAAACCTACCTGTTATTGTATAAATGTTGAATGGAGTCGTTTGGAATTTTTTCCCTTTGATGACTGTCTCACACTTGAATTGTCCCATGGCAAAGTTTCCAACAAAGCCCTGTCTGCTATCATAGAATGCGTGTACCACTTTGTCATCACTGTTGAGTAGGGTCACTGGAGCCTGAGGATCCGTTGTACGACATGGAATAGTGACAGAATCATGTTCCTCCGCAAAAATTAAGTGATCAACCGTGGCTGAAGGTACAAAGGCTACATCTGGATCTGTTGTAAGGAGTAACACAAAATATTCATTTTAATCCCTGATTAAGCATCCAGATGTAGCTTAAAGGCATTGGCCATCACAAAGAATGGGAGGAATTGCAGTCAATTGTCAAGCATAAACTATAATAGTCTACTTATAATCTAAAAATACTGATGATACACACCCACATTAGCCAGAAATTCACTGGTAATTTTTAAAATTAAGTATCATGTTCCATCTTCATTTTATGAAATAGAGGGGTCTCCAGAGGCATAGAAAGATTTAGCAGTAACTAACAGGAGTTGAGTCAAGGTTACATCTAAGGCCTTGAAGAGCAATGAAAGAGATGGTAGATGGGGGGTCATGTAGAAGGAACAGCATCAATCAGGATGGCCAGAACACAAAATACATGGAGGGAAGTAAAAAGACTGGAAAGGTGGGATATGGCCAGGATATGAATTGCAGGACAAACAGAACTTTATATTTGATCCCAGAGGTAATCAGGAGCAACCATAGCTAATTTAATAGAGGGAAGAGATGATCAGACCTATAGGAGATGGGTCTAAAAGGGAGACTGAGTTGAGGCAGGAAAATTCATTAGAAAGTATTAAAATAGTCCTGATGAAAGATGATAAGGACCTGAACAAGTAAGTGGTGACTGTGAGAAATGGGGGATCTTGTGATTGGGAAGATTTGGCAATGGATGGAATATGTAGAAAAATGAGGGTAGGAAGTAGAGGACAAGCCTGAGTTGCAAGTCTGGGTAACTGGGAAGTTGATGGTACCCTCAATAATTTTACGGAAACTGGGAAGAAGGGAAGATTTGAGGGGAAAAGACAATGAATTCTGATGTGAATGTTGAGCTTGAGGACAGTATATTTGGTTCGAGATATCCAAAAGGCAAGTAGTATTGTGGGACTGTAATTCAGGTGACACTAAGGCTAGATATATCAATCTGGGAATCCTCCCAATAGAGATAATAATTGAACCCACAGGAGATGTTGAGAGTTCCAAGAGAGATAAGGAAAGAAGAGAAGAGGACCAAGGACAGAGCCTTTGGAAATACCACAGTGAGTATTTTTCATCATAGATGAAAAACTAGCCAAAGAAATTAAGAAGGAATGGTCAAGCAGACTGGAGAAGGGCTAAGGGAGAGCCAGAGAACAGAGAATCCAGGAGGAAAGAGAAGGTGAACAGAGAATGTCAAAGGTTAAAGAAAGATCAAAAAAGGATAAATGAGGAAAGGCCATTAGATCAGGCAATTAAGCAAACACTGGAGATGGCAGTTTTGGTTGGATGATTAGATCTGGAGTAAGAATGCAGAATGAGAGGAAAGAAGTTCAGATGGGAGAACAGATACATTATGGTAGGTAATGGTTAGATCAAATGAGGTGGTGTGTGTGTGTGTATGTGTGTGTGTGTGTGTGTGTGTGTGTGTGTGTGTGTGTGTGTGTGTGTGTATGGAAAGAGATGTGGCTACATTTGTAGGCAAAGGGAAGGAGCCAGTAGATAGGAAAAGATCTTCATATTCTTTTGAACATATTTGTCTCCAAGAGGAACTTCACAGACGCAGGGCAAATGTTTCAGGCTTGAATATTAGGGCTAAATAATAAAGGCAGAAGTAGGAGGCAGCACATACTATAACCATATAATGAAGTGAATAAGAGAATAACTGAAAAGTGGTTTCAATATTTTATGAATTTAAAGTAGTTTAATTATAAATCATTACTAAGCCAGTTTAATTAGTTGCATTGGCATTCAATACAGTTTTTTTAACATACAATGTAGATGCTGATGATTCCATTACACTTTATCCAAACAACAGGCATCAAATACTATGAAGTTCTACTTTGATTTGGTATTTTTGTTCACTTTTATTCTGGCATTTGATTTGGATTTTTCTCCAGCTAAATTCATAGCAATGGCATTGGTAGGAAATTTATAGCTTAGACTGGTGAAAAATATTTCTTTCCACCATTATAAACCACATGACTAAGGGACAGGATAGTGTCCTAAAAGGAGCAACAGGTCCCACTGTCCCTCTTTTAAAAAAGAAAGATTCTGGATTCAGGGTTGGAAGACCTGGGTTGGAATCCTGATTCAATCACTTTCTAGTTATAGGACCATGGGCCAGCTACTGTTTTTTGCTATAGTTCCCTCATTTTTAAAATAGGAATGATAAAGCTTGCACTACATACTTCACAAGACTGTTGTGGGGTGCTCTTTAAATTCTGAAGAAGATTGTCAGATGTGAGCTATTCAAAAATGAGCATTCAAGAACAGAACTCAGGATATCTGATATCTTGTCTGGTTTCTATCACCATACTACGGCTATGTGACCTTGGACAAGTCACTCACAAGGTTTTCTCATGCATAAAATGAGAGGGCTGAAGTAGATGATCTGAGATTCCTTTCAACTCCCAATTGTGATTAGAACTAGGATATGAATAAACCTAAAAACTCCCTAGAAAAAAAACAGCTAAACTGCCTTTGAACCCTGCAATCCTAACAGAAAAAAAGCATAATAAAAATCTGTTTTGAAGCCTCAGTTGCCTGTGGCAAGATCTGTTGAAATAAGTATAAATATCTTTATTTTTTTAAAGAAAATTTCAAGTGGTAAATAGGATTTATAACTCAGACCAATCAATATTTAATAAAGTCATGGTTTTCATACCACTAAGTGGCTAACATTGTACTGTCAGTGAGCATTTCCTTTTCTAAAGAAAACCATTTACTTAATTTAATCTAGCATGGTCACAGTTAGAATTTGGACCTTTGAGCAAAAATGCCAGAAAGAGCTTGCCTGCCCTTTATTAATGACAAAACAAAACAGATCTCTAGCTCCCTGTGTCAAGAAGGGTCTTCTTGGGTGGTGTTTATGTCCTGAGGAGAGAAAAGGAGGATTTTGATGTTTTCCCCATGCAGACAATACTGCCCCCGCTCCCATCCCCATGAGTAATTAACTCTTAACACTCTGATGGGCTGAATAACTGATCTACAGCAAGGAGAACCTCTCCAAACATTTAGAGGGTTTAGCTAGAGTGAGCAATACATGGAAATACAGTATTTTACACATGAATATCGTCTTAAGGGACAATTATAAAACTCAAACTATCCCTGGCTGAATGAAATTGGTAGGAATCTTCTTCCAAGGGAGTTCTCCCTGTCTTGTGACATCAAGGTTGGTCTCTTGGGGTCCTTCAGCCTCTGGTCACCAAATCATACAGGCGCTGCCTGCATTGACATCTTTCTACTTGGGCTGGAATGCTTAGGATTTATGGTGGAGTTTCATGGCATTTGTTCTTTAAGCAAAATATTTCAATTACTTCCCCCCCCCCCCCAGGAGTCCCCTTTTTTTCCTGTGTGACGCTGAAATTCCCTTTCCACAAGGATGTCATACTTCATAAATAGTAGTTTGTGATTCTCAGAAATATATAAAAAGCACTTTCATCCCTATTATTTGATTCTACCCCTGTGAGGTAGCTAAGGCAAGCATTATCTTCATTTTACAGATGAGGCAGATGAGGCTCAGCTATTCAATGACTTATCCAAGGGCACACTGTTCTTAAGTGCTTGAACTAGGAGGGTTTTAGTTCCTAAGACATGAACCCAGGTCTGCCTTCTGATTCCAAATCCAGTGCTCTTTCCACCATATTTCACAACTACAACACAATAATAAGAATAATCCTTTCCCTTTGGTAGACTCAAATCCTAAAGTCTAATAGGAGAATGATTGGCTATGTTCTTTGTACTGATTAAGTCTGTAAAATACTATGGGCATAAAGATGTTGGGATGGTTGTATTCTATATCCTGGTTTTGTCTTCCAGTGCTAATGGGTTCCCCCAAATCAACGTGCTTCCTGTAATTCAACTTGAGTCCAGGTATCAGACAGGGAAACGATAAAATGACTTGAGTTTCAGACTCACCTGGCACATAGATGTAGATGTCTTTGCCTTCGACCTCAGTCTCCTCTGTCTGAGTATGGTTGTAATAGCAAGTGTACAGCCCTGTGTGTACAGCTGAGGCATTGACCACTTCCAGGACCGTCACAAAAAGGCCACTGTTGTTCTCTTCATTTCTGACTTCTATTTTTTGGTCCTCTTCATCCTGCATGGGGTACTGCCAGCTCACTTCACTGTCCCCAGAGCATCTTAGGGTAAAAGATGAATGCAGCTGCACAACCTTTTCATCCTCATTCGGAAAGACAGTGGGTAATGGAAGCTGGCAAAATGTGAGCCACGGCCCTGTGAAAGGAAACCCTTTCTGAATGGGATGCTTCAAGAAAGGACAGTCTCACTGAGGGAGACTGTGGGAAGCAAAAGGAGCAGCTTATCCCGACAGGGACCCCTTCTATGTAAAGTTCGTTAGCATGGAACCCTACACAAGATCAGACTATAGCAGTCACAGCATCTGCAAGGATGGCTCATTAAAATATCTCTGAGATTCCCCTCCCTCCAATTCCCACGAAACTTCCCAGATTCAGACCCCCTCCAAATTACATGTGCATGTGTGTACAAATTAAACATCAACATTTAACTTTTAATACTGCCCTATGTTATTATGGAATGACCAACAAAATAATAGGCTCAAGCATTCATGGGCTCATTATGATGGAATTCAGCAAAGAGAATCCCAGGGTCACATGGGATGAGAATTGGACCTGATGGACACCAACTGAACAAGCTTCATTTGTTTGCAAATTACACACATTATACTTGTTACAACTAACTTTGGCAAGCCTGCCCCACTCCAATTAATTCAAGAAAATAGAGCAGGGTGATAGGTCCTTTAATTGTGTGGTTCTACAGTTAGTCCAAAGGGGAGGACTAAACACCTGGGTTCTATTCCTGAATTCAATTCTCTGCTTCCACTTTCAGCCCCTGTTCTCCCAACTACAAAACTGATATGAAAAGAGACATTTTAAAAACACGAATTGGCTCTATCCTTCTCCCTGAAGTCTACAGATGGAATTACACCCCAATGAAGGATTTGGTGATTGCTATAAGTGGCTATAAGAACATGTTTACAGGCAGCCCCAAACCCACACAAGCACAGCTGATGAGGTGTAATAAGCCACAGCTATTAAATCTTTTCTTCTACTCAACTCTACCTTATGGACAATGCCTCAGGCACCATCCACCAGAGGAAAGTTAGGGGCTTTAATTCTTTCAGACTACAGGGAAAATGGAATGTTCTGTGCTGTAGACATTACATTCACAAAGACCAAACATCTGGGTGAAAAACAAAAAAAAGATGTCAATTATCCAGACATTCAGCCTCAATGTCTGATTTCCCCAAGAGCCTAATGTTCCTCTACCAGTTTGTCATAAAGGTATTGGTGAGAACCTGTCTCAGCGATTTTGAAGCAGTTTTAAGAGTCTTCCCTTTACAAAAAGTAATTGCCAGAGACGGTGATAATAATCATAACCATGATGATGTATCCCCATTGGATATCCCAGCATGCCTAGTTGAGCTGCCATCAGTAGGCTCTGGTCCAAGGAGAACAGAGGAAAAGTTGGCCCATTATTATCATTCACACTTCTAATGTTCTGGTCATACATGTAATAAAGTTGCATTTTGATGGCCTTCTTTGAAATGGAAACTAGAAGATGCATCTATATCATAAGAAGCAAAATGAATTAAATGAGAAATAATTATCTGGAAAATTTGGGAAGAGGAAAAAGCTAATATGGAAGGAGAAAAGGAGGTCGAAAGCCTGAGTTTTACAATCTCCTATTCATACTTGACTGGAATCCCTGAATTAGCATTGAATTCTGCCCCCCCCCCCCTTTTTTTTGCCTATATGAACAACAGAATGAAAATATCTGAAAGGCACCAATCTCAGGCAAGACTCACAATAAAACACTAACACAAGGTAAAATTGGCATCCTTACCTGTGAGGAGACATCCCAAGACCAGGAACGCCCATGGGGAGGCACCCATAGTTACAGAAAACTGAAATAGCAAAAGACCAAGCAAAAATACAGTTAATTCTTACAGCCGACTGTGATATCCATAAACTTTCTGCTCAGCGGTTTTCTCCTAGTTCTTATGTCCGGAAGCCACACTACAACTCTGACAAAACCAGGCTAAGAGATGAACCCAGGAAAAATTCAGAGAAGACTCTTTCCCACCCCCACCATTTTCTTTGCCCATGGAAAACAGCTTTTTTGCTATTGGTTCAGGCTGGAAGGAAGAAGTGAACTGAGTATGTTTGAGCTGAAGATGATTAAGCTGGATCTTACATTCTGTGGGTAAAACTACTGCATTGAAAAGTCTCTTTATTCTCTATAACAAATTCCTATATTCTCTTATATAGGCAGTGAAGGTATCATCATTCCTATTTTACACACACACCACACACACACACACACACACACACACACACACACACACACACACACACAAACTTAGTCGCAAGATGAAATGGCTTACCTGAGATCACACAACTAATCATTATTGGGGAAATTCAATCCCATGTTCCCCCTGACTACATACAGGTCCTGGGTTCATCCCACAGTACCACACTGACTCCAAACAAACTTCTCAGAATCTTGATATACGGATTACTAATTAAAATGAAATACTGTTCTGGGTTTCAAATTTTTATCTTCAGCAACTGAGTATGATTTTTAATTTACCCATTGAATGAAGTATATTCCATTAGACACTAAGTTCCTTGAGCATTCTAAATTCTTCTTAAAAGTACAAAATGAAGTAAGCAGAGTAAGAAAACCAGTATCTACAACATGGCCACTGACAACAATGGAAATGGGAAGAATCAGTACAAAGTAATTGAAATCAAATTCTGTGAAATTCTAAGAACTATGGCCCCAGAGAAGAGCTATGAAAAAACATCTTCTCTTCTCCACGCCTTTGCAGAGTTTGGGGTCCAGGAGGTATGGAACATTGCATATAATGTCAAGCTTTTCCAATTTGTTGATGGATTTTGATGGATTTTTTTTCCTATTCCCTTTTTTTTTTTTTAATTATTCTGTTATATAGGATTACTTTCTGGGAAGGGGCGGAAAAGGCTATGAGAAAAATCTAGGTGATGTCAAAACAATAGTTATTCATCAAAATCAAATTAAAAAAAAAACCTGAATTCTCTAGCACCACAATAAGAAAGCAAATGGAGATAATTTGTTTCTATACTTCACACTTTCTTATCATTTTAATTCAAATAAATGTGAATATGCTTTTTAGCCCACAGGCTACTGCAAAAACATTGAGATGTTCAGGTTCACAAAGAATATACCCCATCATACCACAAAGAGCATAAACAGCAACCAATTTAGTTTAATAATCATTTAGTAAGTACCTACTATGTGCAGAGCACTCACTGGGCTAAGGATTGGTAGGGTTACAAATTGTAATAAACAAATCACTTCACTGCCCCCTGCTTTCCTGGAGTCCACAATCTAGAAGAAAGATATATAACACATGCCCAAATAACTAACAGACATCAATATAAAATTAAAATTGAGTTGAGGTCTGAACTGGGGGTGGTAGTCAGAATAGACCTGGTCAGAGACCTTGAGATGTCTGAGCTGAATCTGCAAGATTAGCCATAATCTCAACTAGTAGAAATCGTGGTGTAGGCCTTCTTCTAATCCTAGGAAACAGCACCAAGAAAGTCACTGGAGCAAAAATAGAAGAAACATGTAAATGAGATGGCATAGATTCTAGTTCGACTGAAGTGTAGAGAGAATAAAGGGTGTTCCAAATATCTTTAAACTATTAAAGCACAAAGGGGCACCAAAATTTTTTTGGGATGTCCAGTATACCAAAAACATATGCAATACTATTAAGGGTGGGTGCAGATTTTAGAAGGCTTTGAATACAAAGGAGATCTAGTGAAGGATTCTCAGCAGAAGGGACAGGATCAGAATTAATATATGAGTAAGTTTAGTTGGGCAGTAGTGTGATGGGTGATGGGGAGGGGGGAATACTGAAAAACAACTGAAAATTTTTTTGTTTTCTTAACAATCTCAGTCTTTGTTGCTCATAAGCTTTCCAAATCCCCGAATTCTGGGATTAAAATATTTCATGTTTGTTGTCACAGATTACATCCAAATGTACAATGTGGGCCTTCTTGACATACTTTAATGATTTTTTTTTAAAGAGTCAAAATGTGCTTAGGGAGTATCGCTTAAAAGGGGGTTCTATTCTTTACTAACATTGGAAAAGTTTCCTTGGAATTAACCAAAGGTTTTTCTGCCAGTGTCCAGATTTGTTGAAAATTTCACAAACATATAAATCAGGATAGCCTAAGGCAAGTAAGTGCTCTTTAAAGACTCCTGTGACACAGAATGTTCTTATATGTTACAGCTACATTCGGGGCCTCAGAGTAGAACTTCTAGTACATGCTGTCAGTATTTTATCCAGGAACTCTATATCCTGAGTTCTAAACAGTGAATGAATACTGCTTTTGCCACAGGAAGACAAGGAGGCAATTTCAATTGTACCCCAAGGCAGACGGCAGAAAAGATGGCAGAAAAGGAGAAAGGGATGCCTGCTGAACAGAAGAGGGAGAGAGAGAAAGAAAAAAAGAAACAGCTGAATAAAGGGTAGCCAAACAATATTGACAGTTGTAGCTTCCCTACTCCTATTCTTAGGAACTCTATAAAAATCTCTATTCCTTCATTTTTTTCCCCTTAATTTTATTATTCCTTGTATCAGATTCTTAATTCATCATACAAAAGCAATAAAAAAAGGAAGTAATGAGACCTTCAAGCATTAAAGTTCTGATAGAAAGTCACCTATTGGTACTGATGTTAAAGTGTGCTGGTACTCTCGGTTACATGGAGCCCAGCATGTAACTGGCTTTAGAGAAATTATGCTTTTGAACGGGATACACTTTTGAGTGGGCATCTCCAAAAGAATCCTAGAATCATAGATTTAGAACTGAAGGGAACCTTGGAGGGCCAACTAGTCCAATTACCTATCACAGACGAGGAAACTAAGCCCTAAAGACGTGAAATTATTTGTCCATGGTCACAGAAAGAATAAATGACAGACAGAATTGGAACCCAGGTTCTCTGGCTCAATACCACCCAGTATCCTTGTGCTGTCTGTAGCTTACTTTTCATATAAACATGAGAAATTCAACTCAACATTTAGTTATGTGCCTATAAAATGCTGGGCATGACTGTAGTTGCTGGGCCAATGGAAGAGTTCATGGAAGTGAGGATGGAAGATAACTATCACTGCCACAGATTTATAGCATCTTCTAAATACAGTATCTCATGTCTAGCTAAGACACAGAAAATAGTACCGGTAATGACTACATTGGGTTTTCTTGGCAAAGATACTGGACTGGTTTGCTGTTTCCTTCTCTAGCTCATTTGACAGATGAGGAAACTGAGGCAAACAGGGTTAAATGACTTGCTCATGGTCATGCAGCTAGTAAATATCTGCAGCTGGATTGGAATTCAGGAAGATGAGTCTTCCTGACTCCACTATGCCACCTAGCTTCCCCAGTAATGGCTATATGTGATATAACTGGATTGTTTAAGACAAATCATAAATGGACCCCATGGTGCTCATAAGACTATGGACTGGGGTTTTTTCCTATTGATTTAACCATTTGCTTGATACAAGCAGCCAGTAGCCTTAGTGCTTCTCTGCTGATCACCTCTCTGCGCCCCCCCCCCCCCATTATAGCCACACAGTTACAGAAGCCAGATTTCTAACTGGCTGATTTCCATCAGGAAAAATGTGTTTCTGTTTGTGTTAGGGGCTAGGGGCGGGGTAGGGGAAAGTGCTTCCCTAGTATAACATAGTAGGATCCTCTTGTTTATTCTGAGCAGAAAATGTATGAATGATAATCTAAATATTTCAGCTATGCCCCCACACTATTTCCTAATGTAAATTGTGTTATCCTTTCTCTCTACCCCTCACAACAGGGGGAGAAAACACAATACAGTCACACAGTGTTAGCTGGCTGGTGATGCATTGGGATGCTGACAATTCTCTGTGCACTGGGGTTTCCACACTGTGGCCAGCACAGCATGCCAGCCAAGCTGAGCCTGACTAGTCTTATTTACTACAATTAGCAGTAATGGCCTATGTGTTTATGTATCAGCCTCCCACTGATAATAGACTTAGGGAAACTTCAAAGAGGTCCTCCAGAGCCAGCCCCCTTTCTTGGTTTTATCACATTTTGATCCTGTATTTCTTTAGATAGACTTACCCACTATACATCTTTAAAGCATTCCCAGGCTTAAAGGAGTGACTGATTGCTCATGGGCCCCTGCTCTAAAGATAGTTTTACCCTTTCCAGACTGCCAGATTTCCTTCTGCTTTTTTCAGATTGAGAAATTCTAATGCCCTGGGTATATTATTCAAAAACATTGAAAATGAAGCAAGGGAACAGACTTCATTGGAAAAAGAGATAACGCTGTGAATGTTCAACATCAGCATATGTTGACTGAAAACTTGTTTCCACAATAGAACTGGTAGCCCTCATAGAAATCTAAGTATGTTATAAATACCTTGCATTCACAGATGTGTGCCTCAAAGGTAAACATTACAGAACACACTACTAGCTTCCCCCAAGGCTAACACAAATCAATAGCCGAGATATTAAATTAAGTTATGTGCCAGATGATAACTGAAATCTCTGGGGAGTTAGGACTCTTACTATTATGTCCTTTCAGAGATGGGGATAATTTGTATTTCAATTACTTTACAAAGCTTCCTTGCTTCTTCCTGTACAAATTCTTCTCCCACATCGTCCACTCATAATCATACAAACAATTTAAAATATAATCATAAAGGCAGAAAAGTAAAAGCTATTGACTTGCCTGGGATCTTAAATCATGTTTCAGAAATCAGGATTATCATTGGGATTTTGTTAAAAAATCTCTATGATTTCTCTAGTTCTGGCCATATGCTGGACTCCAACTAAGATACGGTATAGAGAAGATAGAATATTCATTCTTGAGATGTCAGAGACAAAGTGGCAACTGAACATCTGAGAAGAGAGTTAGATTTCTGTCATCATTTAAGCTTCTTGGTCTTTGTGTTCTCCCCTCCCCCATTTCTCTTGTCCTCACTTTCCTCCTCAGTGAAAAGAACTCTGGAGGAGAAATCAGAAAATCTGAGTTCTTACCTCACCTTTCCCAGTTGTTTACTGAGTAGCTCTTGGAAAGGTACTAAAACTCCTTTTAACATATTTGTAAAATGCAAATAAGGAAACCAGCCCTGACTGGGTTGGGGTGAGGATCAAATGTGATGTATAGTTTTTAGCACTACACAAATGTATCATAAACATTGTAATTGTACTGATCTATGTCCAGGCCTGAAATGGTCAATAAAAAAATAAAACTAATGAAGTTGATAGAGCACTGGGCTTGGAATCAGGAAAACTCATCCTCATGAGTTCAAATCCAACCTCAGACAGGTATTAGATGTGTGACCCTGAGCAAGTCACTTAACCCTGTTTGTCTCAGTTTCCTCATCTGTAAAATGATCTGGAGAAGGAAATGGCAAACCGCTCCAGTATCTTTGCCAAGAAAATCCCAAAATGGCATCACAAAGAGTCAGAGAAGACTTAACAACAACAAAAAGGGTGAGCCTTTCACAAGCCATCAGTGGAGCACAGACAAGGAAACAAATGTGCTTGACACTTTACTGCCATTAATCTCCCTAAGTTGTCAAGGAAGCCAATCATCTCTGCCAAAAAAAAACAAACAAAACCCAGAAAAAAATCCAACTAAAAGCACAACCAAAAATCTCAAACCACAAAAAAACAGGAGACATAGCTTGTAAGAATTCTGTTGTTAGGAAAAATACAGGTATGCTTTGTATAATGCCAGAAAAAGCAATTCCAGATCAATAACTAAGTAAACAGCAAGAATACAGGGACTCAGGAATATTGACTTTCACCACCCAGCACCCCTACGCACAAGAGCCATTAAATTCCAAGGGAAACCAGGATTTCTTTAAACAATGACTTCATCAAGACCCAAAGGTTCCTCTACTTTCAGCTCTCCTGAGCTAATTCTAAATGTCAGAATGAGAGGGGCTTGGTTTTGTTCTGTTGTTTTTTTTTTCAATCCAAGTGTGCTGCTCAGTCTGGGACAACTTCAGAAAGCCCACACCAGGCTAGGTTAGAGGTTGTATCTCGGTTCTACACATTCATCTACTTGTATGTTTTCATTTTGTTTTGTTTTGCTCACACCAAGCTCCTATTAAACATTCCAATGATGGGCAGGGGTGGGGTGGGTCCTGTATTTTTATGCTGAAGCATTTTTTGGAAATCTCTGAGCTTGAATCCTCTCTACTGTCACTCCAAACAGTTCAGCCTAAGAGACTAGAATCCTTCTTTTGTCCTGAATCAACTCTGTACTCCAAACAGAAAAGCTGTTTATTAATAATTTGAGGGAATAACTAACCACTCGGAGCCAGCTTATAGCAGAAGAGACGTAATGCCTTTTTCCCCATGATCCAGTAAAACGAAACACATCATCACTCAAGGTCAAACTGTTTTTCTGAACTGGTCATTTCCCCCACTTAAACGGTTCCCCTGCTGTTTGAGCAAATGACCACCTGATGGCAGTGTTGAATCACGAATATGTACCGCATATGGTTGGGTGCAGAAAGGCGTTGTCGAAACTTCAGGTAGAGGCGAAAGGAAATGCTAATTAGGTGGTTTTCTCCCAGGACCCAAATTCGCCTCTTTCCGTAGACAGTGCTTTAGGTTTTAAAGCAAACTTCAAGTCAAATCCCAAGGTAAAGACTAGAGTATGGGGGCAAGATAGCCGATTCCGAAGCAGTCTGAAACCTCAAGACGGTCCCGGTAATATTCTCAATGCAATGCAGCAACCCTGGTCTCCCTGGTGGCTCTGGATTCCCTGGTGACTCAGTAAAACTTCGCTTGGGCCATCATCAGGAGGGGGATAGAGAAGAGAAAAGCATCCACAAGAGCTGTCGCTTCTAAGTTTTCTTCCTAGTTGGTGCCTTCTTTCATTGGAAACCACTGACTGGAATCCACGTCCCTCCCACCCCAACAGCATCCCTGTCTAAACAGCAAAACAGAAGGGTTACCCATTAGCCCATTGACGCGCCCCATACTCCCACAGCAAAAACCATCCATCTGAGGGTTGACTGGGAGCCTATTCCCGCTGGTCAGATTCTGCACACTTTCCTTCACTCCATTTCAGCCTCTTGAAAGAGCAAAGGAAGGTGAATGTTTGCATATTTCCACTCCCAAGGGACCAAGATTGGAAAAGTCTGGGGGTTGGGGATTTGTTGTTGTTGTTGTTGCAACAACTGAAAGACGCCGCTTCCCCTGGAGTCCAAGAGTTACCAAATCTGGTTTACACACCATTGTAAACCGTAATAAAACTGCACAGCGGGAGACGGGACAGGCCGCGCGGGCCGACTCCAAAAACCGCTGGTTGATTGGAAACGACTGTTCCCGTTGCACAATAATGTACGATTGTTAAAAAGAAACAGGCTGAAGGAAAAGAAAAGAGAATTTAAAGAAATTTGAAAACACTATTGGAACAGGAAAAAATGGTGGTCATGAACTTCAAAAACCCCTTTCATTCCCCAGGCTCCACCAGTACCCCAGTACTACTCCCCTTCCCCCTCAAACAACTCCAATACCACCCCGGCACTCCTCCACTCCCGCCTGGGGCTTCCTGGGACACTTTTCTATGAGTCCCCCCAACCCCTGCACCCACTCCAGACCAGCCCTAACCGGTACACCTGGCCACAGTGACTGAATTCAATTCTCAAAGAAGAGGGGAGGGGAAGAAACTCCAGTTCTTACGTTTATTCAATCCAGTCCATTCCACCAAGAGCGGGATCCAAGTGCATCTATACCAAAATCTAGGACTAAGGGGCTGTCTCTTCTCGAAAGAAACAAGGTAACGGACACTCACTAGACCGCCCGCTAGAGGGCAACATAGTACCACGGACCTTGCCCCAGGAGAGCTCGCTTTCCAGTCCTCGACAGCGAAGGACTGGACAAGAAACCACAGACAGCCCTTTCCAAGAGAAATAACACGCTGGCACCGTCCAGCCGCGCCACCGCGCCACATCAGCCAGGCACCAGCCACAGCACTATCCTCCCCCCATCTCCACAACATTTCTTCCAACTGCCCCCGTCCCACCCCTGCCTCCTTAGAATCCCCGCTCCCCCTCTGCACCGCCCTCTTGCCTCCTGTGGTTGAGCTCAATTACGCTGACTCCACGGTCACCCTTGCACAGCCCCCAGGCCACCTCCTGCACAGCAAGTCCCCTCCGGCTGCTCAGAGCCGTCTCAGCACTTCTGCTGCCGCGCCTTAGGCAGGATGTGTTCAGTTTGCATTGTTTTCTGCTGAGAACTAAGAGAAAGGAGATTGGACAGTTGGAGGGGGGCGGTCGAGTTTAGGGTTACATCTCTGTACACAAGCGCCTCCTGTAGACCTTAAAGCAATAGGAATAGGGGTGAGGGGGCTGGAAGATAAATACTGTTTGAGACCCCAGCGGAGCGCTTTGCCAAGAGAAAAGTAACCTTTCCATGAGGAGCCTATGGTTTCTCGAATCGCCACCCTTCCAAGTACCCCACGTCCATGCAACAAGCATTTCTTAAACTCCCGCAATATGCATTCTACCCTTTCCCTCCAGACCTGGACACCTTCCTCCCCGAGCCTAAGTCCTTCAGAGCAGGAATCGGTGGTTGTTGTTTTCCTGTCTTTGTATTCCCAATACTTAGCAGTGTCTGGCACGTAGTAGGCTCTTAATGTTAGTCCTCTGACTAACCATCCCACACAGTTTATGTTTTCCTGTCCCTACCCTCCTCGACAGGGTAGTCTGGCATATTTTAGCCAAAGGGAAGCATTTAACATTCACACTTTAAATCCTCTAGCCTACCTTCCTAGAGACCCAGCAGGGTCATTGATTAACTAGAGACAAAAGGAAGATTCAATCAAATTTAATCACCATCCAGTTCTAAGGTAGTCTAGCAAAAGGCAGACCCAGAGCTCGAAGAATTTGAAGAGTAAAATTCAAGCAAGTTTAAGAAGAAGCAAGAAGCACTCGACGACCCACACCCACCTCTGAGGGAGTGAGGGGTGGGGGGTGGGGGCGGAAAAGAAAGCTTGCGAGACCCTGACTGTGTCTGCCTTAGATGCTGGTCTCGTCAACAGGATAAAATCCTCCTACAGTTGCTGCCTCCTGTGCTAAAGTCAAGCTAGTGCCAATCTCACCCTGGGTTGCTAAATTTTCTTTCCACAAAGCTCGTGACTTCCTCATTACAAACAAATAGGACGAAAAGGAGGGTTCTTTTTACTCAGGCTGGAAAAGCAGCCAGAAAAAAGGACTCAGGGCTCTGGCTATCGCCCTTCCAGTCGACGAGCCCCAGGGGGCGCACTTCTCCACCCCATTCGGCGCCAGTGGCGTTCCCAAACTAGAAACTTGCTTACTCCTCCCTTCCCCTCCCTACCTCGGGTTCCACAGCTGGACGCGTCTCAGAGCTGCTGTGGTTTGAGCGTTCTGTGGGGGGAGCCCAGGGTTTTTATCTGCTCAGCAAAGAAACTGATTCTGGTCCTTCGAAGGGCAAAAGGGGGCCTCAGGCATTCACACTTTCCCCCCTCTTCCCTTCACTATTCGCAGTCTCAAATTTAAACTGCATTTTGGAACCAAGAGCCACCAGGAAGCTGGGTCTGGACAGAGAGGCAAAGTGGAGGTTAGGCTGCCTCGATTTTTGAAGGCAAAGAGGAAAGAAAAAGAATATTGTGGTTATCTGAAAGAAGGCTGCACATTCGAATGTGGGACGGCGGGTGGAGAAGAGGGAGGACAGCGGGAATCTAGCATTTAAGATGTCTGAGTCGAAGGCATACAGTTACTGAGGGGGGAAATTGAGGCAACTTATGTTTGTGATCACCCCAAAACCTCCCCCCTTCACTCTATCCTGCGTCTCCCACCCCCACTCTGTTGCTCCTTGCCTTAGAGGCAGGGAGGGACCGATGTTGTGTGGTTAAAGACTGTGGACTGAAGTCTCCGTTTTATACCTTGTATCCCTTTCCACTCGGTCCAATTTGCTGTCCAGTTTTATTATGGAGTGATCATGGACCCAAGACTATTCGGTCCAAAAATGTTGAGCAATCCACTAGCTGAAGAGCCAAAATCCCCATTTCCCAGGCCTCCCTGCCGCGAGACTTTTCCAAGGGAACCCATCTCAGTAGAAGAGGCACCGTCCAAAAGAGAAGGGTCGTAATCCTGACTCCCACTCCCTTCTACCCTCCTCCTTTTCCCCTCCACCCCATAATCAGGATCTGACACGTTCTCCTTGTTAGTGCTTCGGTCAATTCCCAGTTTCCAAAAACAGAGAGCAACTGGGAAGAAGGTTCGAGGTGGTCACGTAGACTAGCCCAGAGAGGAGGTTGCCGGACACCAGACCCAGACCGCCCCCAGAAACTTGGCCACTTCAGTCAGGGCAGCCACCGCGCAACGGGGTCTGTCCCCCTCCCTCTGATGCCTGCGAGCCTCTCAAAAAGAACAGCTGAGGTCAATTGTTTCCTACTGCAGCGCCCGCGCCCCGGCGCTCGGAAGAGAAGTTAATCTCACGTGTAAAACCTGATTTACATGGGGATAGACGACGGAAAAAAAAGGAAGCGCGGCGGCCAAAGAGGCCAAAAGACGGGCTCTGGGGAGACTAAGAACAGACGGCTGCGAGCGGGGAAAAGAAAGGAGGGAGGTTGGGCCAGGGACACCCGGGTAGGCAATGCCACGAGTCTCAGAAGAGACGCGCGTAGGGGCCAAGGCCAGGCTCCCTGGACCAAGGGGTAGGAGGTGAGGGGCCCCGTTAGCTTGGGTTTTTATTTTTTTTAAGTGACTGTGTAGACCACAGAGGCCCGCCCCACCGTCCACCTCTTACCTTGCGCAAAGTTTCTCAGCTTAGTCCTCCCCTAAACTCCCCACATGTGTTGCTTGGAGAAATTATCCGGCACTTTTCTGGCGATTTTCCTACTTTCCTTCCTGTTGCCGTGGTTTGCCAGAGGATCCCAGAGAACGGCAATACTCCAGGATAAAATGTTTTGAAAAATACACTCACAATAATAATAATGATGATGATTCCTGGACAGGAGCCTGATCCCAGCTCGAAATTCCTCAAATCCTAGGTTTCTGGAATGCGGTGCGACGACGGCTTCTGCTCTCTCTTCCAAATGTGTTTGTCATTAATGCCAGAACTCCTTCCCCCCGCCAGTCAGCCAGCCAGCCAATGCCGCCGCCTCTTCCAGACCAGATCCATCATCCATCCAACCATTCCTCGGAGTAGAGAGCCCTCTATCACTGCAGAGCTGCGACCTTTTTCTTTGACGCCTTAGGAGTCCCTGGTTAACGGGCGGCACAGTGCCCCCCCAAAACCTCGACACACCCCCTCCCAACCCTACACAAATTACCCCGGAGTGCCTTGCAGCCGCCGCAGTTCCCCTGGGTCTGAGTCCTTGCGCAATGCAAGTAGAGCGCCCGTCCAGTAATTACGAACGCATCCCGGGCGTCCCCAGTTCTCCAACCAGTCCGTATATCCGAGGTCCCAGGATACCTCCAGCAAAGCCTTTCTCACCCAGTCACACCACTCCCTCCGGATCACCCTTCACACAAAATTCACCTCCCTTCACCAAACTCTTCCAAAACTACTCTGGACCTCTCTCGACAGAGCGGGCAGCCTCAATACGCTAAACCCCCGAAAGAACTTAAAATATTCATTAAAAACTTGCCGTTTCCCTGCAAAGGTCACGAGGAGCGGGGCAAAAGACCTATATTCCTTCCCAATCCACCCCACAAAAGAAAAAAGCGAAATACCAGATTAAAACGCTTCAGTGCCTTCTTAAATAATGCCCTCTTCCTACCTCAAAATGATGTTTAAGTAATTTCAGGTTTGTAAGGGAGAGGAAGTCCAGAAAAGGAGGCTAGAAAAACACTATTTTTTTTAAGTCCTCAGTTCTCTTCCTTCCAAGTAATTTTGCTTTCCGACTTGTTAAGGTTTACTTAGGATAAATTACTCTTTGAATGCAGAGATCAGCTCCAGCATTTTTTCCCATCGCCAAAGTCTGTGAAATTACCACATTTCTTCCAGCCTCAAAACCTAACTTCCCCTGAAAGGAAAACAAAGTCGAAAATTCAAAAATTTGTCCTCCCTTACCTTCTCTCCTCTACGGTAATCCGCAGTGAAAATCTTACACAGTAAAAAATACAGATAGATAGATAGATATAATTATATATGCCTATCTCTTGTAACTTTCCCCCTCCAGTTTCCTCCTCCTCTGTTTCTTTCCCTCTTAGTTTAAACTGTAATGCGCTCAAAACCCGCGTTTTGTAATAGATTCTATGTTAAAGTCTATCCTAAAACTAATCATTTGCTCTAAGTAAATAGCTGTCAGGAATGAAGCCCCCTCCAACCCTCTTCAAAATAAGAGTCTCACTCTCACATTCGGAGTTTGGAGAAGCTCTGCCTACAGCTTTGGGTGTTCCCTGTCGTCTTTTACTCCGGCAGGGGGTCCACCTCCAGCCTCCAGTCTTTATCAACAACTGGGGGTAGGGAGGGACGAATTGGCCATATGGGGTGCAGGGTGTGGGGGACGTATTTTGATAGTCTTGCGCTGCAGGGGGAAAAGTTTCATTAAAATACAAACTGCTCACAATTTCATGACTGAGTTCTGCACACTTTGGGAACTTTTCTCAACTGCATTTGGGGGTGATTTTTTCAAATGTTAATTTGTAGATACAGCCTCCAGAGAAAACAAATTGCATTTAGGAATAATATTTAGTGAGTTCATTAGATTCTGGCCCGGGGGGTGGGAAAGGTGTGGCAAAGATGGGGTCCCTCGTAGATAGTCGCTGTGTCATCTTGACCCTGAGTCTTTAGGAGAACAGGTAATGTAGAAAATGGTTTTGGTGCGATTTGCAGCTAATGGCTGCTTACAAGTGCAGTCTGATAGGTCTGAAGAGGACATAAAGAATAGAGGGTTGATGTGCGATCTTTCGTTTCATTCAATCACGTATCTTTCCGTGCTTTGTCTTTGAGGGGAATCTGGGATCTGGAAGAGATTGGCGCAGGCTTCTGCGAAGGCTGAAATTTAGGCATGTGGGAGATCCTTTTTAAAATGGGCATTAGGGAAAGGAGCACTTTACCCCCTCCTCCTGCGCTCCCTTCTGCAAGAACAGATCGGGAGGAGGGCATCTTCCCTAGTCCCTATTTCCCCACCTCTGACGCAAGGGAGGAAAACTGAGGGCCATCTGCAACCTTCTCTAGGAAGCGAGCTCCGCACGAGGTTCCTTCAAAGGGTGTTATTCTGCCTCTGTGAGCCAGGGGGCGCTGCCGCACCAGAAAACAGGCCTCCCTCTCTCGGGACGTGGAGTGTGTGTGTGTGTGTGTGTGTGTGTGTGTGTGTGTGTGTGTGTGTGTGTGTGTGTGCTCGTGAGTAGGGGGAGAGGAAGGTGTCACGAATGTATTTCGAACAATGTTGGCACCCCGTCTTTTCAGGCAATGTTTTTAGGGAGAAGTCTCCTAAAGGACTATAGTTATCTCCCCAGCCTCTCTGCCCATTTTTTCTCTCCCAGCCCAAAGCAAGAGAGATTGGCAACACCCCCTTCCCCGCCCCCCATCTCCCAGCTGAAGTGTAGAGAGAAGGGGAATAGAAAATTGACTCCAGCTTGCACCCCAAAAAATGGGGGGGGCTGACGTGCGAAGTTCAGCGTGCCGTGCGAAGCTTAAGGGGTTCGGTGGAGTCATCCCACAGAGATGAGAGGAGGGGGACCCTAGGGCTGAGCCTGACAGTTCCTGCTGCCTCGGGTCCTTTCTGCATATTCTCCTCTAATGCATCTTCAGCTTGGGTGACTGCACAACCCCACTATTGCTTCCACATGTTCCTTCAGGAAATCATTGGAGGCAAATAGATGAACAGTCCCTTGTTCGAAATGCTAACAGGATACCGTAATGCTTGTAGACAAAGAACCAGAGAGACGCTCGGCCCTCCCCGCACCCATCCCCCAAAAGAAAGGGGATCATGAAAAAAAATCCACAATGGTAGGTGGTGCTATTTGTACTTTTTCTAAAAACAAGGTTGAAAATGGGGAAAAGGGGCGATAACAATAAATCAGGGTTCCAGACTCTGCTTTGCTTCAGTTAAACAGGCATCCAGTCGCGCCTTCCTCTCAAGTTGAGGGCCCCAGTGTTGCCCGCCCACAAATGGTAACTTCACAGTTCATTTCAGAGCCGCTTTATTGAGCACTGGTTTTATTCGCCTAAATGGAGACCCAGGCGGGAGTGTCCGGCGGTAACCTCACTTTAAAGAAAAAGAAAAGGGATGAGCAAGCCAGCACCCAGTTGTCCTTCTGTCTGTAATTACCTGCCTAATTTGAATGATGTCTTTGTTATGATGATGAACAAACATTTGCTAAAGGTTTCCATGTGTGACATTCTCAGAAGGTTTAAAGCAAGTTGAGGCTGACTGGGTGACATAGCTAAGGTAGGGGGTTAGGAGGAAGGGGAGAAAGCAAATGGAAGAAGGGCTTGTTGTTTACAAGAAAGTCACTTCCAGAGACCAGACTGAGAGGCGATGGGAAGAAGTCAATGATGCACCTCCCTCCCCTCCAAAAGAAAAATGAAGTAAACCCACAAAGATCTTGCATTTGGGCCCTCTGCTCAAGTCTGAAATGAGGCCTGCCAGAAAGACAGCCATTTTCCACTGCTTGGTAACCGTGGCTTCAATTTCTCCCGCCCCCTGCAGTCCCTGTATTCGATTTCAGGGACGACCTCGGTCTACGCCTGTCAATCAGCTTGGGTGGCTCGCTGCGGGCTGGAGAGGGCTAGGATGGACCGTTCTCTTGTGTTGTTTTAAGATTCTACAAGATTGCTCCCTCGACGGCTCGGGTGTCCTGTGTGGTCTTCGGGCTGGAGGATAGGGCGAGAAGCCTCGGCTTTTAAGAGGCAGGCTGCTGTTTATTTGTTTCTTATCTGGGTATCTGGCTGATAGAAAACATCGGAGGTGCCACGCACTCGCCATATGTGCCCTTAGGAGGAATGACCTGCTCTGGCCCGGTTCCCATCCCTACTGCCCTCTTTAGGCCGTTGTGCTGTGTGAAGGTCCCAACCTCTGACCGTGTTATCTTTTTTTCTTACCCTTTTTGAGAGGGAGGGGTATGGGGTAAGGGGTTAAGAATGAGGTTTTTCAACTGAGTGACTTGGGGTCTAGTAAAGTCTGTGGTAAATCTCTTGGATGCTCCAGGAACGTGCAAGAGTTCTGAACTCTGCTTGCTGGAAATTCAGACCGTCATTCATCGGTGAAGAGAAGAAGCAAATTAAATAAATGGAGAGTCTGTGTGTGTGTGTGTGTGTGTGTGTGTGTGTGTGTGTGTGTGTGTGTGTGTGTGTGTGTGTGTGAAAGAGAGAGAGAGAGAGAGAGAGAGATTGCAACAAAGTCGTTCATTCAACATCCTCATAAACTGCTGGAGTCCAGGTTTGGTATTACAACAAAGAATAAAAACCAGAGCCCTTCACTGCTCAGAACTTCTTAATTCTGACGGAGAGATCGCTGTTTGAGGTTTTCCCCCCTTCTTCCTTTTCCCTTTCCTTCATTCCTTCCCTTCTGCTCATCTCCAGTCCCACCAAAGGGAACTTCATCTGTGACGTCCACGAAGTTTCTTGGAGCAAATGGCAGAGAAAGCACGGACAATAGTTATGGAATCATCCAAACAAATGGCAATAATTTAAAAGCTCAATTGTGCTGGTGTGATGGGGGTTGGGAAGGAGGTGGAGAGTAGAGAAGTGTAGGGAGAACACTTTTCCTTTGTTGGTTCAGGTTTCGAAAACCAAAATCCGTTTGGTGAGATTATAAACGAAATTTCACTACAGCCCTCTTCCCCCGCCCCCATCTCCCACTCCCAACCAAACAACACAGAGGCCCCGTTCTGCACGCAGTGCAACGGAGTCGCTTCCCTGCAGGGCTGGGATGGTGGAGGCGAGTTGGGGGTGGGGAGGGGATCTTTTCCTGGGAAAACTCTTCGGAGGCTGTGCGGGTGTGGTGCACAGATGTGCTGTTCTCAGCTCTGGGGGAGAGGATTGGGGCCCGGAGGACGGGGTGCAGAAGGGATCCGCCCCTGCCTCAAGCCATCAGGCCCTCGGAAATCCAGGCTCCAAAGGCTTCGAGCTGCCTTGGGCCACTCTGCGCTTGAAGCCTGTCCTTAAAAGAAGGGAAAGCTCAAGACGAACATGTTTCTATAAAGGCTGCACTGACGCTAGTGAGGAGCCAAAAGTGATCCCCACGAGACGCAAGGAGTTCCTTAGGGACCCCTCTCTGTGATTCCCTCCAGAGACTCGTTGAGTCAGAAGGTACAACGCAGCCTCCCGAGACTCTGGAATGCATCTCAGGGCGGGAAGGGAGGCAATTTGTTCAATATGCCCCCACAGAGGTCAAAGATGCCCGTGGTTAATCTGACTTCAGGCTTGTGGTTGTGGGCATGTATTATTTTAATTAATAAACCAGTGGCTGAAATCATCAGTATTTGAGGATTTTTTTCCATTCAGAATTAAGTTGGACACTCTCACAAAACTTAGGAGAGAAATGGCTCATGGACTATGGAATAATTGGTGTTCACTCAGTGCAATTGCCTTTTTTCTGTCAGATATAGCCAGCCCATAACCTACAGCAAATATTGGATCTTGTTGTTTCTTCATCCATGGCCCTTGGTTTTGAATTGCTTTTAATTTGAAAACCTCACTAAGGGGAGGGGAGGACAAGGGAGGAGAAAGGACGCTGGATTTAGGAGGTCTGCTCTTTATTACAGTAGACTCAGTTTTCAGACTCACATCATTGACTTGGGAGGAGAACAGGGCTGGTTGAGTGTGTAGCCCCGGGTGACTCCAGGGAAGAGTCTTGGTCTCTGGAAGGCCCCATAGTGGAGGAGGACTCAGGCAGAAAGAGAACTTTTCATCATTTTTTTTCCTTTCTCAGGCAGTCTATTCTATATCATATGTATTTTGAACAATGTGTTTCCCTTTAGTTAAGCAGGTAGTTTCCACTTCACATTCTCTTGCATTCAAGCAAATCAAATTCTGATCATAAACACTGCTCATAACAGACTTGTGCTTTCATGTGCAATATGTTGGGGTTTTTTGGTTTGGTTTTGGTTTTGGTTGCACCTCTGAGAATTTGTGCTTGTTGATGGTTGCTAAGTTTATAATTAAAACCAAACCAAATACAACTGAAAGAAGGGACCCCCCCCCTTCTTTCCCCGGTTGTTTGCCCACCCATCTGCCAGATTACTAACAAAAATCTTGTCCAAGGATAACTAGATAAATTGAATTACAATTGGAAGTGATCTCAGAAGCCTTCTATTCTAGTTCAATCCCATCTTTTTCCAGATGGTGTAACTGGCGCCCAGAGAGATTTAAATGTATTGTCCAAGGTCACACTGGAAGTAAGTGGCAGAGATGGGATTTTAATACAGGAAGAAAGTGAAATACATGAAATTGTACCTTTACGTCAAAATCATGCCGAATTCCACCCAATGCAGGGTCTATAGGGAAGGGTAAGGAAAACAGATACAGTAGAGTCAATGAAACTTGGTTAAGAAAATATTTATATGGCTTAGTAGTGATAAAGAGATACTAAAAACTTTAAAGGAATTGTAGATAGGCAGCAAATGGGGCAAGATTTCCCTGCACTCTACACCTTCGAAAAAACACAAAACAACAACAAAACAAAACAAAAACCCTTTATTGCTCCTTTAATTACTAGTCTCCCATCAGTTTCATTGTTCATGAAATAATAACAAATGTGTATGTAGCTATACAGCAAACACTTAGATACAGCAGATAATAAAGTTGTATTGTACTTAACATACATTATCTTAGTTGATCCTCACAACTTTAAAAGATAGCTACTGCAGACCCTCTCTCCATTCTACAGAGAGGAAACTGATGCCCAGACAGACTAACTTGCCTAATCTCAAGTTCAAACCCAGGTGTCTCCTGAATTAACTATTAAATTCAAGTAGAAATCTATGCCATTTATCTGGATACAAGGATCCCTATGGCCAATATTGGTTTAGTTTTAAAATGTAATGTTATCTATGTTTTATTGTATTTTTATTTTGTTAAATAATTCCCAATTGCATCTTAATTTGGTTTGGGCCCTCTAGAGTGTCCTAACACCAAATTAAATATTTGTTTCCCTCCATCAGATTGCCCCTCTAGTCCGTTAACAATCAAAAACCTTTTATTTAAGTATTTACTATATGCCAGCACTGCAGTAAGCCCTGACAATGCAAATACATACAGAAAGACAGTGGCTACTTTTAATAGATTACATTTGAATGGAAGAAAATAACACACAAAAAGGGAAGTGGAAAAGTGGAGGGGGAGGAGAGAAACAAGAGTTTAGGAGGAGCATGATGACTGAGTCCAGAGGATAAGGGATGGCTGTTCTGGATCCTTCCCTAAAATGGAGGTTCCAGGTATAGGAATGTTCATAGGAGCAGTCAGGAAGTCACTGAGTCATGACAGCTAAATCCAGAGAATATAGTGAGCTATTGATGCTGCCTGTGCAGACTTGGTCCCTCTTGGTAGGAGACAGTGCACATAAGAAAAGCATATGGAGTAACGGTGAATTCATAAGCTCTAACCAATAGTAACTAGAGAAATTACACCAGCTCAAGTGTGCATTCTAGCTTACTTATAATTAGGCTAATCATGAGTAGCTAGGGTTTTCTTACACTAAATTTTGCTTTTGTTAGAACTACTCAATGACTGTGTTTAGTCATGAGGAAAAAGGAACACAGATATAAAATATATTGGGTCACTCACAGCTTGTCTGTAGTTCTAGGCAGACTTGGAGGTGTTCAATGATGAATCCTTGGGTAAGAATGAGTTGGAACTCAATGGTGGCTACATTTTGATTTGTATATGTATCTTTTGACTTGATACAAATGGCTTTTCTCAGGGTAAGTCCCTGGAGCATGAGCAATGAGTGTATCTGTCCATTGAATCTATAACTCAATGAAAAGAACTATAAAGAATGTATTTCAGTACTTATAATGACAGTATCAAACATTAGACCATTGAAGAAGTCATTGTCCTAGCTCATAGGGAAAATCAAAGTTCATAAAGAACATCCCTCAAATTTACTGCATTATATGCAATTGCTATATCTCATATGAACAGAAGAGAATTGTGCTGAATGACCTCCAGCACCATACCAGCTATGTAGCTTATATGTAGAGTAGAGAGGAAGCATATTGTGGTATATAAGATACTGGATTTAGAATCTCAAAGACCTGAATGCTATCTAAGACACTGACTAATTGGGAAACCCAGAAGCAAGTTATTTAACTGCTTTGAGACTCAGGTTCCTTATCAGTAAATTGAGGAAATGATTATATGACCTCTAAAATCTCTACTAGCTCTAAATTCATGATCCTATGATATCACCTAAAAAGGTTTTTATTTAACTTGCTATCTACCCTCAAGGAGTTTATAATCTGAGGCTAGGAACTCTAACATAGAGGTGTTTTTTTTAGATGGTCTGGACCTATGATTTCATCAATGTTAGGAACTCCAGCTGTGGAAACAATTGACAGTGATGCAGATTGAAACTCTGCTGTGATTTATGGTCTTAGAAGGACACTGAGAATTTGAGTGAGTTTGCAATTGTTACATAGCTAGTACATATCAGAACTTGAACCCAGGCCTTTCCAACTCCAAGTCAGACCTTTTTTCCCATTACTAGATCCTTATTATTGTTGTTATTAGTAACAATAAATGTCATATAAGGTTTGCAATTCCTTACATTCATGATCTCGTTTGAGCTTCCCAACAATTCCGGCAAGACACTTACTTTATAGCTGGTTTTCTTTTCATATGTGATAATGAAAATAGCATCTAAAAACCTAGCACCAGTAGCTATTGTACAACCGGTGGTGCTGGGTTAGTACAAAAAGAATTGGGTGAGTCTATTCCCAGAAAAGAAATACATAGCTCTTATTGTTCCCCTTGAACCAGCAGATGTCTATTTGCAATTAAGATTGAAATCTAGCTACTAATAACACCACTCCTCTGAAACTTTTCTCTCCAAAGTTCCTGAGGATCCCTTAATTGCTGGATCCAGTTACCTTTTCTAGGGCCTCATCTTTCTTGACCTGTTTGCCATTTTGGATACTTTACACTACCTCCATGTCAACCAATCAACAAACATTTACTTAGCACCTCCTATATGGCAGACACTCTAATAGGTATTAAGGATACAAAGACAAAAAAATTACATAGCCCCTGTACTCAATTCTACTGGGGAAGAAAACAAAGAATATGTAGAATGAACTTTTGAATGAGTAAAAAGATAGTTTGGAGAGGCTTTTTGGGCTAGTCTCTCTTCCTTGGGTTTTTGTCACAGAATTCTAATCACTTATTCTTTTTCTTTGCTACATATCCTCACCCATGTCCTTACTTCTAAGTCAAGGTGAAACCCAAGACTGTTTTTCTGGGCCTGCTTCTCTCTCTAAACCAGTGTTTCTCAACCTGTGGGTTATGTTCAATTTGTAATAATGAAAATACATCCTGCATATCAGATATTTACATTACAATCCATAACAGTAGCAGAATTACAGTTATGAAGTAGCAACGAAAATAATTTTATTGGTGGGGGTCACTACAACATGAGGAACTGTATTAAAGGGTCGAGGCATTAGGAAGGTTGAGAACCACTGCTGTAAACTCTCTTTGTGTCCTCATCAGCTTCCATGGGTTCAACTATCATCCTGACGACTTTTAAATCTATAAAAACCAGTCCTCATGCCCCAGTGAGTTCCATTGACAAATGCCTGCTAGATACTTTCTTCTAAATATACTATCGTCATCTTAAACTAAACTTATCTAAAATGTAATGATCTTCTCTTCCCTTCCCTCTACTTCCAATACTGTCAAGGGCATCACCGTCTTTTCAGCCAGTTTCACAGCCTTGGAGATATCCTCAAATCTTTCTTTCATCCCTCATTTCCGATCAACTATTACCTGGCTTTAATGATGTTACCCTCCACAACTTCACTTAAACCTATGCTCACATCTCTACGCACATGACCACCACGTCTTCCAGGGTTAATACCATAGCTTCCTAATATGTCTCCCTGCCTCCTCTTTCCTTTCTGCAATCCATCCTCGAGCTTCTGTCAAATTAACATTATTATAGCACAGACCTGACCAAAGGCCTGCTGAAGAACTTCCAATGTCTCCCCATTACTTTTAGGATAATAATAGCTAGCACTTATAGAGTGCATCACAATTACTGTCTCATTTTGTCCCAGCACCAACCCTGGGAGGTAGATGCTACTATTGTTCCTGTTTTACAGATGAAAAGAAACTGAGGTTACATGACTTGCCCAAGGTCACACAGCTAGCAAATGTTTGGTACTGGATGTAAAATCTGGATTTTCATGATGTCATTTCCATCACTATCTACTTTGTCACCAGCTCTGTCTCTGGATAAAATGTATTTAAAGTCAGTCCTTCATAATTGGGCATGAACCTATTTTTCAACACTAATTTCATGCTTCACCCCTTCACAACATTCTGTGTTCTGAGGAAACCCCCCATCTTTCTGTTTCCCATACAAACATTGTATCTCTAGCCCTTGTATGTGCAGGCACTCATGCCTGGGGGCTCCTCTCATTTCTGCCTCTAAGAAGCCCCCAGCTCCCTTCAGGGTTCACCTTAAATGCTTCTTCTTATATGAGGCCCTTACTGAACCCCCAATCAGTGCTCCATTCCCCAAATTACTTTGTATTTCTGAGTATGTATTTTGTATTTATTTATCTATATAACAAACAGGGGTTATCCAGGGGTCCTCAGTATCAGTGAAGTCACAGACCCAGTCTTTAACTTCCATCACAGAGGTTCTCAAAGTATGGTCTAGGGCTTCCTGAGATCCTTACAGGGATCCATAAAGAAAAACTATTTTATAATAAGATTAAGACCTTTTAACTTCAAATATAGTAAATATCAGTAGATATTTACATGAACAAAAACTCTTTGGAGTAGGTCCTTAATAATTGTTAAGGGTATAAAGAGGTTCTGAGCCCCAAAAGCTTGAGAATTGCTGCCCTAACATGTCTTTGTTTCATTCCAATTAAACATAAGCTTCTCCAGGACAGAAATTTTCAATTTTGTCTCTGACTCTTCAAAGCCTAGCACAGTGCCTGGTATATGAGAGTGCTTTCTAAATGTTTAATGAATTTACTTGAATTGAGGTTAGATTCCAAATCAATAAAAAGGCCCCAAAAGATAAACAGTAGCAGGCCAAACCAGTCTTTGGCAACAGGTATGCCCATCATTCTCCCCCTTGTCCACCATCACATTCTAAACTAGGGATTCTCAACCTTTGTGTCACTGACATCTTTGACAATATATTGACACCCAAGAACCTTTTCTCAAAATGATGCTTTGAAATGCATACGACAAAATACATAGAGTTACAAATGATACACATTTTGTTGAAACGTATTTGAAAACAGAATTGGTGACCTGAGGTTAAGAACTCCTATACTAGAGAGACTGAAGCAGAGTTCAGTATTTATATGCTTAAAACTACAAACACAGCAACCCTCTCCCCAAAATTACAACTGTCTAGGGACAAGCTGGGTAGAGAGAAGTTGAACCATTTCTAAGTGTCCTAACATTGGTTGTTCCTCTTATCATCTTGTGTCTCTGGGAGATTTGTCTCTATGTCTCTCTGTGTGTTCTGCCTGCCGCCCTCCCCTCCCTCCCCCCCTTTATTTTTACAGCTCCAGGTTCAGTCATTCTGCTTGTTCAATTTAATTTGGCTCTGAATAGAGGAGGAAAAAAATTGAAAGAGACAAAAGAAGTTAACTGTTACTTGTCTTCCCCAGATTCCCTTCTCCAACTCCTTTTATTTTACTCATTATCACACTATAAAACTGGGCTATTTTCCATCTTTTGAGTTTGGCCCCCTCCTTTGCCATCCCTAGAGCATTAAGATTTTATGTTGTAATTTGGCTTTTAATATTTTTTTAAAAAGGTTCTTTCCTCTCTTCTCCAAACTACAAATCCTCCAGCTTATTATTATTTCTCCTCTGCCCTATCCCACTTCCCTTCCCCAAGGTGAAAAGATTTTTATGTAAATTTTGAGGGAGTTAAAATGAAATCCACTATTCTTTGTAAATTAGCCTATGGATAAAGGCCAGCTTTCACCCAGCCAACAGTGTGGTAATGCAGCCTGAAAAGATGAGGAAAAAGTGATTCCTGGTTGATTCACTTAGGTCTTTAAAAGATTAAGTCAGAGATTCCTACAACTTTCTTTACTTTCCTCTCAGCCAACCACTTAGGGAGCTGCAAATGGACTTTTCTCTGCATTTATCCTTTAGGACAGTGTGTCTCTGAAGGGCAAAGGCTAAATCCTATTGTCGGTCCAGAAAAAATCTGACAGGATAAAAGGCAAATGAATAATCTCTGATTTCCTCTGGGTAAGGAGCTCCCTCCACCTATGCAAATGGCAACCCTTCTAGGATTAGTAGGCAAATCCTAGGGAGTTGCCAGAAATATGTAAAGGTTAAGTGATTTCCCCAGGTTCACCCAGTGTGTCAAAAGCAGAATTTGAACCTAAATCTTCTAGACTCCAAATATCACCAAACTTCTTGTTGTTCAGCCATGTCCCTCTCTTTGTGACTGCATTTGGGGTTTTCTTGGCAGAGATACTGGAGTGGTTTGCCATTTCCTTCTCCAGATCATTTTACAGAAACTGAGACAAAACTGGGTTAAGTGACTTGCCCAGGATCACACAGCTAGTAAGTGTCTGAACTCAGATTTGAACTCAGGAAGATGAGGATTCCTGACTTCACCAGGCACTCTATTCACTGGGCCACCTACGAGTCCCACCACCAAACTACCTCTATATAATGATGATATTAACATTATTAATAATAATCATGGTAGCCATTTTCCACAAATATTTCTGGTGTTTACCACATTTGAAAGAGATTATTAACGTCTAATATTGGACTAATAACTGATTAGATAGTTTAATGCATCTAACATCAAACAAGCATCCATTCACAATGAAGAATGAAAGACTTCCAGGGACTGAATACCTCAGGAAAGTTTAGGATCATGAAAACTTTCTGCCTCCCAAGAAATGTTCAATTATGCTGTCCTTGAATCCATAAGAGAGGGAATAAATAACATTCTTTCAAGATAACAGGATTTAGCTCCACCTTGGACTCAGCTGAGTCTTTAATGAGTCTTAAAACTGTAAGACTGTTTGCTAATGATTAAGAAACATTTTTAATCACCAGTCAGCCAATAAGTATTTATTGAAGAGCCACAAAATTCAGAACATTATTATTATGATTATATTTTGGAATTCAGATTAAAGAAGAAAAGGCACCCTATCCTTCAAGATCCTTCTAATCAAGTTCTTTCTTGTTTGTACATTCTGTCCATTTGTTTATTTGCAAATTCATTTCACAGTATGGATTGGAAACTAAATGGTTGATCCTGGGGAAATAGTTTGTCTACTTGGATCCAATACAAAATTCAGTTTAGTGATATTGAAACCACTAGAGGGCTCTCGAATCCAACACAGAATTTAAGTCCACTAAAAGGCTATTTATTTGTGAAGCAAAATTGGTCCAAGTGAACGAGATCCCAGACTAAGTCAGCCTGCTCCCTTCCTTCTTTTCTCCCAGCACTCTAGTTCCATGTCAGCCTGGTTCCTGGACTCAAATCTGGAATGGGATCAGTTCTAGGATTCTAGTTCAGTGCAGGCCAAACCATGGAAGGGCTTACCCAATCTTAAAATCTTCTTCAGCTCAGAATGTAGGGGCAAAGTAAGTTGCTGATTTTAGTTGTAGAATCTCCTAAGAGATGATTGTCAACAGAAGTCTAATTCAGTCTTCACAGTCATTCTTCAAACTGCTTAGAGCAGAACCAAGCTGCCATGTTAGCGCTGGGATTCAGTCAAGACCCCAAGAAGTCCAACAAGGCAATAACACAGAAGATGAAAACTTAAGGAAAGCTCATGTTGATGTACTCGAGCATCACATGGTGCACGTTCTGAGTTTTCTTTTTTTTTAGAAACATACAGTTTTATTTCTATATTTTGTTTTTACAACACCTTTTCATATTCCAATATATCCTTCTTCCCTTTCCCTTCCAGTCATCACTTATAATAAATAATAAGAAACAGGAGATAAAAACCAGTTCAACAAAACCAACAAACATGTTGAAAGTCTTTATATCTAGCATTCCACAGCCACGGAGCTCCCTCTCCTCTGCAAAGAAGGCTGAGAGTGACCGGTTCGTATCCCTTCTTTGGGGGCGAGCTCAGTTACTGTCATTTCCCACTATGGTTTTGATTGTTTTGTTGTCGTTTTCCTTCTTTCCACTTACATTGCTATAATCACTGTGTATATATTGTTCCCTAGTTTTTTCTTGCTTCACTTTCCATCCATATGTCTCCCTGTGCTTCTCTGCATTTTGAAATATCAAAAAACCAAAAGAAAATCCTTTCTTCCAACATAATAATATTCCAATATATCAATCAACCATAATTTTTTTTCTCCCCAATTTGTGGGCATCTACTTTGTGTCCAGTTCTTTTTGATTCTTTTTTTTCCCCTTTAACATGTGTACTTTTATTTGAACTGGTCTGAAGTCAGTGTACAGATAAAGCTCCTCCCCTCCCCCAAGTACTGGCATCAATCTCAAAACTCGAGGGGAGACTATGAAAGTCCTCATTCACATATATGTTGGGGGCAGAGAGGGAATTTAGGGGGCCACTCAATATGGCTGACAATTTTTTAAAAAGGAACAAGTATTAAGGCGGAAGATACAAAAAGTTTTTTTTAAAGGATTACATAATTTACATTTAAAGCAATACTAGTACCTTCCCTCTTCCCCCCTCCCCATCTGGATCTTTGTTACATTGCTCCTTTGCTCTAGTAGAGGACAACCTTCACAGAGGCTTGTAACTCTGTAACAATGAATTATATGATATTTGGAATGAGTATTAAAAAAACAAACAAATGTACAATCAGAGTCCTGAAGACACACTGTAGAACTTTGGGGATGATTTGCCTCCAACGTACTTAGACTGCTCATCACCTTCACGGTTCCAGTTTTTAAATCCTAAGTCAAGCACCAAAAAAAATCCCCAGAAACCAAATAAAGCCATGCCAATCTCATCTCTTCTTTTGGGCAATTATCATGTCATCTTGTCACACCCTTTTACCAAAAAAAAAATAATAATAATAAAAAATAAAAAAACACAATTTAGTCCATTTAGAAGCATTTGCAGTGGACAGTGGAGGCCCAGATTCATCATACTCCTGCTTGCTGATCCACATCTGCTGGAAGGCGGAAAGAGAACCAGGATGGAGCCTCCAATCCAGACAGAGTATCTGGGCTCAGGTGGGGAAATGATCTTGATTTTCATTGTGCTGAGAGCTAGGGCTGTAATCTCCTTCTGCATCCTGTCAGCAATGCCAAGGTATGTGGTGGTACCACCTGACAATACGGTGTTGGCTTGGCATACAAATCCTTATGGATGTCAACATCACACTTCATGGTTGAGTTAAAGGTAGATTCGTGGATTCCACAGGATTCCATACCTAAGAAAGATGGTTGGAAGAGAGCTTCTGGGCATCAGAACCTCTCATTGCCAATGGTGATAACCTGACCATCAGGGAGCTCATAGCTCTTTTCCAGAGAGGAGCTGGATGCAGCAGTGGCCATCTCCTGCTCAAAGTCTAAGGCGACATAACACAGCTTTTCCTTGATGTCACACACGATTTCCCTCTCAGCCGTGGTGGTGAAACTGTACCCTCTATTGGTCAGGATCTTCATGAGGTAGTCTGTTAAATCCAGGCCAGCCAGATCCAGACAGAAGATGGTGTGAGGAAGGGCATAACCTTCATAGATGGGCACAGTGTGGGTCACACCATCACCTGAGTCCATCACAATACCAGTGGTACTACCAGAGGCATACAGGGACAGCACAGCCTGGACGGCAACATACATGGCTGGGGTATTGAAGGTCTCAAACATAATCTGAGTCATCTTTTCTCTGTTGGCTTTGGGGTTCAGGGGGGCTTCTATGAGCAGCACAGGGTGCTTTTGAGGGCCACACAGAGCTCATTGTAGAAAGTATGATGCCAGATCTTCTCTATGTCATCCCAGTTGAAGACAATACCATGTTCAGTGGGGTACTTCAGGATGAGAATACCTCTCTTGCTCTGGGCCTCATCCCCCACATAGCTATCTTTCTGGCCCATACCCACCATCACACCCTGATGTCTGGGCACCCAACAATGGAAGGGAAGACAGCCCGAGGGGCACCGTCTCCTGCAAAGCCAATTCTGCACATTCCAGAGCCATTTTCAACAACAAGAGAGGCAATATCATCATCCATGGTGAACTTTGAAGTGGCAAGTTTAAACCCTTAAGAGAGAGAGGAGGTGGTGCTGCACCTGGAGGCAGGGGGGAGGCAAGTACACCCTGGGTGGAAGAGCTCACAGCTCTAGTTCTTTATTTTTTCCAATTCTTTTTTTAAATAGCAAAATTTTATTTAAAAAATTTATTTAAAAAGCAAAATTTTATTAATATCTTTACTTTTACATTCCATAAAATTTCCCTGGTATTCCTACCCTACACGAGCCAAGAGCAATCTCTCATAAAGAATTTCTAAAAACGCAAAAGTCAGCAAAACCAATCGTTACATTGGAAAAAATCAGACAACATATGCAATATTGCACGCCCATAGATAGCTCCAACCTTCTGCAAAGGAGTAAAGGAAGCATCTTCTCATGTTTCTCCTTTGGGACAAGTTTCTTTGTAATTTTTCAACATTCCTTTTATTGTTTTGTGGTTCCTCTTCCCTTTTACATTGTTTTAATCATTGTTTTCTTTCTTTATTTTGTATCAGTTTATATAAATTTTTCCATGCCTTTCTGTATCCATCAAATTCATTGTTTCTTACATCACAATAATAGTCACATTACATTGGTCTACCACAATTGACCCCAATCTATGGGCAACTACTTTGTTTACAATTTTTTGCTATTACAGAAAGTGCTGCTACAATTTTGTGTGTGTGTGTGTGTGTGTGTGTGTGTGTGTGTGTGTGTGTGTGTGTGTATGTGTGTGTGTGTATACAGGGCCCTTTTTGTCTTTGATCTTGTGATACATGCCTAAAAGTGGGATCTCTGAATCTGAGTCACTTTCTTATTATGATTCCAAATTGCCTTCCAGAATGTAGGACCAACTCACAGTTTCACCAACAGTGAATTAGTATACCCATTTTTCTACAATCTCTTCCAACATTAACTATGCTTAATCAGAAAAGAGAATTTTCCAAAGTGGCAAAATAAATATTTCATCCCTCTCCCAGACGATTAAGGAAATGATCTGGAAGGTTTTGCATCTACAATCACAAAAAGCAATAGCACTGTTAAAGTACCACACCTCACAAACCTTACAAATTGTGGATGTGAGCAGTTCTACTGTATACTGCTACAAGATTGGAAAATCTAATAAATGCAAATTCTAATCCTAGAAAAGCCCATTTAAAAATCTCTTAGTATAATATAGCCTTCAGATAACTGTTGATTTTGTAAACAATGAAAAACTTCCTATTAAATAAATGTTGATTGTCCTCCAGGGCAACCCTGTGATATGACAATATAACTAAAATAATTTCACCCATTTTTATGGGTAGGGACACCTAAAGCTGAGCCTGTGAAAAAATATTTTTCCCTTAAATCTCTAGAATGGAAAACACATGATTTGACATTCAGAAGACTTCAAAAATTTCAAATGAATATATTCACTTGGTACATACATTTCCAGCCCTAGTTGAATTCAACCATGATCATGCTGGTTTTCACTTTCACTTTTCCAAATTTTTTTTTATTTTTTAGTTATTTATTTTCAATGATCAAATGTATTTTTCTCCCCACCTACCCTTCTACATGCTGAAAAAAAGAGAAAGAAAATCCTTGTAAGCCACAAGCACAGCCAAGTAAAAACAAACTCCCGTATTGGCCCTGTCCAAAATGTGTCTCATTGTGCTTTTCAATCACCTGTCCAGAGGCAGTAGTCATTCTGTATCATCCATCCTCTAGAGTTGATCACGCCCACACTCTTTTCAAATTATCTCCTGCTTAACTAAATGTTGTCTGCCTCACAGTAGAATATAGTCTCCTTGTGGTCAGGGATTGTTCTGTGTTTTTGTATTCCTAGAATCTAGCACAATCCTTTGTATACAGTAGACAACTGCTGAATTGAATTAAATAGATTTAGATTGACTAGGGAGTGGAAAATTCTGATAAAAGTAGCATTCCAAGATTCCTAAGGACCTCATTCAAATTTATAAGAAAAGAAGTCATTCCTCAATAGATAAATGGTCAAAGGATGTGAACAGGTGGTTTTCAAAGGAAGAAATCCAAATCATCAACCACCATTTGGGGGAGATGGAAGGGAAATGCTCCAAATCAGAGAAATGCACAATAAATCACATATATGGGATTCTGCCTTACACTTATCAGATTGATAAAGCTGCTAAACAAGGAAAAATGACGGGTTTCAGGAAAACATAACATTAATGAATTGTTGGTGGAGTTGTGAATTGGTTCATCCAATTAATTAGCATTTTTAAAGAGCTTACTTCTTACCAGATTCTGTGCTGGGGATATAGAGAATGATCAAAGACAATCCTTGATGAGTTGACAATCTAATGCAGCTGTTCTCAACCTGTGGGTTATGTTCAATTTGTAACAATGAAAATACATCCTGCATATCAGATAGATTCATAACAGTAGCAAAACTACAGTTATGAAGTAGCAACAAAAATAATTTTATGGTTGGGGGTCACCACAACATGAGGAACTATATTAAAGGGTGGGGGCATTAGGAAGGTTGAGAACCACTGATCTAATAGGAGAGACAACATTTGACCAACTAAATACAAACAATTGAGATACTAGAAAAATAGTAAATAATCAACAAAGGGAAAGTCCTAGAAATAAGAGGTATTGGGAAAGTCTTCCCATAGAGGATAGGATTTTAGCTGAGAATTGAAGAAATACCAAAAAGCCATGAGGAAGAACATTCCAAGCATAGGGAACAGCCAGAGGTAATGCCCAGATCTCAGAGATAATGTCTTTTTCCAAGAAGAGCAAGGAGGCCAGTGACACTGGAGAGAATTCTGTGGTAGGATGTAAGGTGTACAAAGACTGCAAGGTGGTGAGATTGGAGCAAGGACTAGGTTATGAAGGGCTTTGAATGCCAAACAGAAGATTTTTGATGGGGAGCCACTGGAGTTTATTGAGTTAGGGAGGTGACTAGGTCCTGATTTGCTCTTTAGGAAAATGACTTTGTCTATGGACTGGATGATTGTAGCAGCAACCACACTGGCATACCCAGGATGGCTGCTAGCATAGGTTGTTAGATCTGCTTTCCTAGGAAATATGACTGTTTAAGGGGTCAACAATCTTTTTAAATTACATTCTCTAGTTCAGGGGAAAAGTCAGCACCCTGAACTTCAGAGAAAATATAGTGAAAATACAAGCAGAGAAATAAAGATCAACAGACAGGACTCTGACTGCCTGAATCAACCATAAATTTTTACATACATCCCTGGATTGAGAGAGCCTTTACATCTAACTGGTTGGGGAGTTCTGAACTTATGACCATTCAGAATCTTGACCAGGAGGGAGTCACAAGATCCTTCTCATAAGCAAGCCCCCAAAGCAAAATACCCACTCAAAGTATATAGATACTTTTCAGAGCCAGAAGACATCACAAATCCTCCTGACTCAGTGCCTAATTAGAAATTAACAAAAGGTGTGAAAGCTTTCCTACAAGCAAGCTTCCCTTAATGGGCTCCACCTGAGGTCTATTAATAGCCTGAGAAGATCTTAAATCTTATTAACATTACCAGGATGGATGGAGTGGAGAAAGATTTGTGTTAGACAGACGAACTAGCAGCTATAGGTATAGGTATAGGTATAGATCAGGGTCTGAACCACAGTGGGAGCAGTATTCGAGGAGAGAAGGGGGAGAGGGTACATTCAAAAGACATAACAAAGGTGAAATCAACAGGCTTGGGCAACAGATTTGGTATGGAGGTGGTGGGTGAGAGATGGTGGGGAGTCAAGGATGACACCCACATTGTAAGTCTAGGGGACTGGAGGATGATGTTGCCCTCGATAGTAATAGGAAAGTTTAGAAGTTGGATGGAGGTGGGAGCAGAGTTTGGGGAGAAAGATAATGAGTTCAGTTTTGGACACACTGGGTTTAACATGGTTCCAGGACGTCAAGTTTGAGATATGTAATAGTCATTTAGAGCTTTGGACTGAAGGCCAGCAGAGAGGTTAGGACTGGATTAGCAGATTTGAGATACATTAGCATAGAGATAATAATTAAATTGATGGGAGCTGATGGGATCCCCAAAGGAAAAAGTACAGAGGCAGAAGAGAAGAGGGTACAGAACAGAATTGTGTGGGACTTTCAAGGTTAGTGGTCATGACTTGGATAAAGATCCAGCAAAGGGAACTGAGGAGTGGTCTGATAGATAGGAGAGAATGGAGTCCTGAAAACTTATAGAGAAAAGAGTATCAGAGAAAAGAGGCTGATGACAAGTGTCTAAGGTTACAGCCATTCTTTTCATCTCTCCTTTAGATCCTAGAATAGTGCCTTTCACTTGGTAAATACTTGTTAGATTTGAATTAGATCTAAAAATTTCCCTTTCTCCTAATGAAACTGCTGCATCCATCCATCTATCCATTCATCCATTTGTTCACTCATTCATTCAGCAAGAAAATATGAAGTTCCTACTCTGTCCCGGGCAGCCTAACATAGTAATTTAAGAGTCAGCATCAGAAGACTGATTCAAATCCATCCTCAGGCTCAAACAGCAGTGTTCTAAGGCAACTCTCTAAGGCTTTAAATTGTAGCAAAGGTGCCAAACTGCATTGGTAGAGGGAGTTTCCTTGTCTGAGGCAAGGGCTATATTACTTTTAGTGTCCCTTGCCTAGTGGGAAGTCCCAGAGTGGGAAGAAGGGCCACACATTTGTACAAAGGTACAATAATAGACCACACTCCAGTGCTAGGCTAAGCTGCCTCCTTGAGGGTAACTAACTAAAGCTTCTGTCTCAACAGCAAATCATCAGCTTGGAAAGCACCCAGACTCTTTCAAAAAGAGTGGAGATCTTTAGCCTAGAAAAGTCAGAAGTCTCTCAGGTAACTAGATGGTATAGTGGAGGAGAACACTGGACCCCATAGTCAGGAAAACCTGAGTTCACACCCATCCCCAGACAACTACTAGCTGTGATACTCCAGACAAGACCTCTCTTTCCCTCAGTTTCTTCAGTTGTACAATGAGGGTGAGAGGATGGGGGGGGGGGGGGGGAGAAAATGGCACTTACCTCCTAGGGATGTTTTGAGGATGAAAGGAGATACTTGGTACCTGATGCTTAGTGGACCCTAAGTAAGTACTTCTTCCCTTCCTCCTCAGGTTTCCTAAGCCTTGTTATCTCTCAGAGGTAGGAGGGAGAGGAAACATCTTTGATTCCTCTTCCCTGTTTAGCACTGGTTTCCCTTAGGTGAGAGAACTCACCAAACACAAGATGCCGTGCATTTCCCACATATACATCTCCACAGGCTTTTTCATATGCAAGTAAGCAATTCAAAGCCTTACACCAGAAAGGCACTCATCCCAACTAAGTACAAATTAGATCTGAGTAGGTTATAAAGAGATAAAATCACACCATAAAAATCTCACCCCTTCATGTACTGTTACTGCTGTCTTTGTCAATCCTCCTTAGGACTGGAACATTTGCCCAGGGTTTGAAAAGAGGGACACACCTAATATTTTCTATTCTTCTTTTCTTTATATATCCTTGCCTTTTTTAGCGCTAAACTTTTTTTTCCCCGCTTTTTGGAGGAGGGAAATGCAGGGCAATTTGGGGTTAAGTGACTTGCCCAAGGTCACATGGCTAGTAAGTGTTAAGTGTCTGAGGCTGAATTTGAACTCAGGTCCTCTTGACTCCAGGGCCAGTACTTTATTCACTGCACCATCTAGTCACCCCAGCACTAAACTTTTGAGAGCACTTGGGACACTTGGAATAGCCTTAAAGATATATAAGGCAGAGATCAGTGTCCTTATTAGAAGGAAAAGGAAACTTGAGGTGTAAAAAAGTTAATTAACTTGCATAATCAACAGCATAAGTAGTGGCACTAGGCTAAAATTCAGCTCTTCAAATTTGGATTTGAGTAATATATCCACTGTGCTGACTCCACATCTGGCAGAATCAATTCAATACACTTTTAATAAATACATACCAATATCAGGGTGAAGGTGTCACATAAAAAACTTTTTTTTAAATAGTCACTGACTGTCTTCAAAGAATTTACATTGACATACAACATTTATAGGCAAGAGGCAGTTAGATGGCTCAGTGGATAGAGTGGTCAGTATGGGATCAGGAAGACCTGAGTTCAAATTCAGTCTCAGACATTTACTAGCTGTATGATTCTGGGCAGGTCGCTTACCCCTGTTTGCCTCAGTTTCCTCATCTGTGAAATGAGCTGGAGAAGAAAGTTGCAAACCACTTCAGTATCTTAGCCAAGAAAACCCCTGGGGCAACTAGGTGGTACAGTGAATAGAGGACCAGCCCTGGAGTCAGAAGGACATGAGTTCAAATCTGGCATCAGACACTTAACACTTAACTATCTGTGTGACTTTGGGCAAGTCACTTAACCCCAATTGCCCTGCCTTTCCCCCTCAAAAAATATTTAAAAGAAAAGGAAACCCCAAATGGAGTCATGAAGAATTGAACATGACTGAAAATAATTGAACGATAATAATATGTGCCAGGCACTGTGCTAATAAATGTGAATACAAAAAAGGGGTGGGAGAATCCCAGTCTCTAAACTCAAGGACCTCCCTGTCTGATCATAGGTCATGAAAACAAGAATTAGGGTTGTGACTATGTGTCTATATGTATATTGGGAGTAGAGCCTGAGCTGAGTCTTGAAGAGAGCTATTGGAGGTAAATCCTGAGAACATTCCACACATAGTTCACTTCAATCCAATGAGCATGTATTAAGTTCCTTGTCCGTTAAATAATGGGGTTGGACTACATGACCTCTGAGGTTCCCTGGGGCTCAATCCTATGATCCCATGTCCCAGAGTGAATTCTGTAATGTTGCAAATGATGCTGAGTTGTTCCTGCCTGCGGAATTTCCCCCTTCTGGCTAGGTGTAACATGACAACAACTCATTCATTATTCCTTGTTAGTGGCTTAACTGATCAGAAGAACTCTTGACTTGTTCCCTCCGGAAGAGAAGGGAAAAGATGAATTTGGGAAGGGGAGAGGTGGAAGGTAGATTGTCTTAACTAGTTTTAATTTGTCTTGGGGGACTTTGGGGTGCATGGATTCACTTATTAAGACAGAAGAAGAATATCACATGGGCTAACAATCATAGGATTATGGGATTCTCATAGATTTAGAGCTGGATGGGATTTTAAAGATCATCTAAAAAAAAGTGGGGGTTTTTGTTTTGTTTTGTTTTACCAAAAGGTCTGAGACTTTGTTTTTTTTAAAAATATTGTGATAGTTGTTTAGTTCAGTTGTTTTTCAGTCATGTCCAAATCTTCATATTCCTATTGGGGGTGTCTTGGCAAAGATACTGGAATGATTGCCATTTCCTTCTCCAGCTCATTTTACAAACGAGGAAACTGAGGCAATGTCTGAGGTCAGGTTTGACCTTAGCAGGATGAGTCTTCCTGACTCTCAGGCCCACTCTCTATCTACCATGCTACCTGACTGCCCTGTGATAGCTGTATTTCAACATAGTTTTTTTTTTAATACTTTATATTCTATTTTATGAATTTAATAACGTTGATTAGACCAAGTTCCTTGAGAGGAGGGACTATTTTTGTTGTTGTTTGCCTTTCTTTGTGTCCCCTTTTATACACTAGTTGCTTAATAAATGGTAGTTGACTGACTAACTGTCTGAGAAGGGGTTTATAGGCTTCACCAGACTGTCAAGTGTGTCCATGACACAAAAACAGATTTAAAAAGTATCCCTGATCTAATCCAACTCCTACACTTTACCATTGAGGAAACTAAGGAGTAGAGAGTTTAACTGACCTTGCCCCAGGTCACATAGGTAACAAGCAACAATATCAGGACTGGAACTTAGCTCTTCTAATTTCAAACCTGGCATTTTCTTCTACATTGCCCTAGCCAGGCTTTAGATTATGCACTGTCCAAAAATGTCTTTAGCTAGATACTTAGGTCAGTTTGAATCAGAATCTAGAACTGTATTCTTTTGTAATGTTGTTGACTTTATTTTATTCTAGTTTTCCCTTAGCTTTTCTAATAATAATTTTTAAAAACCCCTTTAACCATTTCCTACTGATCTGTGGGAGGAAATGAAGATCTTTTATCCATTGCTCATTACTATCAAAGAGAAGATGTGCCCCTGTAGTGGCAACCACACTGGCATAGCCAGAATTGATGAGGTGCAGGCTCTGGGAACCCCCTTGAGCTCTCTTTGAATCTTTGAGGCTCTGGGAACCCCCTTGAACTCTGATCGAATCTTCAAATTTGATGAGGCATTTGCCTGAGGCCATAAGCCTTTCACTGTGGCTCAGCCCAAACCTTTGTTACTAGCTTGGCCCTCCATCTACTTCCCACCCTTGAGCCTATCAAAATACCTATACCCAAATCAACTGTTATCTGACCTCATCTGACTCCTCCTGAAAACTCTCCCCAGACTCCTCCCCTAGACCATCCCTAGATTCCTCCCACAACTTTTCTATATATAAGACCCCATCTTGCCTCCATGTGTGTGAGAGTGCCACATAATTTTCCAATGCAAGCCTTATACGAACCAATGCTCCTTAAAAGTCTACCCAATATGGCAAACTTTTTAAATAAACTTTGCTTTTCCTTGACTGAGAGAAGACTTGAGTCAAATTCATTTGGCAGGACCCAGCATGGTGGTATTTTGGGGTCTCCTCTAACCCTGACCACTTCAAGGTTGACTGTTACAACAGGATCTTAGATTTCCTTTAATAGAAAAGCTAGCAGTTCAAGTGGTCAACAATCTATTGAACAGAGAATAAGAGCACTCCAAGACCTGGGTTAAAGATAAAATTAAGTGTGGATTTATTAATTAAGCACACGACTACCTGAATGTATTCACTCAAATGAGTAGTAGTCTTTTGGGGGTACAGACTTGATTATATAGCCTAAAACCACAAAAACTACAATCAGGGATGAGAGCTAGCAGAAGACATGACGTACAGAAGCAGAGAACAGCCATTGGTTTGATCTATAGCTCAGGGCTAATTTGGGAATATGGCATAAGGGTACAAGGGTGTAACCTTCCTGTGTCATGGGGATCCCTCCTAGAACAGGGTGGAGGGCACAGGGTGGAGGGCCATAGTCAGCACTTTCCAGAGCAGGGTGGAAGGTCACGGGGTAAAGGGCCCTGGAATTCCCCAGAACAGGCTAGGGTCATGTTCTGGGTGAAGAGGATGGGGGGGCCCTGCTTGGTCAGCAGGACAGGACAAGGTGGTCCCTAGATAAGATCCTTGCACGGTAATGAACCTTATACACTATAATAATTCAAGAAGAATATATAAAATGCTGATTAGGGAAGGAGGGGTCAGGGAACTATGCCTTGAGCAATATGCCCAGACACGCCTTAATCAATTTTCAAGCTATGACAAAATGTAGGATAGAAATACAAAAAGGGGCTTAATGATGGGCCACAAATCAGGTGGTGTGCAGTGACCTGGGATTTGGGTTTGGGTACAATGAATCTTTTCAAATTACATTCATTAGTTCAGGGGAAAAGTCAGTACCCTGAACTTCAGAGAAAACCCAAACAAAGAAAATAGAGAAAATACAAGCAGATGTAGTAGACCAGACTTTCAGGGGTCCCCTGACCCCATTAAGGATATGCTCCCCTCTTCTATGAGGCAGATATGCAGGAGGAGTATAATCTTGTTGGATAGATGCTTTCATTGGGTCTATGAATAACTAAAGAAGTTTCCAGTTCTATGAATAACTAAAGAAGTGTCTGGGGTAGTTAATTAGCAAGTCTTGTTTGTGATTCCCTGTTTTGTTTGTGTCTCTAGAAATGGTCCTAGGATAAAATCTCAATGAATAATTAGCCTTGGGCTGGGGTAGGAGTGGTCGATTCCAAGGAAGGGTCTGTGCGTTCCCTCACGTAGGAATTTCTGCTATACAGAATATAAGCCTTGTGATTTTCTTGTATCTTGGGCCTGTATGAAATGGTTCTGTAATAAACAGACTATTCAATACATCCTTGTCTCTCTCTTTTATTCAGGTGGTTGCTGGGCCATACAACTGTGCTAGTCAGAGTAAGCAGAGAAATAAAGACCAACAGACAAGGCTTCTAAGTGTCTGAGAAATTAGCATAGATCAGTAGACAGATCCAATTGTCTGACCAAGGCAATACATACATAGTTACCAAAGACAAGCAGCAAAATCTAGGTTTTTTTCAAAGCTGGGGGAATTCCTTCATGGCCTCAGCTGGTCAAATCACAGGAACACTCTTCCAATAAGTGAGCTCCAAAGCAAAATACTAACCTCAGAGTTACCCTTTTTAGAGCCAGAGGGTATTACAACCCTCCTGACTCAGTGCCTAATTAGAAATTAACAAAAGGTGTAAAAGTGAGAGGGTATAGGCTCTTAGAAACCCCTTGAACTCTGATTGAATCTTCCCACTAGATAAGGCATTTGCCTGAGGCCATAAGCCTTTCATTATAGGTAGGCCCAAATCTTTGTTACTCTTAACCTAGCCTACCCCTCCATTGTCCAGGTACTTTCCACCCCTGAGCCTATCAAAATAACTATACCCAAATCTCTTACCCTTAAACTAGCCTATTCCTCCACTGTCTGTCATCTCCAGGTAGCCTTCAGCTACTTCCCACCTTTAATCCCTGACCTCAGTTCCATCAAAGATCCTTAGACTCCTCCTCAAAACCTTCCCCAAACTCCTCTTCTAGACCACCCCTAAATCCTCCCACAATCTTTCCGTATATAAAATCTATCTTGCCTCCATGACTAGGATGAGAATTCAATCCAGAGCAGACTCACTCTGTGTCAGATTATTCTGGCCCACATGTCCAACACAAGCATCACAGATACTTAGGCTCCTTAAGAGTCTACCCATTATGGTGAATCTTTAATAAACTTTGCTTTACTTTGGCTAAGAGAAGACTTGAGTCAAATTCATTCGGCAGATACCAATCAATCTACCAAAAAATTACTTTATAGAACTAGAAAAAATAGTGACAAAATTCATTTGGAAGAACAAAAGGTCCAGAATATCAAGGCAATTAATGAAAAGAAATGCTAGGGAAGGTGGCCTAGCCATACCAGATTTTAATTTCTATTATAAAGCAGCAGTCATCAAAACTGCTTGGTACTAGCTGAGGAATAGAGTAGTGGATCAATGGAATGGATTGGGTATAAAAGACTTCAGTAGTCAATGATTATAGTAATATACTGTTTGGTAAGCCCAAAGACCCCAGTTTTGGGGATAAGAACTCACTATTTGACAAAAACTGCTGGGAAAATTGGAATATATTATGGCAGAAACTGAGCATAGACCATCATCTAATGCCGTACACCAAAATCAAATGGGTGCATGATATAGGTATAAATGCTGATACAGGAAGTTATCTGGGGAAGCAAGAAATAGTTTACTTGTCAGATTTATGGAGTAGGGAAGACTTTATGACCAAAGAAGAGTTGGAGAGCAGTATAAAATGCAAAATGGATAATCTTGATTACATTAAATTGAAAAGTTTCTGTACAAACAAAGCCAATGTAACCAAGATTAACAGGGAAGTGGGAAATTGGGAAAGAATTTTTATAACCAGTGTCTCTGATAGAGGCCTCATTTCTAAAATATACTGGGAATTAAGTAAAATCTATAAGAATATAAGTCATTCCCCAATTGATAAATGGGCAAAGGATATGAACAGGTAATTTTCAGAGGCAGAAATTAAAGATATCTATAAGCATATGAAAAAGTACTCTAAATCACTATTGATTCGAGAAATGCAAATCAAAACAACTTTGAGGTACCACATCTCACCA
>CM053583.1:99306796-99365981 GCA_028627135.1 Pseudochirops cupreus | reverse complement strand
TAAAAAAAAAAGGGGGAGGAGACAGTCTTCATATTCACCTGGAGAGCCTTATACAAACTGATGCTAAGTGAGAAGAGCAGAACCAGGAAAAATTTGTACACAATCACAGACACATCGTCTATGTGATGAACAACTTTGATAAACTGGACTCTTCTCAGCAATGCACAGTTGTAAGACAACTCTACAAGTCTCAAGATGGAAGGAGATATCTACATTCAGAGAAAGATCTAGAAAGAACAGTTTAAATGGAGACTGAAGCAATCTACATGCTATTGTTCTTTTTCATGTTTGGTTCTCTTTCTTTTTTCCCATTGTTGACTCCATTAGTTACAATCCTTCTATACAACCAGACTAATGTCCAGTTTGAAAATATTTGCAGATCCAATACTTGATTGCACGCCTCCATGGTTGGGCGGGGGGCGGTGAGGGAGGGGAGAAAATTTGAAATTCAAGAGATTATGGCACTGAATCTTGTAAACTAAAAGTAAATAAACAAATCAAATTGAAATAAAAAAAAGTGATTGAGAAAGTAATAATACTGCAGATTAAGGTTAAAAAAATTCATTTGGCAGGACCTAGTGTGTTGGTATTTTGGGGTCTTGAGCACCCGTAAGCCCTAAGCCTCAACAAAAGGGTCACTTTACTGCTTTCCTGAGTCTTAGCTTCCTTATCTGGAAAATGGACATGTAGTATCTCCCTAACAGAGTTGTGTTTTTTCTAATAGGCTCAAAGGAGATAAATTTCATAAAGCATTTTGTAAACTATAACGTGCTATGTAAATGTCAGTTATTATATTATTATTATTTATTATAATACCTTTGCTATAGTCCAAAATTGTGGTTAATTGTTGTTGGGAAACTGGAAATGATGACTTCTACTGTTCTTAATTTCTAGATCCATCAGTACATCAAATAATATTAATGACTTTGGAGACTTGTTTCAGTAAAATGGTGCTATAAGAAACCAGATTTCAAAGGATTGAGAAATAGTACAAGCAGAAATGGAAGCAGCCAGTGTAGACTATCATGACTCTTTCTAGTTGAACTGTGAACAGTATCAATATGATTCATGTGTGCAAAAGAGTAAAAGCAGCAGCAGTAGTAATAGCTATAGAATTTTTTTTAAAACTTCAACTATTTACTAGTGAGCTGTGGGGGGATTAGTACTTATAATGGTACTAATAGCGTTCATTTGTTTCTGTTGTGTCTGACTCTGTGACCCTATTTGGGGTTTTCTTAGCAAAGATGCTGGAGTGGTTGGCCATTTCCTCCTCCAGCTCATTTTATAGATGAGGAAACTGATGCAAAGAGGGTGAGGTGCCTTGCCCAGCTTCACATAGCTAAAAAGTGCCTGAGGTGAATTTTAACTAAAGTCTTGCAGACTCCAGGCTTGCATTCCATCCACTTGGCCACCTACTTTCCAGTAGTATTAGTACTAGAAGTTGTCTCCAACATTTTTATAGTACTTTAAGGTTTGCAATGTGTTTTACAAATATAGTGCTAGAAGCCATTCATATATGTAATTACCATCCAAGTAGCTTCTGTCATGTGAGGGAGCCCCCAGTTGAGAGTTATTTCATTTCACCAGGTAGTGTGCCTTCAAATTACATTTCTGGGAGTATAGGAGGGAGGAAAGGGATTAAGAAAATTTACAAAACAAAAGACCCAAAGTGCCTAAGGTACAAATTCAATGAGGAGGCGGAGGAATTAAAATGGAAGAAAAAAAGCTTAAAGAGCTCAGGAAAAATTTTCCAGAAGCAAGGAGTTTAAATATTGCCCAAGGAAAGGGAAAGGCACTTTTAAAAATTCTGTAATAGCCTCCCACCCCTAGGGATATCCTAGTGGCTTGGTAAAAGCTTAGCCTTTCCCTTAAATACTTCCCTCATTAAAGGAGTGACAGCCACTGGGGCGATCTGGAGTTGACATAAACTCTGATCATATTTCTGGCTACAAATGTGTGGGGAAGTCTATGTTTGGATTTTGCTTTTGTACTTTTGATAGCATTAATAACCTGAGAAATAGTAAGAAGCGGTCACCTTAATGCCACGTCAACCTCACAGGGCAATTTGGAGGCTAAATTGACAGATGTAAATTGTTTAGTAGCATTTTTGCATATTTCTGAGTTCCAAATAGTTTCTGCATCTCATTCTAGCCTGGAAGGATTCCCTATTGTTTATTTTGTCAATATGATGCAGTTTTACACCCATGTGTTATATCTTTCCAACTAAACAGGTAAAGGTAAGTATCTCCTATATGGGGCTAAAACAGAAAAAAATAAGAAAAAGGTCATTCAAATCATCCCAGAGTTGATGCCCAGGGTCACCCAGCTAGTGAGTGTCTGAGGCCAGATTTGAGCTAAGGGGGGTGAATCTTCCTTCCAGTCTATCCGCTGAGCCACCTAGCTGCCTGAGTCATTGTCATTTGTGTTTAAAATAATTTATCAGCATTTGGGATTAGTGGAAGGCAACTGTTTTCAGTAACTTTCATATCTGAGAGATTTACATTGGCTTCACTGATCAAGCTGACCTATTTAGGAAAGCATGTTTTAAATAACAAGAGCTATATGTCCAACAGGTCTTTGTGTTTTATAAATGTGAGTGCTTTAGGGACATGGAATTAAACAGTACTTACTGCTCTAGCCAAAATCTTAAATTTCCAAAGAAATAGTTGACTGAAGACTGGTAGGTGACAAGTCAGTAAGCTCTACTTTTAATCATTCAAGGGTTGATTTCAGGCTGGGAGTGAGAACTCCCTTAATCACCTAACTCCTCTAAATCTCCTGCAGACCTCACCCATCCTTGCTTTCCTTCTGTCCAAAGAAGTGACCCTCTTATTTGCTAAAGCTAACCCAATCTGCCAGCACCTTTGATCTCATCCTTTCTAGTGTCCTCTGGAATTGCACCAGTAATCATTCACTCGCTGGAGCTACATCTTCATCCCTTCCCTTTTTACTGACTCCTTCCTCTCAAGCCACCACATAGTTATGCTCAGTTCCTTGTTGTTTGTTGTTCAGTTCAACTCTTGATGACCCCATGGACTATACCACAGTAGGCCCTTCTATCCTCTACTATCTTGTGAAGTCTGTCCAAGTTCATGTTCATTGCTTCTGTGACTCTATCTATCCATTTCATCCTTTCCTGTTACTTTTTCCTTTTCCCTTCAATCATACCAGACATCAGGGTCTTTTCCAGTGAGTCCCATCTTCTCATTATGGGGCCAACATAAGCTCAGTTCATCCTTATCTTAACAAAACAAAACAAAACACCTTTCTTTGACATCACTATCCCCATGATATTCTATCTTATGCTTCTCCTTTACTGCCAAACTCCTTGAAAGAAGAGACAGCATAGACTAGTTTTGTGTTTGTATGTGTATATGTGTTTGACCACCATCTACTTCTCAACCTTTGAGGTATAGCTTCCTACCAGGCAACCCTAGCAAAATAACTCTTCCCAATGTCCTCTTAATGGCCAAATCCACAGGATTTTTTTTCTGTGCTCTTTAATTTGGCCTTGCCTTGCCCTGCCTTGCCTTTTTCCTTGCCTTCCTCCCTTCCTATACCCCCCTCTCTTTTTTCTTTCTTTCTTGCCTCTTAGCACTTCCATCTTTACCTTCAGAAGAAGAAAAAGATGGTGAAATTCCAAACAGTCAGTATTACTCTGGGTCCACAGCTCTGGTCATAGACTTGGTAAATGAGGTGGATGACCCTTAAAGATAAAATAATTCATTTAACTCTGTCTGGATTTCAGTTATTCATTCTGTTCCTATTCTCCTTCACAATAGACAATCAAGAGCTGATAGAAAATAGAAGGGTGGGGCGGCCAGGTGGTGCAGTGAATAGAGCACCAGCCCTGGAGTCCGGAGGACCTGAGTTCAAATGTGACCTCAGACACTTTGACACACTTACTAGTCGTGTGACCTTGGGCAAGTTCCTTAACCCCAATTACCCTCCAAAAAGCAAAAAAAAAAAAAAAAAAAAGCCAGAAAATAGAAGGGTTAGAAAACAGATTTAACTAACTCTATATCAGGATGGAGTATTTAATACATACACTTTATAAAAATTTGAGGGGAGGATCTCTATAATTGCATCATTACTCTTTGGAATCTCTGGTGACCATTACTGGCTATCTAGAGGACTACCTAACCTAAAAGATTAAAAACCATTTATTTGACTTAACTTCTCACAGACATATTGTAAAGGAGTATTTAAGTGTGTTAAATTTGGAGGGAGCAGTAGAAATGGAGTAGGAAACTCACATTGTGGTATGATATCAACCAGGTCAGGAATATCCTCCTGACCACCAAAATGCCTCTCCACCTTCAATTTATTCACTGATGCTTATAAATACTATTATGAGATCCTATTACTAAAAACCTATCATTCGATAGTTAAAATTAATCCTTAGAAATTAATACACTGACAGAAAAATCAAATTCCCAAGCCTACTTGTTTGACCTGAATCCTAGAAATCTGTGCTGGTAGAGCACAAAATTTGACCTATTCTATCAAACTAGAAGTGGGTCATAAGAAGAAAGAGGAAAAAAGGTATTGTCAAGGAACACTCATAAACCAAAATAATGGATGTTCCAACCAGTGAAATTTGACTATACAGCTTACTGGCTTCTAACAACTAGCAATAGCAACCCTGTCTTTTGTCTTTGGACCAACCTAGCTAGCTATGAATAGACTTCTGACTAGGTAATGAAGAACTTTTCTCTTAGCCAAGGTATGGTAGGAGCAAAGTCCTAACCCTTTGCCCTGTGAAAATCAGGCTAATTTTTCCATAAAAGCCATTGAGACCACCCTTGAGGCTTAGTTGACCCAGAGGACTAAAGGCTCAGACTGTTTACATATTGCCTTGTCTCCAGAGTACCAAGCAGCCACTATGATCTCTGTCATGATCTCCAGGCACGCACAAATGCTTATCAGTAAGTCATGATTGTCAGCTGGGTCAAGGGAGCTTCATTCAGCTGAATCAACTCAAGATGTGCTTAGTGCCTAGCCTTGTTGAATATCATCCTCCACTATGACTAAGGCAATTTCCTTTGGTAACTGTTGAATGACCTATGAGTATTTTATTCCAATATCAAATGTAAATTTTTGTTGTCATTCAGTAGTTTTCAGTTGTGTCTGACTTTGTGTGCCCATCCGGGATTTTCTTGGCAAAGATACTAGAGTGGTTTGGCATTTCCTTCTCCAGTTCATTTTACAGATGAGGCAACTGAGTCAAACAGGATGCAGTGACTTGCCCAGGGCCACACAATAAGTGTCACACAGTGCTCCTAGCTGTAAGTAAACTATCATAAGACACGTCTAAGCCCAGAGCACAAGTCAACCCATGAAATGGATAAAATGAAACAAACAAAAAATAAGGCTAATTCAATGTTCTTTCCATCACAATCAGTATTTGTCAAACAACTGACATTCATTTTGAATTCTAAAGTTTGCAAAGCATAAACCTCAAAACAATTATGTGGTATTTACAGGTATAACCCCATTTTGTAATGGGTAAACTGCAAACTGAGAAAGGTTAAGTGATTTGTGAAGGGTTACACAATTAGTTGTGAGCCTGAGCCAGGATTAGTGCCCAGGTGTCATTGACTCTCACCACTTTTTGTGGTATCAAAGAGTTGGGGGGAGAGGATGGTGCAAATTGATTGGGGAATGGCTAAACAAATTGTATACCTCAATGTAAAAGCATATTACTGTGCTTCAAGAAGTGACAAATAGAATGAATACAGAGAAACACAAAGAGACTTTCATGAACTGATAGAAACTGAAGCAAGCAGAACCACAAAAACAATATATACAATGATTGCAATAACCTTTCTTTTTCCAGAGGGGGTAAGGCAGGGCAATTGGGGTTAAATGACTTGCCCAAGGTCACACAGCTAGTAAGTATTAAGTGTCTGAGGTCAGATTTCAACTCGGGCTCTCCTTACTCCAGGGCTGGTGCTCAATGTGGCCACCTAGCCACACTCAGCAGTAATCTTAATAGAAAGAACGACCACCATGAAACAACTGAAAAATGTTGCAAAAGTATCAAGAACAAGCTTGTCTGCAAACAAGAAAAAAGAGAAGACACTTTCCTCTGCTGCTTTGAAGAAGTAGGGGGTCTGCATATAGTATGATTTGTTTTTTAATGTGTTGATTAGTTTTATCAAATTTTTAAAAATTTACTCTTTAAAAAGACAAGTCTGGTATAAGGGATGGTTATCCTGGAAGGAGAGAGAAAGAGATAAAGGGGGAAATCAAGGCAAGATAAAAACAAAAGATATCAGTAAAAATTGTTATTTAAAAAGTGATGATATTTGTGATAGAAATGGTAGGGGAGATAACTTTGTTTGGTAATCCACTTCCTATTAACATCACACAAGGATGTCAGGAGATGTAATACGTATATTTCAGGCGTTTGTCATTATCATGGAAGATAGATAAGAACAGAATTTGGACTTGACATTTCTGGGGGGAAAAAATTCCGGAAGAGGGAATTTTCTCTACCAGCAGGTCAGCACATTTTCTGCAACTTATTATAGATTTGACTGGAGCAGTGAGAGCTTAAGTGATCTGTTTAAGGTCTCACAGCCAGAATGTATCAACTGTGGGACTTAAAGCCAGGTCTGTCCCACTTAGAGGCCAGCCCTCTACTCAAGCCCTCAGGCTGCATTTCTTGTCATGGAAAATACTCTGAGTTTGTGCCATGTAAAACAAATAGTCCCTATTGGTGGTAAAGTTCTCCAAATGCTTCCATTCTCAGATGATTAATTATTATATTAATTGCACTTAGCCCCAGAACCACCAAGTCTCTTTAGTGAAATTCATAGCAATGCAAAAGAAATTGGCCTAGTCCATTCACATTAGAGAAACAAAGTAGATGAAAAAGACATATTACCCACACTATGCCTTACTGAAAAGTCTATTGGGTTTGTCCATTAATATCTTGCAGAAGTAATTCTGATGGACAGTGAATTGGGCCAAGAATTAAGGGGATGTGGAAATTAGGCTGGATCCCATTTTGGAAACTGCTTGTTCCTGCCATAAAAGCTCATCTCTTTAACAACAATATTCCTCAGTGAACTATAAGCCTGAATCACAGAACACCATGATGTCAGAAGAATCAGAGTTACAGATAATCCCAAAAATCATTGCAAAGAGAAATGATAGGCTGTCACAAGTTATCAAGAGGATTTGCCCACAAGAAGTGGCATGAAAGACACCACTGAGGGCAACAATGAATGAAAAAGCAGATCAACGGTTAATGTTAGGAAAGACAAACAATAAACTGACAGTTCAAGTGCTACATTGGTACCCCAGAGATTGTTCTTAAGAAAAGAAAGAAAAAGACCATGATGTAATTATGGAAGGATAAGGACAAGACTTTACATGATAAATTGGGCATTAAGGGGTTTTAATTTGTATCAATGGAGCAAGTGCCCGGATTGATAGAGTAACAAGGGATGCTTAGGGGACAGAATTCAGTGATTCAAATTCATACTACAGTGTAAATGATCATTAGTAATGCTTTCTTGGATAAGAGTACAGAGAGAGAAAGTAAAAATATCAATGGACTATGGTCAGGAAACTAGGGTTCAAATCTTATCTCTAACATTTTTTTTTTTAGCTAGGTAACTATAGGCACAATCTTTCTGACTCCTTCTATTCAGTCCAACAGTTATTAAGCAACCACTATATGCAAAGCACACTCTAGGCATTAATCTTACTTGTGCCAGACACTGCATGCATTAGGAATACAAAGAAAGGCAAAAATCAGCTCCTGCCCTCAAGGAGCTCACATTCTAATGGGGGAAACAACATGCAAACAACTAGGTACAGGAATATATTGGGGGGGGGGGGGGAATCACACACAGGGGGAATGGCACTAGTATCAAGTAGGATCAGGAAAGGCTTCTTGCAGAAAACAATATTTTAGCTGGGACTTGAAGGAAGCCAGAGAAGCCAGGTAGCAGGGAAGAGAAAGGAGAGTTTTCCAGGCAGGAAGAATGGTGAATGCAAATGCAGCATCAGGAGATGGAAGCATGATGGGGGCTGGAGAAGGTATGAGAAAATTAAGAATTTGGGAGGTCAGCAGGTTATAAAGGCTTTGTGAGACAGGATTTTATATTTTTAAAAATTCTACATCTTAGAGTAATGTAGGGGCAGCTAGGTGGTACAATGAATAGAGCAATGGCCCTAGAGTCAGGAATACCTGAGTTCAAATCCAGCCTCAGACAATTGACACTTAACTAGCTATGTGACCTTGGGGAATTGCCTTGTCTTCCCCCCTCCAAAAAAAAAAAGAGTAATGTAATTTCTAATGAAGACAATAATGTACATTTTGAAACCTGAATTCTAGTTTCTTGTGCAGATCATATAACCAACTTACCTATCTGTAGAGGTGGCTCACCAAAGAAGACGCATTAGGCAAAACATTTGGAGCAGTTGTTTTATATAGAATGAAGATGATCAGCCCTGAACAGAGAGGAACAGAGCCCAGATTCCAGAATGAGAACTGGACAGAGTTGGGGTAGTGATAAGGAGGGAAGAAGAACTAAGATTGAGCTACAGGACTGGTCTTGGGTAATTGGCTGAAAGACCTTACCTAGGATTAGGGGCCATCAGGGAGGAGTTTTATTATAAAGTCTATGACTTTATTTTGAAATTATGGTAATTAAGGTTACATTATATGGGAGTGGGGTAGAAGATAAAAAATGTAATACTGTCATCTTCATGAAATGCCCACTAGAATATATTAGAATCACAGTACTTTATTCCAGCCTCTTAATTTTATTTTTAAAATTTAATTATATTTTTTTTAAGTAACAATTTTTTCCCCTTATTCTCCACCCAGAAAGAAATCCTTTTAACAAATATGCACAGTCAGGAAAAACTAATTTCCACACTGGCAATGTTAAAAAAATCTTTGTCTTGATCTGTGCTCTAGGTCTATTATCTGTCAAGAAGTAGGTAGCATTTTTCATCCTGGGTCTTCTTGAATCATGGTCGGTCATTGTTTTGATCAGAGTTTTTAAGTCTTTCAAAGTTGTTTGTTTTTTACAATATTTTTATTAGATAAATCAGTAGTGTCAAACTCAAATAGAAACATCACTGCAGAGTTGCATGTTGACTTAGAAAACCACAAATTAACATTATCTTTTCTGTATTGTGGGGCAGCTGGATGGCCAGACTTGGAATTGGGAAGACCTGAGTTCAAATGTGACCTCAGACACTTACTAGCTATGTAATGCTGGGCAAGTCCTTAACCCTATTTTCCACAGTTTCCTCCTCTGTAAAATGAGCTGGAGGAGAAAATGGCCGACTCCTTCAGTAAGTTTGCCAAGAAAACCCCAAATGGGCATCAGGAAGAGCCAGACACAACTGAAATGACTCAACATCAACAATTTATATTCTATATTGAAATATAACCGTGATGAAAAGCAAAAAACTTGGTTCAAAAAGTAGTCTTTTGGGTTAGTAAAAGTGAGAACAGACTTAACTGCTCACCTGCATCTACAATTCATAGTTCTCATTCAGCCAGGGATAGTTTGGGGTCACAAAGAGTTGGACACAACTGAAACAACTGAACAACAACAAAAATGTTGCATTTTAAAATTATATATTTTTTGTCTTTTTTTTGGAAGGGGGAAGGACAAGGCAATTGGGGTTAAATGACTTGCCCAAGGTAAGTGTTAAGTGTCTAAGGTGAGATTTGAACTCAGGGTCTCCTGACTCCAGGGCTGGTGCTCTATTTACTTCGGCACCTAGCCACCACCCCCCCAATTATATTTTAATCTGGTTCGTGCACAGTTGGAAATTTTGCAATTTGACACTTTGGGGATAAATTCTTCTCCTATTCCATTCCCTCTTAATCAGTTCATATAAGCCTTTCCAGTTTTCTCTGAACATTTCCCTCATCATTTTTATAGCACAATAGTATTCTATTACATTTACATATTATAATTCATTTAGTTATTCACCAATTAATTATTTCCCCATTAGTTTCCAATTCTTTGCCACTACAATGTGAACCACTATACATTTTTGTACAATCTAAGACCTTTTCCTTTTTCTTTGATCTTCTTGAGCCTCCTTATTTTACTGAAGAGGAAACAGGACCCCAGAGAGGATCTTGCTGAAGGTCTCAGAGCTAGTTAGTGGCAGAGCCCATCTTCAAGTCAAGGGCTCATTACATGGAATCTTTTACTTGGAAGGGATTTTAAGGGTCATCTGGTCCAACCCCTATTTCAAGCATGAAAAGCTCCTCTATTATCCGTGACAAGTGGTCATCTGGTCTCCATTTCACAGGATCTTGGAATTTAAGAAACTTTAGAGGTCATTTAATCCAATCTGTACCTAAACAGAAATCCCCTCTACAATATTACTAATAAATGGCTATGCAGGTTACTCTTGAAGACACTCTGTGACACCAAACTCTCCACCTTCGAGGGCCACACATGGACCTCTAGACAGCTTTCATCATTAGGAAGTTCATCCTTATATTTAGCTGATAAAACTCGATATTTCTTCAACTTCATCCATTGCTCCTCTTCCTGCCCTCTAGGGTCAAGCAGAATAATCCATTTCTTTGTCCACACGAGACCCCTGCAAATGTTTGAAGACAATTACTCCCTGTCCTCACTGTCCTTTTCCAAAAGTCTCATCAACTCCATAATTAACTTTCTTAGTTCCTTCAGTCCTTCTTCATATAAGACATGGTTTTGAATCACCAGCACAGTTATCATCTGCATATTTTTACTCCTTGTCATGTCCCAGCTTGTGCCTCCTGAAATATAAAATGCAGAATTGAATTCAGTGTTCCTGATGTGGTCTGGGCAGAATAGACCAGGATTAGCACCTTTCCAGAGGCTGACAAGATGGAGGAGGCAGAGTAGATTTTCAAGAAAATAAGTACACTCCCTTTGAACTTGATCTTCTTCTCAGGGATTGGAAGGCATTTACTCTTATGTAATTAAAAGTTTACTTTGTGTCTAATGCCAGCAAATGTGATAAAGCTGTTGAGAAACAAAATTGCTAAGCTGTGCCATTTCATATTTATCACAGAGGGGAGGTGATTGGAAATGACTAATGAGGCAAAAGAAATTTAGAAAAGCTCTATCTACTGAATTAGGATGCTGGGCTGGGGATCATGACAAAGCAGTGAATTGTGGATTTTTGCAACTTCCTAAGAAAAAGAGTGTTTACCAGAGTTTCTCTAAGCATCAAGATGATATAGCAACAGGGCAGGAAGCAAACTAGGTGAAATTATTCAAAAGAAATTTGAACCTAAACCTCTCCCCAGAGAGGATGGGCCTAGAAAGTGACTAGAGAGAAAATCATGCTTTAAGGAAAAGAAGAAATGAAAGAAGGAAGGAAGGAATAAAATAGAATTAAGCATAGAGTCAGTCCTGTAACACATCACTAGAGACCTTCCTCCTGGCTAACATGGATTCATTAATCAATACTATTTGGACATGATCATTCAATAAGCTTCTAATAGACCTTAGTATTCAAAAAATTGATCCACATTTAACCATTTTTTTTTCTGTGAGGAAGGAAGGAAGGAAGGAAAGAAGGAAACAAGTATTTATTAAATATTTACTATGTTCTAGGCACTATGTTAAGTGCCTTACAAATATTACCTCATTTGACCATAAGAGAGGAGTATCACAGCCCACAAAAAGTTGGGAGGAAAGTAAAGTGGCTAACAGCTCTGCCCGCCTGCTCACCAGCCCAGCATCAAATAACATTGTTATATAAGACTATCATCTCTCTCTTTTTGGACTTTAGTCTTCAATTAATGCAATCTCAAATCTCATTAGCTTTTGTAGCTGATGTATCATGGTGCTGGTGAGCACCTACATATATAGGGTGGACAACTAATCTTGCTCTATCTTGCTCCCATCTTGTATTCAAATAGTTGATTTTTTTTTAACTTATGTGCTAGACTTTTCATTTCTCCCCATCAAATTCCATCCTATTGGATTCTTCTTACATTGTAACATGTTAAGGTCTTTCATGATGCCAATTCTATCATCCAATTTATTAAATATCCTTTCCAGTTTTATGCCATTAGTAAATTTGATAAGCCTATCAACTACAGTTTCATCTAAATCATTGATTAAAATTCAGAATAAAACAGAATTAAGCATAGAGTCATCCCTGTAACATCACTAGAGACCTTCCTCCTGGCTGACATGAATTCATTAATCAATACTAATTGGACATGATCATTCAATCAGTTTCTAATAGACCTTACTATTCAATAAATTAGTCCACATTTAACCATTTTTTCCTGTGAGAAATCTTAAGGAATACTGTACTGAAACCCAAAATTGGATTAAAATCCAAATTCCAAAGTTATAACATTCTTCTCTTCCACCAGGCTAGTCACCTTATAAAAAAAAACTACACAGATGATCAACCTACACTGACTCATAGTAATTACTGCTTCCCTTTCTAAGAGCTCATAATCTGTCTGGTTAATAAACTATCCAAGGATCCTCCCAAGGATTAGATTCAGGCTTGCCAACGTTTAACTTGAAGAGCCTCCTTTTTTGCTTTTCCCCTTTAAGACTAGATCAATTTTTGCTAAAGTATAACAAAATACAAGTTGAGCAGTTCTACTTTCTGTCATCCATAATCAGTTCTATCCACTCTATGGAGTTAGGCTCTTCCTTGCTTTTGCCTCCGATGTAAATAAAAGAAAAAGTCTTGACTTTTGTCTTGCCTCTGGACTTCGTTGACTCTGGAAGAAATAGTGAGGCTGTGACTCTGTGCAACTTTCTCTTACTTAAACTACCTCACGATGTCACTGGTCCTCTTCAAAATGAAGGACAAGCAACAACAATATAAGTGAAAGAACAACAGCAACAGCAAAAACCCTTATCCTTAGGATTCTTTGAAAGTCTATGCTCCCTCTGGATCTCAGGCTCCGTAAACCGATCACTAGAGGTACCATGATGCCCCTTTGCATTTGTCATCAGTTTCATGTTCATTTTAAAGGCAGCGTGGAGTAGTCAATAAAGTGTTGGGCTCAAAGACAAGAAGATCTGATTTTAAAACCTGTCTCTTTTACTTACTTAGCTCTTTGACCCTGGACAAGTCATTAACCTACGTGTGCCTCTGACAAGTCCTTTGAATTTATACTTGCTTGGTAAAGCATTCACCATACTAAGGAGACCTAAGATGTTTGTATATTTGCATGTAGGTCTTCAATCAAAAATATATTCTATAAAATATTTTCTTGGTTTGAACTGGAACTTAGCTGAGAGTTGTGTTCAATATTCTTCACCTAATATCCTTGGATGAAATCTTCTCTACTAAACCTTAAAAAGTTGCTCATACATTTTCTTGGAATATTCAAGCATAAACACTCAAATCATACCATATTATTCAAAGATATTTTTCAGGTCAAACCGTAATTAAAATAATTATCATTTATGTAACACCATAAATGTATTCAGCACTTGTGTCATTCACAGTAGTTAGAGACAGAAAACAGCAATTATACAATCTAGTCTATACTATGCAAATATATATACGTATAAGCCAATGCCTTGGAAGAGGATCTTAAAATGATTTTCTGGCATAAGTAATATGCACAGAGGATCATGTTCTGTTCTCAGTCCTCCGAGCAGTGCTCCCTATCGTTCCAAGGGCATTGGTACCTACATATTTGATATCATTATTAGGCATTCACACTTCATCTACCCCCCATTCCATTTTTTACACCTAAATGTATAACAAAATGATGTCTCCTTTATGTAATTTGCTCTCCCTTATGCTACTGCTACATGCAACATGAAGTTTATAGGTTAGATAAAAGGAAGTCCTTCACAATAATAACAGTTCTCATCTAGATAACCCTTTAAGGTTTACAAAGAACTTTACAAATATCATCTCCTTTGATCCTTACAACAACCCTGGGAGGTAGGCATTATTATTGTCCCTATTTTACTGATGAGGAAATGGAGAAAGACAGAGGTTAAGTGACTTGCCCAGGGTCACATGGCTAATACGTGTGGATTTGAAGCTGGATTTGAACTCAGGTCATCCTGACTCCTGGTCCAACATTCTATCCACTAAAAACCACCTACCTACCTCCTAGGAAGAAGAGTCGTAAACACGGGAATAAGTTGTTCAATCAAACAAATCTAAACATTAGACAGTGCACACTAGATACTGCTAAAATCTGGAGAATCAAATGCAAAAACAAAACAATCTCTGTGCTTAGGGAGTTTATGTTCTACTAAAAAAAATTACACTGAGATTTAGAAGTGGGACATCTATCTAGGATAGTTTAAATGGAACTCTGCCTTTAGATAGCATGAGAGATTAACTTACTTTTCAAGATCCCTTTAGTTGGAGGATTGATGTGGGGATGTAATTAGTTATCCATATTATTGTACAGCTACAGGAGAATGGGCTAGAGACAAGACAAATAATATTAATTATTATACCTGACCTATATGTACATATATATATGCATGCATATATGTATATATATACTATATATAAATATAATATGATATATACAAAACAATTTGCCTATAGTATCTCATTTAATACTTACAATATCCCTATGAGCTAGATAATTTAAGCATTATTAGGCCCAAGTTAGAGGTGAAGAAAAAGTTTTGGAGTATAAATTAAGTGACTCACACAAAGTAACATAGCTAGTAAAAGGCAGAGTTAGAATTTTTAAAATTCAATTTTATTTTTAGTTCTGAATTCTCTCTCTGCCATCTGCCCTCCTTTACCCATTAAAAAGTGGGGTGGAGGGAAACCAACCCAAACCATCATAAACACAGAAATGGAATGTCAACATAGACAGGTTTTCTGATTCCAAATCCAGCACAAGTAATGCAGGCCTTTCGATCAGTATAGGTTTGAGCTGCCTATGGCCATAGTACTCACACCTCCCATTTTCTCTTTCCCAAAAACAAGCTGCATCTCCCATTAAAAAGCCAGTAGGTGTAATAAATAAAAGAAAATGAAAGATGATTTTTTTGGATAGTCAAACAAAAATAATTTATGAGCAGTTCTCACATTTAGGATTTCTTTCATTAATACTCTAATTACCACCCACATCTCAATTCTCCCAGTCTTTATTTAGTGCAGGGCTCCTACCAAAGTCAAAAGAAAATTATTCCATCAGGATACTGTCGTTACTGTTTGAATAATTCTGTAAGAGGATTTTGAAGCTCCTTTTTGGAAAGCACTTGTTAATGACCTGGTCATTACTTTCATGGGTTTCTAGTGACCTCCAAAGAAGATTGATAACTGTCAAGACAACATCAAGTAAGTTGACTTTGCATTTAATATTTCTTTGCAGAGCAACTGATAAATCCTTAATTTGTCTTAATAACCATTTCATCATTCAAAAGGTGAAGACAGCAACTATGAGAGTTGCCAATTTGGGTGATTTCATCATCAATCAGCTCTATAAAGGTGATTCCAAGATCTACACATCCATCTCTAATGTCTTTCCTGAGCTCCAATCTTACATCTCCAGCTGCCTTTTGAACATCTCAAATTGTATCTCCTACTCTAGACATGTCCAAAACTGAACTCATTATCTTTCTTCCCAAATTTTCCACATTTCTGAACTTCCCTATTACTGTTTTTGTTTCATTTTCATTTCATTTTCAGTTCCATATTCTCTCCCTTTGGCCACCATTTCCCCACCCATTGAGAAAGCAAGAAATATGATACCCATTATACATATACAGTCATGCAAAATGTATTTCCATATTTGCCGTGTTTTCAGAAAAAGCAAGAAAAATAAAGGGGGAAAGTATATTTAATTCTATACTCTGAGTCCATCAGTTCTCTATTGGGAGACAGATAGTGTTTTATACAGAGTTCTTTGGAGTTGTGGTAGATCATTGTGTTGATAAGAGTAACTAAATCTTTTGCAGTTGATTTTCCTTACAATATTGCTGTTACTGTGTAGATTGTTCTGGTTCTGCTTATTTCACTTTATATCAGTTCATATGGATCTTTCCAGATTTTTCTGAAACCATCTTCTTCATCATTTCTTATAGCACAATAGTATTTCATCACACTCATATATCATAACTTGTTCAGTCATTCCTCAGTTGATAAACTTTCCCTTACTTTCTATTTCCTTGCTACTACAAAAAGAGCTGCTACAGATATTTTGAGTCCTTTTTCTTTTCCTTTTACCTCCTTGGAATATAAAGCTAATATTGGTATTGTTGGGTCCAAGGGTACACACAGTTTTACAGTCTTTTGGGCATAGTTCCACATTGTTGTCCAGAATGGTTGGACAAGTTCACAACTCCACCATTAGTGCATTAGTGTCCCAATGTTCCCACATCTTCTCCAGCATTTCTCATTTTCCTTTTCTGTCATCTTGGTCAATTTTATCAGTGTGAGATGGAATCTCAGAGTTTCATTTGCTTTTCTTTTATTATTAGTGATCTGAATAATTTTTTTATATGACTATTGATAACTTTTATTTCTTCCACTGAAAACTACCTGTTCATATCCTTTGACCAATTGGAGAATGGGTCCTATTTTTATAAGTTCAACTCAATTTTCTATCTAGTTGAGAAATGAGACCTTTATCAGAGAAACTTGCCTACTACTGTTGAGGCACTACCACCATCCTCTCAGCCACCAGCACTATCAATCTTGACTCCTCATACTCACTCCACAAAATCAATTTGTTATCAAATCTTGTTCCTTTCACCTTCATAATATACCTCCTACACATCAACTCTCCACTCACACAGCCACCCTGGTGAAGGACCACATCACTTCAAACTTGGACTATTTGAATAGCCCTTGGGTTTTTCCTGCCTCAAATCTCTCTCTGATCCAATCCATCTTCTCTTCTGCTGCCAAAGCAATCATCCTAAAGACATGTAGCAGTGTCATGTCCCTATTCAGTGAACTCTATTAACTCCCTATTGCCTCTAGGATAAAATATAAAATGTTCTGACATTTAAAGCCCTTCAGATTCTGGGGGTCAGTGAAGATTCTTGGGCAGGCAAGTGACTAGGTTATTCTTTTATTTTAGAAATATTATTCTGGTGGCTGTGTGGAGGTAGAATTGGAGAGATGGGAGAACAGAAACAGGAAGTCTGATTAGATGGTTATTGTAAAGTCCAGGTGAGAGGTATCAAAGCCCTGAACTAGAAAGTTATCTCTGTAAGTGGAAGAAAGGGGGAAGATTTGAGAGGTGAGGTGGAAGCAGAATTAACAAGATTTAGCAGTTGATTGGATATGAGGGAAAGGAATGAAGAATCAAAAATGACTCTGAAATTGTAGCCTGGGTTAGCTAGAAGGAAATAGGAAACTTTGGAAAGACAGGTTTAAGGAGAAAGATAAGAGGTTCCATTTGGGACATATTTACAGTACACAGTCCCCACAATTATATAATATAATAGGCGGATTTGATATATACAAGTATAATAGACGAATTTGATACATACAAGTCATTATAATGCAACAATACATGACAAGTGAATTAGAGACACAAACAGTGCTATGAGAGATGAGATGAGGGAAAGTTTCTGCTGATTTAGCAGATCTAGGAAGGCTTCAGGGAGAAGGTGGTATTCAAGTTGGGTTTTAAAGGATAAGTGAGAATTCAACCATTTAGGCTAGGAGGATGAATGTGAGGAGTGAGTGAGTGTGTGAGTGTAGGTATTCTAGCTTATAGAAAGGAACAGGATAAAACTCAATGAAATGTGTGATTGGAGGAAAGAATACATAGAAGGAAGTAGGATGATATATTTGGAAAGGTAGCGTTATGTTCCCAGGGAGCCCCATAAGTTCAACACCTTTTAGTTATGGTTTCACATCTTCTCAACAAGAGTATTCAGGCTACTAAGTTTGCAAATACAACCCAGTGACCAAAGTAGAGAGCTGGAGAGGGAAGAGAGAAAAGGGAGAGGTCATTCGAAATGGTTTGGCCATAAGCAAAGACAAGGAGGAAGGGAAATGCAGGATTTGTTTAAGAGATAACAAATGGACCAGTCTGACTGTAGCCAAGTAGTTTAGGGAAGTAGTGGCAAACAAACAAACAAACAAAAAGATTAGAAGATCAGGTTATCAAGTTTCTTGATTTACCAGCTAATTTTGACATTGCTCCTGTCTGCAATGTGAAGTCACTGAAGTTTTTGGAGGATCATATGATCATAGATTTAGAGATGGGAGAGACCCTAGGAACCATCTAGCTCAAATCTCTCATTTTATTCTATTTTATTTTTTGCTTTTTGTAGGGCAATTGGGGTTAAGCAACTTGCCCAAGGACACATGGCTAGTAACTGTTAAGTGTCCAAGGCTAGATTTGAACTCAGGTCCTCCTGACTTCAGGTCTGGCGCTCTATTCTGTGTCACCTAGCTGCCCCTAAATCTCTCATTTTACAAATTGAGGAGATAGTAGTGTTGTGATCAAAGTACTGCTGTATGAAAGTATGGTAGAATGCAGGAGGAATTGGGGCAGAAAGAAATGATAAACAGTGAGGTCAGTTAAGGGACTATTTCCGTAATTCACAAATAAGCTAAAAACTAAAGTAGGGATGACACAACAGGAAGGGATACCTGCAAGAGAAATGATGAAGGAAAAATCAGCAGAACATGGTAAGCATATGGACTGTGATAGGAAGTGTGACAGGTAGAATCAAGGGTAATTTTGAGTGTTCAAACTTGAATAACTGAAAGAATGTAAGACTGAAGTACAGGTAGAAGGTTTGGGCTGAATGTAAAACTACAGAAGTTATTCCAACTTCTTTATTCATCCATTCATTGTAATTTGTTGAGCTTCTCCTATGTACAAAGAACTGTTCTAGGAACTGATAGGCCAATAGAAATGATAATTGTCCATGTGGGTGTGAACTGACATCACCAAAGGGGAGTGAGTGAAGAAAAATGAACAGAGAATTGAGTATAAGACCTTGAAAAATGAACTGTATTTAGTAGGAGGGAGGAGGAGAAGAAGCCACCAAATGAGACAGAGAAATACTCGTGCAGAAGAACCAGGAGAGTTTCAGTGAATGATAAATGAATTCAATTCATAGAATCTCAGAATTGGGAAAAACCTCAGACGTCATCTTGTTCAAGTTATACCAGAAAAGGAATTCCCTCAACAACATTAGTCAATCAATCATATGAGTATTTTTAAAGCACCTTCTATGTTCCAGATTATTTCGTACTAGGGATGCCAAGACCAAAGTGCAAGAGTTCCTGCCCTCAAGAAGCTTACATTTCATCAAGAGAGAGTACATATATATATATATATATATATATACCAAATGAATACAAGGTAAAATATTCTGAAGCAAAAGGCACTAGCAACTGTGGAGATGAAGAAAGTTTTCATCCAGATCAGCTCATGGCATGAGAAGTTAAGTGACTTATAACCAGTAGGTGTTAGTGGGACTTGAACCGAGGTCTTCCTAACTTCTAACTGGGACCAGATGTCCAAGTACTTTGAAATGCTAAGGTCCTTGATTTTGTAAAATTCTGGGAAATGAAAAACAGCAGATACAAATTTATGTATTTCAAAGGATGAAAGGACATGGAAAGATCGGTAGAAGAGATAGTAGGGGCAAGTGGAAACTTCTTTATAGATGTGCACTTAAAAGCAGAGAGGAAGAAGCTTGAGAGGACAGAATAAAGAAATTGGGAGCCAGATAATTCAAGAAGAAACATCCATTGTAGGTATGAGAGGATGGGATCAAGGGCATAAGGAGAAGAGTTGATCTGGAAATAAGCTTTTTTATAAAAGGAGGGGGGAAGGGAAGATAACTGAAGAGAGAGAGTGAGAGAGAGAGAAGAGAGAGATGTGTTGAGGTGAGGAATGAGTTTGATGGACTTGATTTTTTTCCTTTTTTAAAAAATCAAATTAACTAACAGCTTATCTATTTGACTGTTGTTGGTTGCTGTTTTTTTCTATAAAACTACCTCCTAATTTTATTTGCTGATTTAATGTTCTCAATTGAGTAGAACAGAGAAGGTGGGACTGGGGCTGGAGGAGGGTAAAGGTTATGAAAAGTCCTGGAGTTAGTGTGATAAGGTATCTGAAAGAGATGAATAAAAGGTTTGTTAAATGGATAACTTAGAAGAAAATAAACTAGATTGCATTCCTTTATAGTGATTAGCACATTGTATTCATTTAGAGCTCAGTGCATGGCCCATGGTTACAGATAGTTGGGGTAGTTGAGACAGTATCTATCTCTGGTCAGGTCAGGATAATTATATCACTTTCTTTCATAACTCTCTATGCTTTGAATGGAGAAATTAGGTATGGGGGGGATGATATAAGGTGAAATGTTGTCTCAGTGGACACAGCAGAATTGTTAGGAGGGCTAGAAAGGAAATGTAAGGTGTTAGTAAAATCAGCATTCAAGTAATTGAACACAGGCTATCCAGAATGTACATGAATCAAGTGCAGAGAGCGAGGTACTGGATAGATGAGCCCACTGATAGAGTGGTGCAGATAGAATGCCGGCAGTGGATGGAGTAATGGGCCTGAAGTCAGGAAGACCTTAGTTCAAATCCAGCTTCATACACTTACTAGCTGTGTGACCTTGGGCAAGTCACTTAATCTCTATTTGCCTCAGTTTCCTCATCTGTAAAAAAAAGGGGGGGATAATAATAGTAACTATCTCCCAAGGTCACTGTGAGGATCAAATGTGATAATAATTGTAAAAAGCTTAGTACAGTGGCTGGCACATAGTAAGCACTATATAACTAACTATTAGCTATTAGTGGAAGCTGCCCAGCTGCTAACTGAGCCTGTCTAGGAAGCACCCTCACCCCAGCCACCTCCTCTTAGCTCCTGCTGGGTGATTTGCCAAAGGAACTTCAACATGCCCAGAGTTAGTTTCAATACCAGTCAATACAAAATGTGGCCAGGGCTCTTGTTGACCTGGACAAATCTACAACTTGGTGAATGTGCTTGCAGCAACCTTACTAATTACCCAGAGGTTGGGGAGGGTAGCCATGGCTATCACTGACTCCCACCAACATAAGTCCCTGGACCTCATGATGATGATAGCAGTCTCCTAACCAATGCTCTAGAATGTCTTCTTCCAGATCGGCCCTCTCGCTTGCTCTCATTAAATGACAGCTTATCTCATTGCCTGGATATACTTTTCCTAAGTGATGTCCAAGATCACTTTCTCTACACAAGTTATCATTGGCAATATGCTACAGTTTCTAATAATAACAACAGCTAGCATTTTCTAATAATGTTTCTAACCACTGGCGTTTATGTAGTTCTTCACGTTTGAAAAGTACTTTGCATGTGTTATATCATTTGATCCTCCCAGAAACACTAGAGCAGGGATGCTATTATCCCCATTTTGTTGTCATTGTCGTTTTCATCATGTCCAGTTCTCTGTGACCCCATTTGGGATTTTCTTGCTAAGTTTTACAGGAGAGGAAACTGATGCCAAGAAAGGTTAAGTGACATGCCCAGAGTCATATCGCTAGTCAATGTCTGAGACAGAATTGGAACTCAAGTTTTCTTGACTCCAAGTCCAACACTATTCTGACAACCTTTAGGTTCCATTAAGTTTTTATTCTGAGATTGTGGTTCACAGTCATTAGAACATCACTGGGACTATACTGGCATTAAAAAAAAAAAGCCCAACAACTTTGAAAGGCTTATGTAGCAGAGATCAGCTTGATATAATCAAAAATACCAACTTTGTAAAATGAACAACCTTGACCAGATGATCTTGAAATTGCCTCACAGCTCTATATCTATGATTGTGTGTGATACGTATACATTATTTTATAGCTATTTGTATCATGTTCATATCCTATTACTAGACTGTAAGTTCCATGAAGTCAAGGACTGTGTCTTATTTAAGTCTTGTATTTGTCCCAGCACCAAAGACACTGCTCTAAACACAGTATTTTGAGGAATGAAATGGAGTTTAGAAACCACAATGCAAATACACAAATTATCATGCACTACATTCAAAGTTACATTAAACATTCTACAAAGAGAGTCTGACTACCACAAGCCACAGAGAGAAAAGGTCTTTATCTTTCCTTTGACTTCTCATTGAGATAATTGTCTAAATGCTAGCAAATCTAATAATAAGTATCTATTTATTGTGTACCTACGGTATGTTTGATATTAAGGTATCATGTTGGGGTAATTGTATCCACTGTGCCTGGCACATAGCAATATTTAATAAGTGCTTGTTTGTTAGTTACCATGTTTGGAGATGTAATTGATGATTAATGCACATGAAAGAATGCTGACCATCAGTGCTTGACTCTAAGCATTTCCATGCTGGACCTGTCTGGGATGGGCTACTAGACCATGGTTGATCTAAGGAAACAGAAGCTCAAGGTGAATAAAGAAGGCTTATTTCACCCCCATCCTTAATTATTCTCGTTTCCCTCAGTTACAATTCACCAGCCCTTGAGGTAGTGTTACTAGATTGTAAGGTCCTTGAAGGAAAATCCAGAAGCAGGCAATCAGCATGGTGAAGGAAAGGGGGAACTGGCCAATTCCATGCTTTTTACTCAGATCAAATTCCTGACTTCCCTTTTAAGACTACCTTCCATCTTCTTGATATATTTTGTATGTTCCTGGTTACCTGCATGTTGTCTCCTCCTCCATTAGAATTGAGCTTTTTGAAGGCAGGAATGGTGCATTTGCTTTTTTTGTATCTCTAGCTTAGTACAACACCTGACATATAGTAATTATGTGCTGACAGGTAACTGACAGAGAATGAATTATTTGAAGGAACAGAAAATATCTAGTCTGTGGGGGAAAAGGATTGGTGATTGGACTTTACAAAGATTTATTTCCCTTTGTGAGGAAGTTCTAACAAGTAGAGCTACACAAAGGTGTAATGAATTACCTTAAGAGCCTCAGGTGATTTCACTGGAGCCTTTAATCAAGGGTTAGGGACCACTTCTCTGGGTTGTTGAATAGAGGAACTCTTATTTTGGTATGGTTTGGACCAGATGTTCTCTGAGGTCCCTTCCAAGTTTAAGATTTTATGAAGATTAAGGAGTGACCTTACAAATGAGAGTTGAAACCATGAGGATGGTTGACCCCTCAAAGGAAGAAGAGCCAAAGGCCAAGGACTGACCTCATTTAGGGACAGGAAATAATTATTGTGGAGGGCTGTGGTGATCTCTTAAGGTGAGAATTATTTACATTTTATGTGCTTTTTGTTTCAAAATGCTTGGGAATCATTCATTTTAAATGGACACTTCCTGCTCCATCCACATCTTGAATATAATCAAGATAAACAGATGGAAAAGATAGAGATGGAAATATTCTTACCTAGGGGTATATTGAGGAGTTTGGATAAATTAGAGATGCAAAAAAGAATCTCATTTGATATAGTTAATCAATAAGAAATTTGTTAAATGGTTTAATCAGTCTCAAGGACAGTGAAAGAACACCACTTCCTATCTGGGGAGATTCCTGTTGGGACTGAATAGGAGTGGGCCTGTTCCAAAGATTGAGAAATCTCCAAAATCCTTGCTTCTAGAATTGTGTTTCCCTGAGTAAGCCTAGATTCTCAAGTATTTAAGAGGGAGGAAGATACAAGGATGCAGGTCTGTCTTGCTACAGTAACCAGTGGCTCCCCTATCTCCTATCCCCCTTCATGGATCCCTGAGTTGGCAGATAAAGAGCATTTTATAAATTATATTTTAAATAAATGATATAAACTTAAAAAAAAAAGAATACCACCCAGTCTTTCTTCCAATTTCTGCAACCCAATGGCCCCCTTTCAGTCCTTAGTGTCCTCCACCTCTTCAATATTAGCTGACCATTCTATCTTACTAGATATCCTGTTCTCCCTTGGATTCAGATGCCATTCTCTAGGCTTTTTTTTTTTCACTTAAAGTTATTCTTTTTTTTTTCCCCAATTACATGTAAAGTTAGTTTTCAACATTCATTTTTGTATGACTTTGAGTTTCAAATTTTTCTCCTTCCCTCCCCTTTTGCCACTCTCCCCAAGATAGCAAGCAATCTGATAAAGGTTATACATGAACAATCATGTTAAACATATTTCCACATTAGTCATGTTGTGAAAGAAGAATCATAACAAAAGGGAAAAACCACCAGAAAGGAAAAAAAAAACAAGTGAAAATATTATGTTTCTATCTGCATTCAGATTCCATAGTCTTCTGGATGTGGATAGCATTATCCATTATGAATCTTTTGGTATTGTCTTGGATCATTGTATTGATGAGAAAAGTTAAGTCCATCATAGTTAGTCATAGCACAATGTTGCTGTTGCTATGTACAAGGTTCTCCTGGTTCTGCTCGATTCAATCAGCCTCAGTTCATGTAAGACTTTCCAGGTTTTTCTGAAATCTATTCAACATTTCTTATTGTACAACAGTACTCAATTACATGCATATCTTGTTCAGGCATTCCTCAACTGATGAGCATTCCCACACTTTCCAATTCTTTACCACAACAAAAAGAGCTGCTATAAATATTTTTGTAAATGTGGGTTCTTTTCCCTTTTTTGTGGGATCTAGTAGTGGTATTGCTGAATCAAAGAATATGTATAGTTTAATAGCCCTTTGGGTATAGTTCTAAATTGCTCTCCAGAATGGGTGGATCAGTTCAGAATTCCACCAACAATGCATTAGTTTCCAATTTTTCCACATCTTCTCCAACATGTATCACTTTCCTTTTCTTTCATATTAACCTATCTGCTATGTGTGACATGGTACCTCAGAGCTACTTTGATTTGCATTTCTCTAATCAATAATGATTTAGAACATTTTTTTGTATGACTATAGATAGCTTTAATTTCTTCATCTGAAAACTGCCTGTTCATATCCTTTACCCATTTATCAACTGGTGCTCTCTGGGCTTTTTGCTGACCTGTCCAAACTCTATATCAATCAATCCTAATTCTCAGACCAGCTCTCCATGGACTATCCTAGCATGCTTCTATAAAAATGCACTTTTCATGTATGATAGTAATCTATGTATGTATCTTATGTTCCAGTTGAATTGTAAACTCTCTGTAACAACAACTACTATTACCATTTATATAGCCCCTACAAAGCCCTGTGCTAAGTGCTTTATAAATATTATCTCATCCATTATATCCTGGAAGGTAGGTGCTATTATCCTTCCCACTTAACATTGAGGAAACTGAGGCAAACAGGTTAAATGACTTGTTCAAGGTCACATATAGGTAGTAAATAACTGAGAATGGACTTGAACTCAAGTTTTCCTGACTGCAGGTCCAGCACTCAAACCACTGTATGACCTAGTATTTTATGTCTCCCCGGACTCTAGTTTGAGGAAAACATTTAAGGCAGTATTTTGTTCAAATGTTTAAAAATAAAAGCAAACAAGGCAGTACAAATGGATCTTGTATTTTCTATGGTTTTTTTGTAATTCATTTGGTAGAGAAATATATAGAATATCACTTGCATAAGCCTGCCCATTCCCTCATTAATGATGCCTCTGGTTCATATATAAACTAGTCTCATATAAAGAGTTTCTAGAAATGAGAAAGTTGTATCCTTTCTCATTTCCCACCACCTTTAGCTATGGCATAAGGCCTGACCCATGTTAGCTTCAGGATTGGCCTCCGTATTTAACTAATTCAACTGAATCTGAGAATGTCAGCAAAGCAACATTAACTTTCTCAAAGAATTTCTTTGTTAAGCCTTGCAAAATCTCACATACTCACAGCCCTAAATTTATAGAGGAAGGCAGAACCCAGCAGCCTCCAGGAACCGTAAAGAAATAGTCAGACACATAAATGACTTCACCTTCTAGTAACATGCAAGAAGCCAGGGCTGCCTGGGGAGAATGGGGCACTCACTTTTCATCAGGAATGATGGGTGGGAGGAAGGGTGAGACCAAGTTGCAGGGAGGCCTTAGTCATGGACAGTAGCCAAATGAAGTTTGTCCAGAAACATTGGAAGCACTTAAAAAAAACACAACAACACAAAAAACCTATGACAAGTGATGTGGCTTCTCCTAATTAGCAGACACGGCCAAAACTTCAGTTTTATACCTAAAGGCAAACAGCTCTTGGGAGCCAATGATACAATCCCAAAGACTCTGGCCTGAACGAATCGATGTCAAAGAATAAAAAGGGCACATCCCAAGTCATTGGAGAGAACTGGCCAGGCTTAAACCTCACCAGGCTCCTGAGAAAGACCCACAGAGGTCACCTAAGCAGGTGGGGTCAAAGACCCACACTCCAACCCAAAAGAAAAATAAATCCTAAATTCTTTCAGTATAGGAAATGTGTAGAATAATATTTACCATGTGCCTACTCCAGGGAGTTTGTGTGAAAAGGTTCAATTTCAAGAGTAAAAGAAAACTCCAAAAAAGTATACTTTTTAAAGAAAGTGTTACAAGAAACCACTAAAGGAAAGATAGTGAACTCCTACATTTTAAAGAGCACAATAACGACTTTGATAAGTCTGTAAAAAGGATGCAACTCTCAAGTAAATCCCAGTGAAAGCTCTGTTATTTCTAAGAGTGAGTCCCCACCCCTAGCATTCGCTGTAATGCTGCTAAGAACAGTGTAAACACTCCTTGGAACGCTGTAGGACATGCTGGCTCTGGAAATCTGGGTTCATGTCCTTGCTACCTTATATGACTTTGGACAGCTCAATTAAGCCTTCGGTCCTTCACTTTCCTTGTCTACAAGATGAGAGGCTTGGATTTAGGCAACCATTGAGATCCCCTGAATCATTACCATTTTCCAAGTTGGGGGAGGGGAATGTCATTACAATATTTTGTAATATTTTGTAAACTCAGAGCCAGAAAGGGTGGGTTGTGAGGCAGAGCGGAGAACAGAACCCAGAAGGGGATTATGCTACTTTTCTATCCACAGGAACAAATTGACTTGTTCGTGTTCAAACCTTGTTCATGCTTAGCCCTTTTTTCAGTCATGTCTGTCTCTTCGTGACCCCATTTGGGGTTTTCTTGGCAAAGATACTGGAATGTTTGCCAGTACCTTTTACAAACAGGATTAAGTGAGTTGCCCAGGGTCACACAACTAGTGTCTCAGGCTGGATTTGAACTCAGATCTTCCTGAATCTAAGCCCAGCACTCTCTCCACTGTACCACCTAGGCTGCCCTAGACATGCTCATAGTAGACACTTAATAAATGACTTATCACGTAACCGAACATGAAAACTGTGGCCTCGTTTTTATGTGCTTTTCAGCTTTTGACAGTCACATCTGGTTATTTTCCTTTTCTAAAATTACATTTTACTAAGAGTCCCAGGAACAATAGGGACTTTAGAAACTCGAATCCAGAGGGCCCCAGGAAAGTACAGCCAAAGGTGGGGTCTGAGAGGAGGTGTCTCTGCCCTTCTGTAATTTATCTGGGCTTATTTGCTAGGAACACAACTGGAAAGAAGGTTGCTTTACTTGGGAAAACTCCAAAAACTGAGATGCAATTTTCCTAATTTAATCCCATGAGAAGCATTGCCTTTAGTCCCCAGCCCCCGATCACACAAGGCGATAATGTTCTGAAGTCCGTGTGTTCTGTACGACTCTTTCTGCATCTCCCTCTTTCGCCAGGAAAAGCATCAATGCTGCATGCGTCAATTATAGGAAGTGAAGGTCAGCCGCAAGCCCAAGTTCCCCAGCAGTGCTCTTGGCCAGTGTAACTGCGCAGTAGAGCTGGTTCTTCCAAAGAATGAGCTGGAGCCGGTCTAGAACAGAATGGCACACTCCCATTTCAGAGGGGGAGCCAGGCTCTCGAATCCATTTGAAAATACAGGTTTGTTTTGTTTTGTTTTTACAACATGTTTTGGCAAGTGTTGCCTCACTTAGAATGAAGAAGAAAGATGAACAACTTTTCCTCTGCTTTTGATTGGGCCTCGTGTTACTTTTAGATTAAATGGTTTTTCTTTGCATCAAGTTGAAATTCGCCTTTTAGCCACCTCCAACCAAAGGTCCACCTGATGAAGCAGAATAAACTAAATCGTGTCGGCTAGATGGCTCAATGCATAGAGCACTGACTCTGGAGTCAGGAAGACATGAGTTCAAATGCGGCCTCAGACACTTGGGCTAGTCATTTAACCCCAATTGCCCTGCCTTCTCCCTTCCAAAAACAAAAAGAATAAAATAAGTTGAATCCCTCTCCCACAAAACAGGCCTTCAAAAAATTCAATTGAATACAATCAAATCCACCAGGTATTTATCAAGTACTTTCTATATGCAAGTCACTGAATGGGTTTGCTCTTGGAGATACAAAGGCAGAATGGAAAATCGATTCCTGCTCCTGAGGATCTTAAAACTTTACTGAGAGGACATAACGTTTTCGTTGTTCTGTTGTTTTAGTTGTGTTCCCACTCTTTGTGACCCTATTTTGGGGTTTTCTTGACAAAGATACTGGAGTGGTTTGCCTTTCCCTTCTCCAGCTCATTTTTACAGATGAGGAAACTGAGGCAAACAGAGTGAAGTGACTTGCCCAGGGTCACACAGCTAGTAAGTGTCTAAGGCCCGGTTTGAATTCGGGAAGATTCTTGACTCCAGGCCTGGCACTCTATGTCCTATGGTGCCACCTAGCTGCCCAGGATATAGCATACAGTCAATTTTAAAAAAATATACACAGCTTTTTTGGGGGGGGAGGGGGAAGGAAGGGCAATTGGGGTTAAGTGACTTGCCCAAGGTCACAGGGCTAGTAAGTGTTAAGTGTCTGAGGCCAAATTTGAACTCAGGTCCTCCTGACTCCAGGGCGGGTGCTCTCTTTACTGCGCCACCTAGCCGCCCCTAAAATAAAATTGATATAATTTTATATCAAATGTGATCATTTAAGGAGGAGGAGAGAGCACTGACAACTAGGCAAATCCAGAAAAGCTGCTCATAGGACATATGAATTCATGCAAAATGAAGCAAGCCGATCCAGGGAAACTATAAACAATGACTACAAGGATGTAATGGGCCACTAGGTGGCGCCATAGCGCATGGAGTTCTGGGTCTGGAGTCAGGAAAACTCATCTTCCTGAGTTCAAATCTAGTCTCAGACACTTAGTACCCGTATGACCCTGGAGTAGTCACTTCACCCTATTTGCCTCAGTTTCCTCATTTGTAAAAAGAGCTGGAGAAGGAAAGGGCAAACCACTCTAGTATCTTTTCCAAGAAAACCCCAAAATGGAGTCATGAAGAATCAGACACAACTGAACAACAATACAATGAAGTTAAAAAGAGTAGCAAGAAAAGTAACAAAACCTTTGAAACTGAACTTCATGTAATTATAATGACCAAGTTTGTCTGAGAAGAAAAAAAAGAAAAAGTGCATATTCCTTCCTTCATCAGAGAAGTGGGGGATTATGACTGTAGGACCCTGCATATTTTGTGGTCACTTTTGTTGAATAATAATAATAGCTAGCGTTTTCATGGGGCCACAAGGTTTGCAGAGGGCTTCACAGATTACATCTTACTTTTATCTCACAGCAACCTTGTGAGGTTGGTACTATTAGTATATCCCATTTTACAGATGAGAAAACTAAGGCAAATAGAAGTTGGGTTTCTTGCCCAGGGTCACATAGTTTGTGTGTGTTTGTGGCTATATGGCATCAAGAAGAGTTGGACATCACTAAAACAACTGAACAACAATCTTACCATCATTAATATTTGTCCATTGAAGGAAGACAAAACAAGCACGTCAGAAGATTACCAGCTTTGGAGTGAGATGGTATGCCACCCTGACAATCAAGTGTCAAGTTCCTAAATTTTCCATTAGATTTGCCCATTACGTCATTTACTAACACAAACATTTCTCACAATCCCCAAAATACAATAATAATTGACATTTATATGATAATTTATATGATAATACTGTGGCACAACCCCCCCCTCCTCCCACCATAAACCACCTTCAATGATGTTCAGTAGAACATTTGTTATTCCTGGGCCTTATTAGTGAAACTCTTACTTCTAAGCATTCTGAGGAATCCAAAGTGCTAAAGGATAACAGTCAACCTAGAAACAGGCAAGTCACAAGCCAGGTAATGTAGATGAATAAAGGAAGAAGTGCTCGATAGTGGCATAATTTTGGCTTAAAAATAACAACAAATGTTGAATTCATGCTTTTTCCTTTCTGCTTTCCAAGTATTTCCCTCGCTGCCATGGTCGAGAATTGTAACAAAAAAGTAAAGTTAACAAACTACCAAATTAGTCGGGTTTGACACTGTTTGTATGCCTCCTTTTCCCCCTGTAGTTGCCTTCAAGGAATCAACCAACTTCATTGTCAGACAAGACGGGTCACTTCCTTAAAACGGGTTCTGATTTCTTTCAATGTTGTTTTCCTCACATTATTGTGGCCATTGTATTTTTTCTCACTTTGCTCTGTTAGTTCATATTAGTCTCATGAAGTTTTTCTGATTTTTTTACATTTGTTATTTCTTAGAACACAGTCATAGTCCAATTTCAGCGAATACTACAATTTCTTCAGCCATACCTCAAATGAAGGGCAGCTAGGTGGCCCAGTGGATAAAAGAGCTGACCTCGAGTCAGGAAGATGCGTCTTCCTGAGTCCAAATCTGGCCTCAGACACTTACTAGCTGTGTGACCCTGTACAAGTCACTTAACTCTGCCTCAGTTTCCCTATCTGTAAAATGAGCTGGAGAAGGAAATGGCAAACCACTCTAGTATCTTTGCCCAAAAAAACTCAAAATGGGGTAACAAAGAGTGAAACACAATTGAAACAATGGATTTCAAATGATGGGCATTGATTTTATTTCAACTCTTTTGCTCCCACTGAAAATATGACCTTAAATATTTTTGTAGGGATAGGACATCTGCTTCTGTCTTTGACCTACTTGGGGATATATGACCAGTAATAACACCACTAGTTTAAAGAGGCAAGTTATTGTTGTTCAATTCAACTCTTTGTGACCCCTTTTGAGGGTTTTCTTGGCAAAGATACTGGAGTGGTTTGTCATTTCCTTGTCCAGCTCATTTTACAGATGAGGAAACTGAGGTAAACAGGGTTAAGTGGCTTGCTTAGGGTCACACAGCTAGTAAGTGTATAAGGCAGGATTTGAACTCAGGAAGATTAATCTTCCTGACTTCAGGTCTGGCACTCTATCTACTTCAGCACCTAGTGACCCTTAAAGAGGTAGGTACACAACTAAAAATAAATAAGTTTTTTTAAAAAGAGGTAGGTAGGGCAGCTAGGTGGTGCAGTGAATAGAGTACTGGCCCTGGAGTCAGGAGGACCTGAGTTCAAATCTGGCCTCAGACACTTAACGAAAAACTAGTCATGTGACCTTGGGCAAGTCACTTAACCCCAATTGCCCTACCTTCCCCCTCCAGAAAGAAAAAAAAAAGAGATAGGTACAGGTTAGTTATTTTTCTATATTCTAGGTGGCTCAGTGGATAGAGCACCTGGCCTGGAATAAGGAAAATAAATCCATCCTCAGATACTAGCTGTGTGACCCTCTGTCTACCTCAGTTTCCTCAACTATAAAATGAAGACAATACTAGCACCTACCTCCCAGTGCTGTTGTGAGGATAAAATAAGAAATAGCAGTGCACTCCAGTACCTTTGCCAGGAAGATCCTGGATGGCATCACAAAGAGTCAGACATGACTGAACAACTTAAGTTTAGATCTAAGCAGTCTGTATTACACATTCAGCACAAAACTTTTCTCCCCAACTAGATTGTAAACTCCTAGAGGGTAAGGCTCATGTCCCATATTCATTTTTAGATCTTCATCCTCCACTCTCTTGCATCCATATCCCTCAAGGCTAAACAAGTTCTTGGGCACACAAGTAAGGCTTTAAAATACTAATTGAAATGATTTGAATGTCAAATCATTTTCTGCTAGAATGAAACTACATTGTTAAATATGTTATCAGTGATTTGAGGAATGGAACTAATACTATCTTTTGAAATACTATCTTTTGCAACTATTTTTGGCAAAATGGATAGAGCACTGGGCCTGGAATTCAAATCCAGCCTCAGACACTTATTAGCTATGTGATCCTGGGCAAGTCTGTTTGCCTCAGTTTCCTCGTATATAGGAGAAGAAAATGACAAACTACTCCAATATCGTTGCTAAGAAAACCCCAAATGGGCTCACGAAGAGTTGGACAGGACTGAAATGACTGAACAACAACAAAAAGGGAATATAAAACAACCGCAAAAAATTAGAGAAATGGTGAGAAAGAGTACCAATTCAACCTTCCTTGTAGAAGTGGGAGAGTTCTCAAGGGTAAAACATCAAATTTCTTTATGTATTAAAGTTTTGCTGCTTTCCCCTTATTCTTCCTCTTTTTTTTCTTAAAAAAAATTCTCATTTTTTTTTTTGTTATGAGGGATGGTTGTCTGAGAAGAGTAGGGAAAGGAATAAAGGACAAACTGTAGGTTATTTTAAAAATGTTAGTGAGATTTTATTTAAAATGAAAAATCCTCTTGAGAACTGTGGATACTTTGCCAAATAGATTACCAAACACTAAAGGATATCTTTTTATTTAACTTGTGTTAATATGTTTGTCAAGATATCTCTGTAGTAAAGATTATAACTGTCAACAAAGGGCTTTTGAAAGCTCTTAGTTTGACAAACTTTCCATAGCTCTGGCCTTAACACCTATAATGAGTTGAGTAAACACTGTCCAGGAACAAGCCAAATTCTCTTGGGTTGAAGTTGCTCAGAGTAGGAGTTGAAATTGACACTCCCATTCAGGTTATCCAATTACTCTTAAGGGGTTAATAATTCCAGTTACTTTGAAGGAAGACAGCTTTGAATTCTAACTTAACTTCAGACCCGTTTTAGTTACACTTTCACATCTTCTAGACATGAGTATTCAGGCCACTAAGTTTATAAATGCAAGCCAGCAACCAGAGTAGAGTTATGAAGAGCCTAATTGCTAAAAGAAATTCTCCTGGAATTAATATGCTTTAAATTTTTTCTGCCTGGCATTGTTACTGTTTTTTAGTTGTTCAGTCATGTCTAACTCTTTGTGACCCCATATAGGGTTTTCTTGGCAAAGATACTGGAGTGGTTTGCCATTTTCTTCTCCAGTACATTAAGAGGTGAAGTAACTTGCCCACAGTCACACAGCTAGTGGGTGTCTGAGGATGGATTTGAACTCAGGTCTTCTTGAATTCACTGACTTTATACCCCCTTAGTTAAGAATTCTTTATAGAAAGGTATAGGAACACTTTGGAACAAATTTGAATGTTTCATTTTAATATGCACAATGACACCCTCCAAAATGTTAAACTTCATTGTTCTAATTTTGCTGCCTAATAGTAATGTGTGATGAAAAAAATGGTATGAATTTGTGTTCATGCATTTGCATGAGGGTTCAGTTTTAGAAAATGTGAATAGACACTGGATAATCCACTCACTGAATTTATTTTAAAATATCAATATTCTGATAGAACTTGGGAGTTGCCCATTATACTGATACAAGAACAAACAGATCTCATTTCTTTTTTTTCACTACTTAATAGTATTTTTTCCTGTTATATGTAAAGATAGTTTTCAACATCTGCCTTCATAAGATTTTGAGTTGAGTTTTCTCCCTCCTTCCCTTTGCTCCTCCCTCCCCAAGACAGCAAGCAATCTGATATAGGTTATACATGTACAATCATATTAAGCATATTTCCACATTAGTCATGTTGTGAAAGAAGAATCAGAACAAAAGGGAAAAACCACAAAAAAGAAAAAAAGCAAAATAGTGAAAATAGTATGCTTCAATCTGCATTCAGACTCCATAGTTCTTTCTCTGAATGTGGATGCATTTTTCCATCTTGGGACTTTTGGAATTGTCTTGGCTCATTGTATTGCTGAAAAGAGATAAGTCTATCACAGTTGATCATTGCACATTGTTGCTGTTACTGTGTACAATGTTCTCCTTGCAGACCTCATTTCTTTAAATCAGTTTTTGAATAAATGAAAAAGCGTTTATTAAAGGTTTACAATTTACCAAGTAGTTATGCTAAACTCTACAGATTACAACTGCAAATGCACAGAAAGCCCTGGTTGTTCTAGCAGCTTCTGTTCTAAAAGGAAAGAGAGGATATACATGAAGTATGTTTGCCCACAACTGGACAGGAATTGGGGGAGGGAGCATTAGGGAGTTAATTGGTATGCCCCATCCAGAAACAACAGCAGAATTGATTTGATTTTGGTTCATAGTCTACAACCGAAGGGGCTGGAGGTGAAGAGGAAGGGACATAATTTTGTAGCTAGGACTACCGCTGTGAGATGATAGTTGGGGAAATTAGGAAGGAATCATCTCCTATTTGCTACAACAACAACAAGAAAATCAACCTGCCAACCTCCCCCACCCCATGCCCCTTTGCTTTCACTCCTATTAGAGAGTAATAATATACAGGAAAAGAATAGGGGGTGTTATAGTATTTAAAATTTGTGGGTATTAATATTGTTAATAATAGATCATCTAGTATAAAATTCAAGTACAAACAGACCCCTACAGTCCTCGGACTGACTTAGAAAGCCATAAATGAGCATTGTCTTTGTTGTATTTTTATGTATTTTGTTAAACATTTTCTAATTCCAGGGCCAGCACACAGGAGTTTTGTGGGTGGAGTTTGGCAACTCTGACACCTTTATTTTAATTACACAAGTAGCAAATAGAAGTTAGGGCAGCTAGGTGGCCCGGTGGATTGAATTCCAAGACTGGAGTCAGGAAAATCTGAGTTCAAATCGGGTCTCAGACACTTATTACCTTTGTGATCCTGGGCAAGTCACCTAACTCTTTGCCTCAGTTTCTTCATCTGTAAAACGAGTTGGAGAAGGAAATGGCAAACCAAATGCCAAGAAAATCCCAAATAAAAAATTGGACGTGCCTGAAAACAATTAAATAGTGAGTAGCGAGACTGAGTAGTTAATTAGCTGTAGATCACAGAATCATAGAGTTGGAAGGGTCTTCAGTGGCCATTAAGCTCAGCCCTTCATAACATAACTGGCAAATGATCATCATTCTGGCTTTGCCTGAAGATCCCCAGAGAAGGGCAATTTACCACCCTAGTCCCCACCCCCAACCCTCACATACCCCTTTCCTTCTGGCAATTCGTTATACTCTTGGTAAATCTGTTAGTTTTTCTTTACATCAATCCTCAATTTGTCCCTTTGCAACTGCAACCCATTCATTAGTCCTGGTTCTGCCTTCTAGGACTAATCAGAACAAGGTTCACCCCTCTTCCACATGCTCATCAATCAGTCCATAGACTAGATTAAGCACCTACTATGTGTGTTAGGTACTGGTCATAGGGCAAAAGATAGTCCTTGACCTCAGGGAGCTCACAGTCTAATTGGGCAAAAAATATGAAAACAACTACATACAAATAAGCTATGTCTGTGTATGTATATGTGTACATATATGTATATATGGTAAACAATTAAGGGCAGCTATCAGGCTTCCAATATGCCTTCTCCAGTTACTTGACTGCAAACTCATTTTTCTTGTCACTTCACAATAAGATCAAAGAGCTAGGGCTGGAAGAAATCATCTAATACGACTCCTGTTTTACAGATAAGGAAACCTAGGCTCCAAAAAGCTGAGTGACTCAAACAGCCAGTAAAAGTGGCAGGCCTGGAATTTGAATCCATGGTATCTTCCTCCAGAATCTCCAGATGGTCAGTTTACTCAAGGCAACCTTTCTCTGTCCTAAGAAACAAAAAGCCTTATTTTACCTGAATTAAAGTGTTGTGCCAAGAAATTAGCGCGTGAGACATTAATCAATTTTAAGTGGAATTTAATAGCCAGGACTGCAAGGGGTGAGCACCACCCAAATCAAGCAGCCCCAAGATGCATTTCCTCAGGGCTTATATAGACAAAAGTCACAACATAACTGTTACCAAGGGGAAACCACAACTCAGTTGCTATGCAAAAGGGGGGAGGGTGCGGGGGAGGGGAGGAAGGAAGGAATACAGAAGCCAAAAGGTAGCAATCAGTTCATTGTCTAAAGATCTGTTACCCAGAGATCAGTTTGTTGCCCAACTGGAAAGTTCCCAAGTCTATTTCAAAAACTGAACAGAAGGAGGTGTGTGTGTGTGTGTGTGTGTGTGTGTGTGTGTGTGTGTGTGTGTGTGAGATATGGGCTCCAGGTAGCAGGTTTGGGCAGGTTTACTTGGCAGGTTTGTTGCCTAGGTGGGCTTTGTTGGGTTTGGGTAGGTCTCCTAGGCAAATTTACCCATGATGGGAGGAGATGGGGGATGTTAGGTTATAACAAAGGAGACTGCATATGCTGGGCAGTGAAGGAAGAGATAAAGACCTGCCCAATTCACTCAAGACAAAATTACTAAATTCCTTGAATCATGTTCAATGTAGCTTTAGTTTTAATTTTAAAAATCATATTGTAGTCTTTGAACTTTGGCTAAAATCTGTAGCAAATCTCTATTAACTGGAATATTTAATTATTTTTTTCAGTTGTTTTCAGTCATGTCTTACTCTTTGTGACCCCTTTTGGGGTTTTCTTGGCAAATATACTGGAGTGGTTTGCCATTTCCTTCTCCAGCTCATTTTACAGGTGAGGAAACTGAGGCAAACAAGGTTAAGTGACTTGCCCAGGATCACACAGCTAGTAAGTATCTGAGGCCAAATCTGAACTCAGAAAGATGAGTTTTCCTAACTCTAGGCTGGGTACTCTATTCAATGAATTGTAACAACTCATTCCCCAACTTTATAACCTGAGCTTTGGCAACCTGTGAAATGTCTTCAGAAGCGTCAGAGAGAGAATTCGAGTGGCTGGGTCAAAGCCATTCTTAGAGAAAATTGTGAAATTGAGATTCCTTCCTAATTTCCATATCAATGCTTCTTTCTCCACAAACCTTTTCAACTTTCTCTTCCTCTCTCAAATTGGCATTGTGTTAGTATGGGGGTGGGGGGCAGGAGGAGAATGCTAGATTTGGAATCAGAAAATTTAGGCTTAAGCTCCAACCCAGACACATACTAGATATTTGCCCACAGGTAAGACAATTCAACCAAGGCTGTTTCTTCATCTATTAAAAAAGCTACAATAATAATAACAAAAATAATAGCTAAAATTTATATAAAGCTTTCAGGTTTACAAAATGCTTTATGTAGTACTTTGAAACAACTCAGTGAGGTATGTGCTGTTATTATCCCCATTTTACAGATGAGGAAACTGAACCTGAGAAAGTTTTAAGTGACTTGCTTAGGGTTATATAGCTCATTGCTTTACAGTGGTTCTCAACCTTCCTAATGCCATGACCCTTTAATACAGTTCCTCATGTTGTGGTGACCCCCAACCATAAAATTATTTTCATTGCTACTTTATAACTATAATTTTGCTACTGTTATGAATCGTAATGTAAATATCTGATATGCAGGATGTATTTAAATTGAACATAACCCACAAGTTGAGAACCACTGTCTTAAATGGTCAAAGCTGGATTCAAACTCATTTCTTCCTGACTACACTATCTAGCCGCCAAAGGTAATAATGCTACTTGTACCAACCCCCACCTCACAGGGCTGTTATGAGGAAAATACCTTGTATTTTATATATTTATGGGTATATATATATATAATTATATATTTATATATAATATACAATAATAATAAATATACATGTAATAATTTGACATTCTTCACCAAGGACGACTACACCGGACGCTGCATCTTTAAATTCTAATTCCAAAGATCAGGAAAGAGACCTTTCCTCAGTTTAGGAGCATAAGTTCTAGAGTGAGTCAGATGTTTCTCACAGTATTCACTCAGGGGTGAATACCTTTGTAGCATTGATGTAGAGAGGGATTTTCTCTGTTCTATTGCTAAGGAATGGAGTCACAGGGAGCTTCCTTAGATATCGTTTATCTTAAAATATGTATTTATCTTTTAAAAGAATAATAAATCCATTACATGTTAACAGAGATAACATTTTAATAGAAGATAATTATTTTCCAAAACAAAAAAATTTCATAGTTTCACATATTTTTCCTAATTTCTTTAATATTTGTTTTAATAGAAGACAGCTGAATTCTCATATTTGTTTCTTCTGCAGTCTGTCTGTTATTCTATGTTATTTTGGTTGAAGTAAATGAAGAAAATCTGACCTCACACAGATCTATTTCTGGAAAGTAGAAGAGTATTTCAATAGCAAATAACATCTTAGTAATATAGTATTATAATGAATATACAGTATTATAGTATATATTATATATATATGCCATATATAACATATACCATATAGAAAATAAAGTATTATAATGAAAATAATTTTGACCTTGAGGACCCCCTGTCAGGGGCCCCCAGGGTCTAAGGACCATAGTTGCAGAACCTCTGGTCTAGAATGTAGAGAAGTGGCAGATTTGTGTCAGGCCCTCTAGGCCTCTGGGCCTCTGGATTGGATTTCTATCCACTATACTACACTGCTACCTTAATAACCTTTAAAATAGATGTAGCCATTCAGAATACTCATAATCTACAAACTATATTGAAATTACATGAGAGCATGATGAGATATATATATATATATATGTATATATATATATATATATATATATATACACACACACACACATTATATATGTAATATTGGCTAGCATTTATGTAATGCTTTAAGGTTTGCAAAGGGTTTTACAAACATTGTCTCATTTTATCCTTAAAACAGTTCTGGGAGGTAGGTGCTATGATTATAACCATTTTATAGATGATGAAAGTGAGAAAGGCAGTGGTTAAATGACTTACCCAGGGTCACATAGCTAGTTAACATGCAAGACTGGATTTAAACTCAGGTTTTCCGGACTCCAGACTGTGCCACCTCATTGCCTATATAGCAACCTAACCCCTACCTGAGAATAACAAATAAATGCAGAAATATTAATGTTTGTGTATTTGAGGTTTTTACTTTCTTCCTTTGCTTTCCAACATTTTTTACTGCCTCTTAAGAGACTTATTTAAATAATGGAAACCTTTCCTGACTCCTCTTAATTCTAGTTCTTTCCCTCCCTTAATTATTTCCTATTTATCCTATATATAGCTTACTTTATATACATTTGTTTTCATGTTGTCTTCCCCATTAGATCATAAGCTCCTTGAGGGCAGGGGCAGTCTTTTGCCTCTTTTTGTATCTCCAGTGCTTAGCATGGTGCCTGGCACACAGTAGGTACTTAACAAATATTTTAAATTAATGTCTTTAAATGTTCTTTCAAAAGTTATCTATATACAGCTCTTTAATTTTGTTTGACACTGGATTAATTTTAATAAATTATTTTATAAAAAAATTAAATTCCTTTTAAAGTTTAAGTTTCTAATTCTTCATGTTTATGCATTTGACAGCTTGCAAAAAGCAGAACCACATTATGATTTTATTTTGGGGGAGGGGAATAAAAATATTTTTCCATTCTTGTTTTCTTTATCTAATAGCACATAGATATTTTTTTTTCAAATAGGGCAAAGGAAGTACAAGAAGAGGGTTAAATTTGACTTCTGGGGGGTCTTTAAATTTGTTGAAGTACTTCTTTTTACACTGTTGAATGATCTTGTTTCATTTCAACTCAAACAAAAAAATAAGTCTCAATTTCTTCACCTTAAGTGAAAAAGTTGGGTATCCTCTCTAAGTTCCCACATATCTCCAGCACACTATTTTTCATAAATATCTTTTTTTCTTGATACAGTGAAGCTAACAACATGGTTTTTTTTTGTTTTGTTTGTTTGGCTTTTAAACAACATATTTGTTTTGATGGGGGTACAGGTGTAGAGGTGATCACATATGCTATTTTCCCCAAACATAAAATTATCTTAATAACCACAAGGATCAAAAGGGGCAAGACCTTTACTGTCCAGAGTACTATGCAGTAGGCACAAAATGGGCCCAACAAGGTCCTACATCTCCCATGTAATCTGGGGTTGGAGAGCTCTCATTCATTGGGAGTAGTGCCATGGATCCCAGCTCCAGGGTGATGCTGTGTCTGTGACTCATGGGGCTTGCAGCACAAGGACAACAAAAGGCCTCAGAGAAGAATCAAAAAGTCATCTTGGATAAAGACTGCAATGGTGGCACCCAAGAGTCCCTGCATGTTTCTGAAATCCCACTTAGCAAAGAGAGATGACTTCTCTTAGAGCAGCCTGAGGTCATAAATGCAGTCTTCAAATGAGGATGCCCACACTAGAGGCAATATCTGCCTGATATCAGTTGCATTGATCAAAAAGGAGAAGTTTCCCCAATTCAAGACTATCACTCTCGGAGGGAGCAAATTGTTTCCCACACCATTTTATTTATTCAGAAGTGAATCCCTGTAGCTTGAGGAAGTTTTCCAGATTTCCTTTGCTAACTGTCTTAGTCCTAGATAAATATTTTATTTTTTCAATTGGACATTCTTTGACTGATGAAAACTAGTTTAGATACCTTTTGCCCATATGAATTGTAAAGGGGTTAGAGCCCAATAAGGCATACTTGTCATCCAATGTACCCAAATCAATCAGTCAGTAAGCATTTACTCATCTATCTATCTCTTTATCTATCTGTCCATCTGTCTATGACTCAATCTCCTTCCTCATCTCACCCAAGCTGACCCCACTGCTGATCAGCTTGAATGTTGACCTGTTTCATTGCTGATCTAGGATGGTGTACCTCTCCTTAAGCATCCTGGTGGTCCCTGCACTTCTGTCCCCATTGTACTGGTACCAGACAATGAAGAATCCCAACTTGCTTTAGCTCTTCTGCAGCTCAGAACTCCCAAACTCCTGAACTCAAGAGATTATCACTCTTAGCTTCTCCTAGTAGCAAGAGTCACTGGCCAACTGCTCCTTGCCTGGCCCAATAAACATTTATTAAATGTTTACTAGGTGCCAATCACTGTGCTAAGTGCTGGAAATGTAGGGACAAAACACAACAATACCTGCTTTCAAGGGGCTTACATTCTACTGGGGGCAGAACACACATATGTAGGTATGTACAAGAGATAAACAAATTAAATATACAAGATAACCTTGGAGGGAAAAGTAGTAGCAGCTGGAGGGATCAGGGCAGGAGATCAGGAAATGCTTCATGTGGCAGGTGGAGTTTGGGCTGGATCTTGAAAAGTAGAAGTGTGGCAGGAGAGCAATCCAGAATTGGGGGACAAGCAGTGCATGGGCATAAAGATGAAAAATGGAGTATTATGTATGAAGAACAGCAAATAAGCCTGTGTGACTACATCATAGTGATCTTTAAGGGAAATAAAGTATGTCTATACCCCCTTCTCTCCTCTGACACTGCTACACCCCTGGTACAAGCAATTATCTCCTCACACCTTTACTATACAATAACCTGCTGGTTGGTCTGCCTACCATAAATCCATCCCCACTCCAATCCACCCTCCATTCAGCAGCTAAAGTGATTTTCCTAAAGCCCAGGCCCAACCCTGGTATATATCCCATTGCTCTATTAAATTAACTCCAAAAGCTACATGTCACCTCCAGGATCAAATACAAACTCCTATTTGGTGTTCAAAGCCCTTCGTAACATACATAGCACCTCCCTACCCATCTTCAATCTTTTTGGCCCTCTGGCTCCCACCCCATGTACTCTTTGATCCAATGACATTCCTTGGTGACAATCCATTTCCTTGGTGTTCCTCAGATAAGACACTCTCTCTCCTCTTGGTTGTAAAATCTATAAAATAAGGCAGTTGGATCAGATGACTTTTCAGCTCCCTTTGACCTCTAAAGGTATATCCCTACTGTCTTGTGATTGTTCCCAGAAAACAGAACTAGGAACTCAGGTTGGAAGTAGCAGAGAACCTGACTTCAGCTTGATCAAAGGAAAATCTTCTTACTAATTAGAAAAGGCAGTGTGGTACAGTTGAGAAAGGGCTGGCTCTTGGAGTGTCTTCTTATCCTGTCTTTGCAACTTACTTCCTGTGTGATTGTTAGTTATCGCATACATGGACCTCAGTTTCCCTCAACTGTAAAATGAGAAGTTTGGACTAGATAGTGTCTGAGGATTCTTCCAGTTTGAAATCTATGGACTTACGATGCTAGACCTGTCTAGAAATGGAATACCTTCTGTTACAGTGGATTTCCTATATTTGTAAATCTTCAAGCCTTCCACTCTGAGATTCTGGGATTTTGGTGTTGACCTGCCTAGGAGCAGAGGAATGGGAGATGGCATGCTTTCCCTTGACTTACATCTATGCTAAGAACATGAAAATCTGCTCCCAAGCTTTTCTCATCAGTCCAAGTCCACATATGCTCAATTGTTGGAGTTTATATTGTCAGTTCAGACTACATGTAGTAAAGAAATAGTGACTTATCTTTTCTCCAGCACCAATCCCCCTTGCTTCTCATTGCCACTGTGGATTACAGGCTCTTAGAGGTAAGGTGCCCTCTGTTTAACTCACTCCATAAAATACTGAATGCAAAGCCATGTATAAATAAGTAATTAATAAGTGTTTTTTATTATGGTGATGCTGAAAAATATAAATTTGTAGGGCTTCCTTATTCTGTGGTTCCATGAAAATCTTGAAAATAGTTGAGTATGAATTTGCTGCAACTGATCTCATTTTTAAATTATATGCATATAAAACTCCAAAAAAAAAAAAAAGTCTTTTTAAGCACTCTATTCCCAACCATCTACATTCCTGTCAATATTTTTTTCTAAACAGTTTGGCAAATTGAATATTACATTTTTATGGAAACTACCATACATGTTTATCATTTGGTGGAGAGATTACATCTTTTTAAAGAAAAGAACAGGTGCATGCTTACCTTCTTCTCATTGTAAATGCTTCCAGATGGTTCCTATTCATTCCAGAGACTTCTTAAGAAACATCTGTTCACAATATTTATGTTCAACTTTATTATATTTTCCAAAAATTGCATTTTAAATACAGTTTCCTTTAAATTAAAAAAACATTCATTTTTCCTATTCAAGAGAAAAGTCTTCCTATTGCTTTAGTCTTACTTGGTGCACAAGCTACTGTGTATTATATCACAAACAAAGCTAACATGACATAGTAACTTTTTGAAAGGAGAAGAAAAGGGATACACAGAAAACCTTTTCATTTTCAAAAAACAGGCTAGTATTGTAATGGGCAAATTAATAGTTTCTCCCCCCAAAAAGAGAATGAAATAGGCCAATTTCTCTTTTCTTACTTCCTCTTTTTATGTGTAATAAGTTTTACATATGGCTCTGTCTTCCAAAGGGGAAAATCAGAGCCCGCAATAGGGTCTGGGGAGGGAGCCCAAGGGTTCCCCTAACTAAGGAGAAAGCTTTTATCTTGCTAACCATTCTCTAGAAACAAAGTCCATGATGATTATAAATGCCACAAAATTGCACACCATGAAAAGCCAAAATGCAAGGATGGAAAGGAAAAAAAAATCTTTTCATGAATTTAAACAGTAATGTACTGAAACAGGCTGAAATGGTTACAAGTTTTAAAGTAGCAGCATTTCTGTGACTATAAGATTCTTAAGAATTCTAAATCTGAGGTGTGATGAAGATAAGCAGGAAATCGAACAGTGGGGTTGGGTGGGGAGGGGGAGGATCTTCGATCACTGATCACAGAAGTATAGATTTAGAATTAGAAGGTATCTTATAGGTCATTATTTTACAGATGAACAAGAGGGAATTCTTGTGCCTTGCCCAAAGTCATTCAGGTAGGAATAGGGTTGGAGTCCAAGTCCTTTGACATCAAAGCCAGCATTCTTTCCACTTTACTGTGCTGCCTTTCAGCCTCAGATATCTTTCTGTAGACAAATTCTTCTTCTGTCCATATTTCTAACTGTGCTCCTTTCCTTTGATCCCACTCTAGTCTTGGTTATTGAGTCACAGAAGCTAAAGCAAGAAGACAACTTGGAAATCATCAAAGACCCAGAGGAGAAAATTACTTGAGTGCCACCATATTGGTCATAAGTAGCTAAGTCAGGATTCATCCTTAGGTCCTTTGACTCCAAAGCCAGTTCTTTCTAAGACACCAATCTGCCTTGTTGCTTTGCTGCTCCTGCTCAACACATTTCATCTGGAGATCTTTTCATTCCTGAAAAGTAAGTTAATGGATAAATTGTGATGGATAAATTAATAGTTTTTGCTTGAAAAAGGGAATACATTAGGCATGTCATGAGTGTTCTCCTACTTGATTTTGACAAAAGCATAAAACAATGTCTTAGACTTTTTATTTTATGCATCTTATACTTCTTTGTCTCTGCCTCTAACCCTTATTATAGTATTTTCCACACGGTTAAGTATTCAACTAACATTTGTTGGTTTGATTTATTTCACATTCCTCTCTTTCTTCAACTTTACGTTCTAGGAATAATAATAATTGTTGTTATTTCTGTTGTTTAGTTGTGTTCAACTTTTTGTGACCCCATTTTGGGATTTTCTTGGCAAAGATACTGGAATGGTTTACCACTTTCCTTCTGTAGCTCATTTGACAGATGAGGAAACTGATGCAAACTGGGTTGAGTGACTTGTCCAGGGTCATGCAGCTAGTAAGGGTCTGAGGCTGGATTTGAATTCAGGTCTTCTTGATTCCAGGCCCAGGGTTCTATCTGCTCTATTGCCTAACTGCCCATAATAATAATAATACCTAAAACATTTATGTAGCACTTACTATATTAAAGGTACTGTGTTAATCACTTTCACAATTATCTCATTTAGTCCTCATTGCAATGTTGGGAGGTAGGTACTATTATCATCCCCATTTTATACTTGGGGAAACTGGGACAAACAAGTTAAGTGACTTGCCCGGGGTCACACAGCTGATAAGTATCCGAGGCTGGATTTGAATTTAGGTCTTCCTGATTCTTGATTCCAGGTTCAGGGCTCAATCTACTACATCCTACTCAACCCAGTACCCCAACTCCTTGCATTTTCACTGGTTATACCTTGCATTTAGAATTGTCTCCCTCCTTGTCTCCATTTTCTGGCTTTCCTGGGCTTTCTTTAAATCCCACCTTCTCCAGAAAGCTTTCCACAGTCTCCTTAATGTTAGTGTCTTCTCCTTGAGATTATCTTCAATTTATCCTATACATGTCTTGTTTGAATGTAGTTGTTCATATACCATCTTCCCATCAGATTGTGAACTCCTTGAAAACAAGGACTATTTTTTTTGTCTTTCTTTGTTACCCTAGCACTTAGCACAATGCCTGGCACAAAGCAAACACTTAATAAATGCTTGTTGAGTTGACTTGATTTGTTACCTGCCCTTGATTTTATTTTCTATACATTTCTTTTGTAAAGTAGATTCATTTGTTCTTTATGCATCCATATTGCTCCCTTCAAACAAATTTTATTCTTCCTTCTCATTGGAATTATTTTCCTTTGCATTTTTGGAATTTCCTTTGTAGAATTTTCTTCTATGGGATCCTGCCTCTCCTTATTCTACATTGTTTGAAATTTGCTTTCCTTAAATCTATTATGCACGTAAAGCTATACTTGTACATCCTCTCTTTCTCCATTATCAGCTCTTAAAAGGAGTGGTTATTTTCCCCTGGACATCTTTTCCACCTCAACAGCCTGTTCTTCCCAAGTACTGAGAATTAGTTTCAGAAGAATTTTTTTTAGTTCTTTCACATTTTAAAGAATAAAATTATTATGAAGGCAGGTTGAGAAGTTACTAGCCACTCTATCTACTTTGGGCAGAGAGGAACTCCTAGATACTGAATTCTCCCATCACTAATATGTTATGCCTCAGTATCAAGTTTGTGTTTTCTTTTCCAGACTCCTGTTATTTTTTTTCCTATCCAAGTATACTCCAAAGACAAGATCACTTCTATTTCTCCCTTCATTGACCTTCACCTAAATATTCTCCACAAATTCTCTTCTCTGACTCCTGGAATTCCTCCCAAGAATATATTTTCTCATATCCAGTGCTATTTTCCTTCTTTTGTTGATACTATTTCTTTCGAATAAGGCATTCCCCTTCAGAGCCACAGTCACGGATTTCATACCACTAAGCCTCAGTGATATGTACGTGGTCAGATTTGTCTTCTTGAATTAGAACTGCTATCCATCAATTCCTTTTGCTTTTCCCTTAATTTTTTTTTTGGCACTTATGGTCAGATATTCAGGGCCAAAGACTTTGCTTCTGGCTCCTTTCTGAAGTTTTATTACCTATGAACTTATAGGTTCTTCAACTGTCATTTTCCCTTCATTGAGAATACTCTCTTGGATATCTAGCTTAGGGGAGATATATAAGCAGTCTTCTTTCCCCATCATTCTTTTGTGATTCAATTGCAGGACAACTGGCAAATATAATCCTGCTAGTTTCTGTTAGGTATATCCCATCTCTGGCCAGCAAATCCATCATTTCTACATTTTTAAGCTGTAGTCCAGAAGTTCAAATCTCATTATCAAATATCACTTTCTTAGCCAGTTGTTCACTTCCCAAATAATTTTTTTCCTTCTACATATATCCTTTGCTTCCAATGTGCAGCAATGAGGGAAAGTGCCTCTATGTTTTTCCCTTTCTTGCCTAAGATGTCAAACATCTTTAGCAATATATTTTAGGCTCATATCACTTGTGCTTATGTGGATATCCAGAAAGCAAGATTCTCCGTTGACACTCTGCTCCTCTTCATGTTTTACTCCATACTATTTATCTTAATGATCTCCATCAGCCCTGATGGTTTCAATTATAATTGCTGATTAGGTAGAGAGAAATGTGTGTGTATATGTGTGTGCATATTTTATATGCATTATTGATATTAATATATGCATATTATATGTACATTATTATATATGCATATATGCATATACATCTCTGTATATATATGTCTGTGTGTTTCTAGTTTCTCTCCTGAGCTATGGTCATGCATATCCAACTTCCTCTTGGATATCTTAAACTAGATATCTATAGATATTTCGAATGGAATTCTATCCAAAAGAGAATTTGTTGTATTTCCTGTCAAATTCTACTTCCTTCTAAGCTTCCCTTACAACCAAGGGTACCACCGTCCTCTCACTCAGGTCAATAATATCAGTTTCATCTTTGACTTCTAACTCCAGGCATCCAACCCACTGTCAAATCTTTTTTCCTCTACCTTTACAACATCTTTTATATCAATGTCCCCTTTTCTCCACTCCTATAGCCACATTCCTAATTCAGGACTTCATAATCTCTCCCCTGTAGGGGATTATTGCACTAGCCTTCTAACTGATCTCCCTAACTCCAATTTCATCCCATTCCAATCCTCTTGGCTGTCAAGATGATTTTTTCCTAAAGTTTAGGTCTGAATATGTTACTCACCAGTGCAATGAGTCCTAGTGGCTTCCTCCATCAAATATAAAGTCCTCTGTTTAGTATTTTAAATTCTCCGTAACCTGACCCCTTCTTACCTTTCCAATTTTCTTATATATTACTCCCTTCTGTTCATTCTATGATCCAGCTGTACTGGCCTGCTTGGGACTCCTCAAACCTAACACTTCATCTTCTAGCCTTTGCATTGTCTGTCTCCCTTTCCTGGAGGGCCCCGCCCCCTCAGCTACACCTCTTCATTTCTCTTGCTTTCTCAGCTCAAATTCCAATTTTCTCCACCCTCCCTTCCACTCCAGTTTCAGATTACCTTTATCTATTCTCATTATATAGTCTATGTATCTAATCACATTGTTCCCCCATAGAACAGGCACTCTATGAAGAAAAGAATTATTTTTGCTTTTTTTTTTTTTAAACTCTCCTACCCCTACCCTGGGGTTTAACACAAAAGCCTAGAACCTAGTAAGTGCTTGTTGACTTCCTGGCAGATTTCTCCTCCATTTTGATAAGTCTTGGGAGGTTCTCTGTTAAGTCTTAGATAGAAGCCCTGAGAAGATTTATATGGTGGGAATCAGGGGAAGGGGAGGGAATAAACATTTATATAATACCTACTATGTGCCTGGCATTGGGTGCTAAGCATAAGCTACAAACATCTCATTTGATCCTGACAACAATCCTGTGAGGTAGTTATTATTATTATTCCTGTTTTACAGTTGAGGAAACTGAGGCAATCAGAGGTTAAGTGACTTGCCCAGGGTCACACAGCTAGTAAACATCCAGGCCAAATTTGAACTAAACTGTTCTGACCTGAGGCTAAGCACTCTATCTACTGCACCCCAAACTGTCCCAGTCAGGTTGAGGTAGATTGATAAATAAGTGCCTCAGTACTCAAGAGGAGGACATCACCACAATACCACTTTTCAAGCCTGGTCTGCATTACTCCAATGATAGCCCCTCAATCCAGTTTTTGTTATTGTTGTTTATTCATTTCAGTCATGTCCGACTCTTTGTGTGACCCCATTTGGGGTCCTCTTGTCAATGATACTGGAGTGGTTTGCCATTTCCTTCTCTAGCTTATTTTACAGATGAGGAAACTGAGGCAAACAGGATTAAGTGATTTACCCAGGGTCACACAGCTAGTGTCTGAGTATGGATTTGAACTCAGGTCTTCCTAAATCCAGGCCCAGCACTCTATCCACTATGCCATCTAGCTGCCCCTCAATCCAGTTTACAAATTAGGAAACGGAAGCCCAGAGTACCTAAATGGTTTGTTCAGTGTCAGGTATGTAGCAAATGTCTAAGGTAGGATTCCATCTCAAGTTCCTCCTAGCTCCAAATGCACTACTCTATCCACTAGGTAGAAGCAAGTAAGTGGTTTCACCTAACAGAAGTGGAGAGTGTGGAGGTAGGAATAAGAAAAGATCCTGACAAGATAATTTTCACTTTAAATAAAGGAATTGTCCTATATTTAGTAGAAAACTTCTCTTTATGTGCATATCCTTCCATGAATAGATGAAAGGAAAATGAGAATTCTTAATAGATATGAAGTCAGTCTTAGAACATCCATATAACTAAGTGTGGAGATGCTATACTATCACATTCACAAATGAAGTTATGGATCAACAAAGTGCAAACCAATGACCTTTTTTTCTCTTTTGTTATTCATTAGACAAAAAACAGATTCCACTATTAAAGTCATTAGATTATCTTTCTTGCCTTTTTTTAAAAAATGGATTCATGTTAACCAAAGAAATGTTTAAGAGTTCTTTAGTCACAAATAATTTGACGCTAGTGACCACTTGTTTATAATCTTACTAGATAACAAGCTTAAAATTTTTTTTGATGACTTAATTGCAATTTGACAGCTCTGACTATAGTCCAATGGGCTGTACTGCCAAATGCATGAAACTGACTCACTCTACATTGTCTGAGTCTACTCAATCTTGTAGCAATTACAAAAGGCAAATCAGCTAAGACAGGAATTCACGAGTAGAGAAAAGCGTCTTCTTAAAAAAGAACCTGTCTTATGATTTTCAGAAGTGATTAAAACATCTTAATAGGACTCTTTCTGTGTAGCAGTCTGCCTCCCTGTGAAATATTGACAGGTCTTCCTAACTGGAAAAAATCACAACTCATTAAAGTTGCTGTCTTACTTGATTGAATAAAAAGAAGCAGAAAGGTGGAATCAAAATTGTGGGAATAGAGAAACAATGGAAGATATGGAAATTGGAGTTCCAAACATCAATCTTAATTTGTAGGTTCCTTGGGAACTATTAACTCGATCCCCACCATCATTGTCTAATTAGTTCTCTACAATACTCCACAATACACTTATGTTGTCTAATCTTTAAATACCCCTCTATATTCTCCCTAACTCACATTCTTTGAAAGTTTAACTTTTGCCTCCTAATATAGCTATCCATTAATTCCTTTTCTCTTTATATTTTCCACCATATTTAGAACCAATCATTCAGATTCTCTGTAGAATACACTTTGAATTATTTTGTTCCTTTTCTTTTTTGGGGACAATCAGGGTTAAGTAACTTGCCTAGGGTCACACAGCTAGTAAGTGTCTGAGGCTGGATTTGAACTCAGGTCCTCTTGACTTCAGGGCCAGTGTGTAGCCTAGCTGCCCTCACTTTGGCTGATTTTGCTTGCAGATGCATAGGGCCTTTCCACACTCACCCACACCTTTCATCTCTCCTCCTCTCCCCCCACCTCTAGGTTCCCTTGTCTGTGCTTATGGTGGGGTAAACCCAAGAAGGGTTGAATGGTGATAGGGAAAGGGTTTGAACATGAGTATCATTTCCATTGTTGGAAGATGAGCAGTAGCTTCAGCTCTGGTACCTCCAGGTATCCTCCTCTACTCTCCCCTCCCACCCCCATACCACTATTAGTCACCACCGCCACCCCACCTCCCCAGCCTTAGCAAATCAGAGTTCTTTCATAAACATCTTCATATCTCTTAAGGATAGGAAGAGCTTTAGGAGCATGCAGAAAAGCACCTTTCTGGCACAATTTCAGGGAAGCCAGGAAATTCCCTCCTTCCCACAAATCTCTTCCACCAAGCCTTTAGTACCAGGAATTACAACAGGAGAGATTCCATCTTTGAATCTAGAAGATATTTTATTCTTCACCAATTCTCTATTGAAATGCAAATATCCATGTTTGTAGGAGTAACCCCTTTTATTGGCTAACATCTTAACTCGGATTTTTTTTCATCAATTTCCCAAATTCAAGAGCAAGAATAAGTATTAGACACAGGAAAGTACCAAAAACAAACCTTACTTATTACTTGAGCTTAGGGACAACCTTGCTTACAGAAGTTTTTTCTTTGTTTGAATATTTTGTTTATGTTATTCCAAGAATAGGTATAAATGTTGCCCTAGCAGCCCCAACAATTAAAGGGGAGCAGAAGAAAAGGAGGAATCCTTTATGCTTCTTTTCCAATTATTAAGATATTGTTGCTCAGTGATTCCAGATTTGAATTCTGCCAGTGTCATGAAAATGTTGAACAAAACCAGTATTAATATCAATATTGATTAGAATAACTGACATCAAGGTTTACAATATGCTTACATTATCTCAATTGATCCTTACAATCTTTTGAATTAAATGGTTTGAAAATTCTTATCTCCATTTTATAGATGAGGAATTTGAGACTGAGAAAGTTTCAGTGACTTTAGCAAGGGAGGATTTCTTGTTTAATGAAACATACACACGTATATACCTCCCAAACTTCATCTGCAGAATGATTCACACAATGATAAAAAGCACACCAGAAGAGAAAGTCTTTATTTTGCTAGGCATGTTCAGAGAGGTGTCAGCCACCCAGTCCAAACTGTCAGGGATATGGGGTGGCAAAGGAATGCAGGAATCAGTGACTAAACAACCTTCAATCCTTCTTCCTATAAGAGCACAAAGAAGATAAACCCTTGCAGATTTGGGGTGGCGAATTGGGGATGGGAATGTTGTTGTGATCTAAATCAGGAGATCTATGAAAGTGACTGCAAAGGAGAGAAAGGAAAGGGAATGAGGGATTATGCAGGGTTACACAGCTAGTTAAGTGTCTGAGATAGAATTCAAACTGAACTCTTACTGATTGCAAGTCCAGCATTCTGCTGCATAGGCTTTGCTGAGGTCCAACCAACATTACCATGTGGAGAGCATGATTCTTAAAGACTGAAATAATGAGTCTTTATTTTCAGAAATGAAATTTATCCCTATCATGTATCATCAAGTTCATGTTTGAAAGTTGATCTGTTGTCAAATGTGTCCTGAAATAATCACTACTATATTTTAGCCTATTATAGTCTTTTGACATTTTTGAGTGTTATGCACTGAAAACCAGAAGTATGAAACCTATGAAACTATAGGTGTTAAAAATAAATATACATATTATAATAAAACCTCATAAGCAGCAGGAAACTTTGTGCTGGGGAAAACAATTCCATAGTTCCACCCATAAAATTGGAAAGGAAGGGAACTATGAAGGGGTTTTGTATGTAATTCAATATTTCCAAAGTGCTTAAAACTAGTTTTTTCTCTTAAGTTGGAAACATTTCCCTCAGGATCTTTTGTATCCTCTTATTTTGCTTAGAAACATAAAGTCTTGAGGAGGCTTTAAAGGTCATAGAATATGAGAGGAAGAGACCTCAGGATTTAACAAAGTCAACTCACCCTTCATCAAGAATTTCATTTATAACATCCCTGAAAAGTGGTCAGGCATTTTCCCTTTGAAGGCCCAAAAATATAAGAAATTTACCACTCACTGAACATGGCAGCCCATTTCTCTTTTGAACAGCTCTGATCATTAGAAAATATTTCCTTGTTTCTTTAATTCTTCAATGAATCTGTGACTCCTTGGTGAGAATACTCTCTCCAATGAGTCAGATTGCATTTCATTCATCCTATTCCACTTTTGTCTGTATATTTCTATAGTGGTTCCCACCCCATATGCTAGGTGGCACTTCTTAAATTGTGGGCTGAAAACCCATATGGGGTTGTGTAATTGAATGTAGGTGTTGTGAAAAATTTGGCAACAGTAAAAGGTTTCTGAATGTTCAACAACCAAAAATCAATTTAGAATCAAATGTGTAATGAGCCCCTGGTGTTTCTGGCAGTGCTTGCCCGTGTTGCATCACACAACTTCACTGCAACCTTGGTTCTGAACACACAACATATGCATTTTGCACTGTGCATGTTGTCATGCCACGCAACACCAACGAACGCTGCCAGAAACACCTCAGTTCAGATTTGAGACTATTGTATGTTATGAATTGCAGTGTTTTTACTGTATATACAAAATCATTATATGAATTTTGGCTTCTGATTAGGACAGAATTTCCATCAATCTCTGAAATGGCCCTAAACATACTTCTGCCATCTTGTACTACATATTTATGCAAAGCTGCATTCTCAGCATTGATGATCATAAAATCAAAGTATTGATCAACTCTGAAAAATGCTGAAGATGCTCTACATTCTGAAGCATCAAATTTGGCTAAGATTTAACTCTTTATGTAAAAATAAACAAGCACATCCATCTCATTAGTATGGAAGTTTGATTTCATCTTTAAGAAACAGTAAAATCATATGTATACCAAAGAATTGTTTTAAAATAAATTTTCTTATTGTTTATTATCAGTAAATATTTGATTTGTATACTTATTTTATATACCTAGATTTGCATAAAAATTTATTGGGCAAAAAGGGGTCAAGAGTGGAAAAAGTTTAAGAAGCCCTGTGCTGGAAGACTTTCATTAGTTTAGGGTTCTCAGCCTGGGATCCATGAACATTCTTTAAAAATATTTTTATAGGCCCCCTCCCTTATCCCCTTCATAACCTGTTCTTCAACTTAAATAACAGATGCTGACATACGAATTTTATAACTATCTCAATACAATTGATTTTTTGGTAATTCTATGTATATTATTTTATATATTTAAAAACATCATTCTGAGAAGGGGTACCTAGGCTTCACAGACTGCCAAAGGGGTCCATGACACAAAAGGTCAAGAACATCATATGTGTGCCAGGACAATTAGGGTGTCCATAGTAATTCACTACACGACTGACCCACCTTTTTTTCCTATCATTCATCTCCTGGATATTACCCTTTTCAGTCTAGAAGATTTTGTCTTTTATATCATTTCTTATTTACAAGTCATCATTGGTAATACAGTTCAGCCTACTTGTCCCCACCATACATCTTTCTTCTTTTTTCCCTTTGGATTGCTAATAATTTTGATTCTTCAGAGATATGGTGTTCCAAGATTCATAAAAGAGGGAATATTGAAAAGATGGATTACAGTTGGGATGAATAACCTTTTGAGATTGTCTGTCTCTCTCTGTCTCTCATGTGTACATGTATATACACACAATGTAAATTCTACTTTTATACAAAAATACTGAAGCCACCTGTGTCTACATTGTCAGGTCACCAAATGTCCTGAACTCTCACCAGCTCTAGGCCAATAGTTATCATTCTTTATCTTGCTTTGGGATTTAAGTAGGAGATGACACAAATCAAAAAAGATATCTTGTGGGAAAATCCATGAACCTACTGGGGTAAAGGATAAGGCAAAAGGGGAAAAGATGAGAGAAATTATGGTTGAGGTCATAATAAGTGATCATGTGATCTTAGAATTTAAACTAGGTTAGAGGAGAAACTAGGGACAAATAGGTAGTACAGTGGACAGAGTGCTAGGTCTGAAGTCAGGAAGACTATCCTCCTGAGTTCCATTCCAGTCTGAGACACTTATTAGCTTTATGTCCCTGGGCAAGTCATTTAACCCTGTTTGCCTCAGTTTCCTCATTGGTAAAATGAGCTAGAGAAGGAAATGGCTTTTGCCAAGAAAACCCCAAATGGGATCACAAAAAGTCAGACATGACTGAAAAACAACTAAACATCAACCAATAAAAAGGGAAACACTGGGCATGGATCAGTGAAATCCCTAGATTTAGGAAGAATGTGGAGAAGATAGGAATTCATGGCACAAGATTCTACAGGGTAATAGTGCAAGAGTGATAATACTTTCAAGAGTGAAATTATTAAAAATAAAAAGTATTTGAAGTCATGGAGGCACAAGTGATTATAAGAAATTCATAACCAACTCAAATTTTTTTTTTCAAACATACCGGAGATGAAAGCAGGAGATGAAGAAATTTGTTAGTGTGATTACCAAACTGCAGTCAGTGATTTTAGAAGAAAAAAAAAACTGTAGACTGTGAAAACTGCCACAGTATGACAACTTCAAAGTCCTGATTTTTTTAAAAAGGGCGTTCCCTGTATGACTACCAAGTTTGACCTCGATTCTTGGAAACATTTTAGAAGGTCTCCTAAAAAGAATGGATTGTTAGCACTGAGAAAGGGTAGGGATGATTACTACTAGACAATATGGGTACATTAAGAATAAATAACCTAGATTAATCTCATTTTTTTTTCAGGCTCAGCTACTAGACTAATGCAGACATAGTATGACAGGATTTCAGTTAGGCATTTGATAGTCTTGAACAATATACCTATGGATAATATAAAGAGATATGGGCTACATTACACATGAACATGTACTGAACTAGACTCAAAGTGGTAATTTATGGACCAAAATCATCTAAAAGAAAGTCTATAATACAGCACTGCAGGGCTCTGCCATTTTGACCATTTTATCAATGCCTTGGTGAAAGCATACATAGTGTAACTATCAAATTTGTATATAGCACAAAGCTGAGAGGTATAATTAATATGCTGGGCTTACAGAATTCTGATCTGAAAGATCTCAATGAACTACAAAAATGGACTACATCTCTTACAATGAAAATTGAAAACACATAAATGTAAAAACCTACCTGGCTTAAAAAAACAAAACAAAATAGAAGCAATTCTGCTATAATAAGACGTATGTGTTCTCAAAAAAGCACATCTCTATGAACAACAATGAAATAAAAATCACAGCATGTATGGGATTGGGAGCAAAATGCTCAAAAACTTCATAAATTAGCACATTAAAAAATAGAACCCAGTAAAAATGGTGGCAGTTTTATAAATGTTGAATGGCTAAGAAATACCTAAATATGATAATAAATAGTTAGTCTTCTACCCTCAGCTCCTACTACACCAGAATGTATACAATAAATATGGCCTTTACTTTGACAAGGAAGGCCTTAATTTTGCTTGAGAAGTAAGAATTGGAAGGGTTGTAGCTTGCAAATTTTTGTGAAGTGGTGTGATTTTCTCTCTTCTCAAAAGAAATCTAGAAGAAACAAAATGAAATTTGTGATGCACTCAAAATGTTCCCCCAATATATCAGTTGTATTGGAACAAATTTTTGAAACATACCTTCTAGTAGAACTGACAAATCTAGGATGGGAACAGTATGGATCGTTCATATGGTAAAGTCCTGGGGATTTCATTCTACTCCAAGTTCAATGTGAGCCCAAAAGAGATGTAAAGTTAATATGATCTTAGTTTATCATAACTAATCACATAATAACACAATCACAGTCTCCCGAATGAGGAATTTTATAGTCTTGTTCCAATTGGCCATGATTAGACCATAATTGGAATGTCGTATTCTGTTCTGGATACCACGTTTTCAGGACAGTGACAAGTAGAACATTCCCAAAGAAAGCAAGCAGCATAAGGAGACTAGGAACCTTGTTGTAGGAGGAACAATTGAAGGAATGGGGGATCTTTAATTCAATAAAAAAAAAAAGGCTTGTGGGGCACATGATCATTGTCCTCAAGTATTAGAAAGGCTCTTTTGAGAAATATGTATTTAATTTGGTTTGCTTGTTAGTCTTTTTTTATATTTCCCATTGAGGCAGTTAGGTGGCAAGTGGACAGAATGGTGAACCTAGATTTCAAATTCTACCCCAAACACTGACTAGCTATGTGAGCCCCTTAACCTCTGTATGTCTCAATTTCCTTGTCTGTAAAATGTGAATGATAAGAGCATCTACCACATAGGGTTTTTGGGAGGATTAAATGAGATAATTTTTTTTTAAACTTTAAGTTTTAAAGCACTATGTGAATGCTTTTCAATTATCTATCTATCTGTCTGTCTATCTATCTATCTATCTATCTATCTATCTATCTATCTATCTATCATCTATCTGCTTATATTACTCCCTCAATGCAGCTTAGACTCCAGCTAAACAAGATAACTTTCTGTCTTCTCAACTTGTAATTCCATAATTTTATTCAGACTGTTCCCTATCTCTGTAGCTCCTTTCTCTACCGTTTTCACATGCTCAAGTCCTTTTCATCCTTTAGAGACATTTCAAATGTTGCTTAGTTCTCAAAACCTTCCCATATCCCTCCAGTTGGTATGGGCCTTCCATCTCAGATCTCACACAGTACTTTGTTTTGTCTCTAACACAATCGTGTGTGATGTTGTCTTATCCCCCTTCTAGACTGTTACATCCCTGAAGTCAAGGACCATGTCTAATCTAAGCTTTGTATCTTCCCCAGCTGCTAAAACAGTGCTTTGCACTCAGAGGAGACCTGGACTAATCACTGTGAGGAGTGTGTTAGAGAGATAATGAGAGGGAAATAAAAGGAATGACAAGCAGCAGCAGAGGCCAAGTTGAAGTTAGACAGCACGGATCTGTAATAGCCCAGGTCTGCTGATTTTTCATACTTCAGTGGTTTTGAGAGGAAATCATTGAAGTAGTTGACAAGAGCAAGACCATCCCTTCTAGAAAAGTAGCATCCAGTGAAGCCCAGAAGGAATTAAAAGCCTGGATAAGGTGAGAAGGGTTGAACAGTTGAGATCCCAGGAAGGACAAAGAACAAATTTGGTGAACATGTTGAGGGTGTGGGAAAGAAGATTGGTAAAGAGGTAATACTCAAAAGTTGGGACCATTGAGTTAGATAGAGATTTTAGAAAGTAAACATTGCCTTGTGACAACTAGGTCCAATAGTTATAGAAAAAAAGAAAGAAAGTAACATTAATGAAACATTTTAAAACAATACACAGAAGAGAGCAGGAAAAAAGTTCAAAAGTAAATACAGAAAAGTGAAAGTTTTTCACTATTGTCTTAAATTTAAGATAAAAACCACAGCATTTGTGGGATAACGTAAAAGCTATATATAAGAGAACTTCACATTCTCCTATGTAATCCTCTTTTCTGTTCTTTGTATATTAAATGATAGAGTTTGTCTAACTTATAATTTTATTTTTTTCTTATTTTTTGGAGGCAACTGGAATTAAGTGACTTGTCTAGGTTCACCCAGCTAGTAAATGTCTGAAGTCAAACTTGAACTCAGGTCCTCCCTAACTCCAGAGGTGGTAATCTACCCACTGTGGATCTAGCTGCCCTGGTTTATAATTTTTAAAAAATCAGTTAAAAATAAAAGGGGACAGCTAAGTGGCACAGCGGATAACGCACCACCCCTGGAGTCAGGAGGACCTGAGTTCAAATCTGGCCTCAGACAACTGACACTTACTAGCTGTGTGACCCTGGGAAAGTTACTTTATTCTGATTGTCCCTCCCTCCCCTTTCCCCCAAAATCAGTACTCCAAGGTGTGCACATCCAGTGATGAACAAAGAGGGTGAAGAACTGTGATATCAAGTCAGACGGGTCATCAACATAAATACTGAAACTGTAAAAATGGAGAGGAATAAAATCAACACTGAAGTAATACATTTTAATAATTCAATGGATTTATGATCTCATCAATGTGGGCATTCCATATAAGTATGCAAATTATAACCTACATACACCTTTTCACCTTGTCTATTTCTTTTGGTATCCTCCTAAAAATTGTTCCAAAAGGGAGTTACACAATATACTGTCTCTAGGCTTTCCTCTGGACCATTTAATACTTTGTGGATATTGAACAAAAATATTGTGAAATATTAAATGACAAATTAATGACAAATATGAAAACTTCAGAGATGCGTGGGAAGACTTATATGAAATGATGTATGGTTAAGTAATCAGAACCACGAAAGCAACTTATACATGACTGCTACAATATAGATTGAAAGAACAAAAAAGTAAACTGAGCACTGAAATTATGAGATAAAGGTTGGTCCTGGAAAAAGGTTTAGAAAATATTCTACTTTTCCCTCTTAGCAGAGGTGAAAGAGTACAGGTTTGAAATGCTGCATATGTGTCAGAAATGGTTGATGCACTGGGCAATTTGTTGAACTGTTTTTATTCCACTTTTATTTCTTTCTTTTTCAAGGGATGGCTCCCCCTCAAGGGGAGGATATATTTGGAAATAATAGTGATGGGGGCAGCCAAGTGGCAAAGTGGATAGAGCACTGGTTTTGGAATCAGGAGGAGCTGAGCTCAAATTCTGCATGGACACTTGCTAGCTACATGACCCTGAGCAAGTCTCTTAACCCTGACTGCCTTGGAAGAAAGAAAGGTGATGTAAAAACAAAACCATCCATAAAAATATTTCTAAAACAACATACACTCACATACACATACTATTTTATGAGTACCAATGAGTACCACTCAAGCTATCAGTTTGTTAGTCTTTTCTCTTAGTACATGACTAGCCTTTGTGATATATGTACCTCTACTTATAGCCACAATATATTTCTCCATTGACCATTTGAAATTTTGATTCTTCAGAAATTGTGGTGATCTATGATGTTCAACTACATAGTACCACCAAAGGACTATTTCTGTTTTTAAAAAGATTGTACGTGCGCACACGTGTGTGTGTGTGTGTGTGTGTGTGTGTGTGTGTGTGTGTGTGTATGTGTATGTGTATTAGAGTAGGGAGCATCCTGGACTCATTCAAAGTACTAAATGATTTTGCCAACTACAATCCAGCCTGCTTTTCTTTTATTCAGTTCTGGGGCTGATTTATTACCCAATTGAAGTGTCTGTTCAAAATATATGCACTGATGAACTAACTCAATAATCTACGCAATCAATTGCATCTAATAATCAGGATAAAAGGCATTCTGTGGTCCATTTACTTTTTTTCTCTTGTAGATTGTTAATCAGATAATCACTTTTGGATATTATGGATCTCACTGAAGAGACCCTTTGGTATTTTAAGGTTGATCCAAT
>CM053583.1:99285234-99306296 GCA_028627135.1 Pseudochirops cupreus | reverse complement strand
TGTCTTAGTCCTCCCTCCATATACTTTTTTACTTAGTGACACTGGCTTCTTTGCTGTTCCTACATAGACTATGAGATCCTTGACAGCAGAGCCTGTTTTTTGCTTTTCCTTGTAACTCCAATGCACAATGTCAGGCATATAATAACTAATAGCTACCATTTATATAGGGCTTACTATGTTCCAGGAACTGTATTAAGCATTTTATGGTTATTATCTCATTTGATCCTGAAAACAACCCTGGGAGATAGGTGCTATTATTATTGATATTTTACAGATGAGGAAACTGAGGCAAACAGAGGTTAACTATCTTACCCAGGGTTACACAGCTAGTGTCTGAAGATAGATTTGAACTCAGGTCTTCCTGACTCCAGGCCCAGAGCTCTATCTATTGCAGCAGCTAGCTGAAGTTGCTTAATATATGCCAATATTTTGTTCAGGATAATTTCTATACACATTTTTTAATATTTCTAATAACATTGTCATAATAATTTCTAACACATTTTTGCCATTGTCCCCTGTGACTACCTCTGCCTTAAAATCAACAGGCAACAAAGTCTATTTTGATTTAGTTTGGAGAATCCTGTGAATTCTTAATAGAATTTCCCAACTTCTCTCCCAGAATCCCAGTAGTTCAAGCTCAGATTGAGGGCTCTAGCAATTTCATCATGTCAACTCCTGTTGGCAAAGACTTTGATGAAAAACCAGGAGAACATGATTTCTTCAAAGTCTGTAAATGGTGGTAAGGAGCCAAAAGAAGGTCAACCCTTATCCCCCAAGAACTGGGTGCTTTTAGAACAAGCTAGTTTTTAGTTAGAATTGTATTGGAAGGAGGAAGTAAGAAATACATTTAGGACTAGGAGAGGGAAATTTGCTTTGTAATAAACTGAAGTTTCCATCTGGTACAACCGGAGGAAATAATCAGGAAAGAAGAGATGAAGAATGGGATTTCAGTATGTAGGTGTGAGTGAGAATCTAGGTAGAGCTGGCAGGAATGAATAAGAGACAGTTTAGAGTGGTAGATGGGTATACCAAAGATGAAGGAAGCTTTGGGGTGGGAGATAGATTGGATGAACCTTCTAGAACTAAGAAAGAGAAACTACTTATTGGTGGTAGGAACTTTTACAAATGGAGGTGATAATAAAAGGGAGGTCTATTTGTTCATCCATTGACTCATTCAACACCATAAGAAATGAGTTCACTGAAGTTACGAAAGAAGTAGAGATGGCATACTAAGTCATTTAAAAACATTCATTCTCATAGGAACAAACAGTCAGGACAGGACATCAGAATTCCAAATAGAACAATCTGTTGGCAATGTATTTCCACAGAGTTTTGATGCTGGCATCTGGTTTTGAGGGACTGTTTTGTCTTCTGTGCTCAAATGCTGGATTTAATATATTGAGGTTTTTCTAATTTTTTTTGTCAGTGACTTGAATAAAGTATTTTTTTCCTGTCAGTATAAAGCTAGATGAGATAATCAATAAGAATCAGAATTTTAAAAATACTGGAAGATTGAACCAAAACTATCAGGGTGAAGGAATAAATGTAAAACTTACATTTAAGTTGAAATGTTTGCCCTTTGTTTTCAACAAGAACCAATGGCATGATGAGGTGAATTAGGTTCAAGTGAGGCAGAGTTTCTATAAGTTGTCTCTCTTCCTGAGTCATGGAAGTTCAGTGACAAGATAAAAGTCAGGATGAATGGTGATGGCCTGGGATGTAGTGGATCTGACCAAGCTCTAAGTCCACAACAGTGCCTGTTTTAGTCAATTGTTCTCATCTGTCCATTGTGCCAGGGAAAGTCTTCATGTGCTTGGTGTAGACATCCTCCTAACTAATTGACAGGTTTGAGGTCTGTCAGTTACCCTCAAGTTGAATAATGGCACAAGTAAGGAACAGGAAGAGGGCAGTTAGGTGGAGAAATGGATAGAGTACCAGGCCTGGAGTAAGAAAGTCTTTGTGAGTTCAGGTCTGGTTAGTGTGACCCTGGGCAAGTCACTCAACCCTGTTTGCCTCAGTTTCCTCATCTATAAAATGAGTTAGATAAGGAAATGACAAACCAATCTAATATCTTTACCAAGAAAACCCCAAATAGTGTCACAGAGTGGAACATGGTTGAAAAAAACAACTAAACACAAGGAACAGGAAGATCTCACTTGGACTATAAGCTAACATGGATCCATAATATAATGAATTGCTTAAAAATAGATCACAGGTATAACACTCATTTACAGTCAAGCCACATCTAATCCCAATTCTGATTAAGAGGGACACTGGGAAACTGGAGCCCCTCTAAAGGAGAATAGGATTGTAAGGACTCTGGAAACCATTTCCTAGGAAGAGCAACTGAAGAAAAGAGGGGTATTTAATGTTACAGAATTTAGAATAGGAGTTCCATGGAGAAAAGAAAAGAAAATGTAAGAGGTCAACTAATGCAATTACTCCACTTCACAAATAAGGAAATTGATAAAGAAGATTAATGGCAGGCCTGGTCTCTATTTATAAGTTTGCATGTGTAAAACTTTTGTAGCTACTCAGAAGAAAACAACTAGGTCTGACGAATAAATGCCACTGAGAGAGAGTTTTAAGTACAGTAATATATGAAAGAATTTTTTGATAACCAGAACTGTCTAACAATTTTAATTCCTCACTCAGCTGAGCTCCCTTAATCAGTGGAAATATTCAGAAGAGGCTAAATAATATGAGAATCATTCCTCGAGGGGCCACAGAAGGGATTCCTGCATGGAGTGTAAGGCTGAGTTAAGGCCTCTTTCAAAATTTAAGTGTCTATAATTCTATAGATAGAAAGAAATACATGGGATACAGAACTGCAAGTGCTATGGACCTTCTACTGATCTGGTTAGTTTGTCAGGAGAACAGGAAGAAGCAGAGAAAAAATGTTTGTGGGGCCTATTAGATAAATGGGAGAGAGTTTAATTCAACCTGGCAATCCTTTATTAAGAACCTGCAATTTGCCAGCTACTGTATAAGGCACTTGAGGAGGGGGAGAAAGGAAAGAAGGAAAGAAAGAAGGAAAAAGAAAGAAAGAAAAGTGTTTCTGCTTTCAAAGAGATTCCTTTCTACTGGGTAAAACAGATAAAAAAACAAAATGTATACAAAATAAAAACAAAATAATGGGCGGGGAACACAGTTCTGGAGATCACTGAAAACCTCCTGGAGAAGGTGACACTTAAAGAAGAGAATCATAAATAACTTAATGGGCTGGGAATCGATGAAGAAGTGAGAATGAAGGTCGAATGAAAATCTCTCCTTTCTTTTCTCCAGCGGCATCATGTCCAAGTCCCACCACAAAGATCACACGTGCACAATGCCTGTTCTTCCTCAGGTTGCTGACCTGAGGACCTTTCTCAGCTTCACCACGCTTACCCCAGGCAATGGAGGGGCTGCGGGCCTTTTTCGTCTGGGACAGTTGATCCTGCAGAGGGTATCTACAAAGGAGGGCAGGGGCGTGCTGTGTGCTGACCGGGCCTCTGGCCACAGCATTCAGAAGCGAGGAGGAGGAAACGGATGGGGACACGTGTCACCCACCCCCGCTCCAGGGCTGGCACCATCCAAGAAGCCCTCCACGCCCCCTGCTCGGCGTAGCGAGAGGGTCGCCTGGACCATTCAAAAAGCCCTTGATCCATGACAAGCGTGGCTTTTAATTCGGGAAGAGGCAAGATTGTTCAGGTGGCAGGGATCCAAGGCGGAGATTCCCTTCTCTTCCCAGTCCACCCACCCGCCCTCCTCCTTCCCTCCCCTCCTCCTCGCCACAAAAAAAAAAAAGGACACACAAAAACTTTTGCCACACTATTAATATATTCGAGTTTCCTCCCACTTTCCCAATGGGCTACCAGCTGCAGAACTCCTGAATAGAAAGCTTAATTGTGCTTTGTCATGCAGAATACCTCGATTTTCTATAGAAGGTTACAAAGGGCCGTTTGAAGATTCAGAGTATTTATTTCTTGGCTAATAGCGAGCCATTTGCATAGAGCACCTCTTCGCTTGCCAGACCCAGGTAGCAGAGTTGAAACCACTGAGGCCCCATCTTTATCCTTCTCCCCCCTCCCCCATAACACAAGGTGGCATCTGAGAATCACAGTTCCCCGCCTCTGCCCCCTTTTCCTCTCTAACACCACCAACCACCACCACCCACCCCATTCCATCCATTCCCTACCTCCCCTCCCCAGGTCACGGCTGGGGCTGGGGTCTCAGCGTGCCCCAGGGGCTGGTGATTTAGAATAAGTCTATAAGTCTCTGGACCTTCAAGTCTACACTTGGGCCTTTCCGGCTGACCTCCCTCCGGCCTCCAGCCATTTCCTATTCCCGGCCCCCTCAAAATAGCGACCTTGGGAGGTGTTTTAGGGCTCTGGCTCCGCCCACGTGTTTGAATAGCCGCCAGCCAGACCAAAGAACCCGCTAGCGGGCCGGGGCAGGAGGACGAACCTGCAGTTCCCTGGTCCATCCTATCTCCCGCCTAGGGTGTAAATGGCCTAGACCGTTCGATGTCTCGGGGATCCTCCGGTAATCGCAAGCTAATTATTATTTGGATACGAAGCTGCTACTTCCCGTGTTTGATTGGCACCACTGCCTTCAGAATATCTTTTCTTGTTTCTTGTTTTGACAGTTTAAATCCAGGTCTATGTGACATATAAAGGTAATAAAATTCTCATTTCATTGTTAATCTTATTTCATTGCAGTATAGGATTTTACCCTCACACCTGCGTGGCAGGGTGTAATTCCATTAATAAAAAAAAATCAACATATTCATTGCATGTCTTTTCCCTGATGATATATTGTGAGCAGTGTGAGTTGAAAAAGAGCCATTTATTCCCACCGTGAATGAGCCTGCATGGGGCGGGAGCTTCACCTGCCCCCTCAGTCAATTAGGAATGTATCGAAAAGTCTACCAGAAAAGGAGTTAAATTAACCGTTCGCTAATTTCCTTGTGTCCCTCCTACATAATCCCCCCTTTTCAGCTTGCCCCAGAAATTACCACATGTTGCAAGGTTCAAATAGTGCCTAATGAAACAGTGACTAAACGGTTCTCTCTCAAACGCCACAGAGCCCTTTAGCCAGACCTTCAAAGACTATGGGCGGAACCAGTTGGGGGTCCAAAAGCTTAAAAAAAAAAAACCCTCTGAAGGAAAGAAAAATCTAACCAGTCAATAATTGTAGGTCCAGCCAACGAAGTGGAGACACTGTTCTTCCCCTCCTCCTCCATCTTTCCAGCCCCCACAGCTAGAACGCTCCAGGTCTCCCCGGCTTGGGGTGCGCGAGCTCGAGGGAATTCCTTCTAGAGCCCAGCAGTTGGAATATCCCCCTTCCCACCTCACAGCACCCCCCCCCCAGTTGTTTCAGCGCCGGAGGGTGTTGGGAGGAGAGAAGCTAAAAGTTGGGAGTAATTCAGCAAAGGCACAAAGAGAGGCGAAGGAAAGCAACTCAAAGACGAAAGCAGGGATGAGTGGGGTGCTAGAAGAAAAAACCCCGAATCTTCCCTCCCTCCAAGTGTCTAGTCTACCAAAAGTCCTAAAACCACATGTTAGCCTCTAGGAATCTCAGCACCCCTTGCCACGAATTTCAAAGGCACAAAATGCTATGCAAATGAGTAATAATCGTGGTAACTAATTAATGAAGTAATTAATTAAAGAGACAAAAGGGGAAGGTGGTTAGTTTCTGCTTGACCCAAGCAATTTCAATTAGGCTTTGTGAAGGTGAATTCTAACGGAATGCCTTACCATCCCTCCGCCCCTTCTCTCTAATTTTACATATATTTTGTACTGGATCTATGACTTCATTGATTTCCTCATTTTTCTTCTCTCTCTCTCTCTCTCTCTCTCTCTCTCTCTCTCTCTCTCTCTCTCTCTCTCTCTCTCTCTCTCTCTCACACACACACACACACACACACACACACACACACACACACACGCGCGCGCGCGCGCACACAATCTACTAGACTGAGCTGGGAGGCTGAAGTTCAAAAAACTTCAGGGCCCAACTGAGTTCAGGCTGCATTTGCAGGCGTTAGCATTTGCAGCTGCCAAGAAATCCAGAGTTCTTTCACATCTTTGCGGGGTTGTTCCTCTGGCTACTTTCGCTGTAGCTGCAGATCTACCTTTCAGGGCAGCGATTTGCGCTGAGCACGTCCGTTCAGATGCCGGGTCCATTGTCCTCTCAAACTTTAGTAGCAAAGCAGCTAGCCTCAGAACTAGCCTCGTTGCACTACTCAAATTTGCCTTAATCTCTCTCTCTCTCTCTCTCTCTCTCTCTCTCTCTCTCTCTCTCTCCCATCCCACCCCCCAAAAAATACCTTCCCTCCCCTCCCTTCCTCTCCCCCCTTCTTCTCTTCCCTCCCTTTCTCTCCCCACGTTTCCCTCCCTCTCCTTCGGGACTTGAGTCACTTATTTGAAACGGTGAGGCTAATACAAAGTCATCAAAGCACTATGGTTCTTGTCTTAAAGTGACAGCCCTCTTTATGGGGCTGTTTGAAATACGCCCCCTGCTTTTCAATGTCTCTCTATCCATCTTTGTCTGCTCTTCAGAAAAGTGGACAATATAAAGCACAGCCTGGCGAGCTCCCCACGCTCAGGCCTGGGCAGTGCCAACCTCCGCCTTTAAGCAGATTGAAATTGTCACTGCTTCATTAATCTGAAACTAGTTACTTTCCTAAGCACACAGCATACACTTCCGATCTATTTGGATACACTTGCAATAGCCCTGAGTCTTTACTGGATAGTGGATAGTGAGTAAGGCTTACTAAAGGAGTGAAAAATGCAGAGTTTGACACTGGAAAATCAATGGGATCATATGTAACGGTATAATAGCATCTAAAGTAGCAAGGGTGAAAAATGCTCTCGTTTCCTCCCTGGTTGAGGCGGAGACGGTTGGGGAGGGGGTGGCGGGGAAGATTTGTGCTTATTATGTGGTAATACTTTCTAAAGGAAGATATATCGGACAATAAATTTGATACACAAAATATTCACTATGTATCAAAGGATCAGGAGGTCTATACAGCTCTCCCCACTTCCTCCAATCCACACCTACTGTTGTCTGTGCGTCCCTCCACAAGAAATGTATTTTGGAAGTGCATCGGTGGAGACGTCTCCCACGTTGTCTAAAGTCCCTTTGAATTCTAACATCCTGTAATTCTTGATTCTCTTGTACACAACACTAACAAAAGAAACACCTCAAGAAAGAGATACTACAAGCAAAGAGAAGCTATCCTTTATCTCTGATTATTTGTTCAACAACCTCAGCTGGTTTGCTTCTGCAAAGCCCTGCGTTAAGCTCCCTTCTCCAAGTTCAGTGGACCTCTTACCCTCTAAATTCCTGGGGCTTCATAGCAAGTTCACTCTGGGGAGAGGTGCTCCTGTAGTTTCTCTCTTCCATAGAATCAGCGGCTCACCCCACCGCGTGGGGGCAGGAAGCCCGTTTTCTCTTACATTTTCACCAGGATTGTATATCCTTGGGTTTCTGGTTTTTATTTTTTTTTTAATTCTCTATTCCATTCTATTCAGATCAAAGAAATGGGCCTCTTTTTTTAAATGAGCTCAAATTTTTTCAGTAATGTGAGCCTAAAGATTTATAAAATAGTTTTATATTAAATTATGTTAATAGAAGCTTAGTAAATGCACCATTTAATTGCAAGAAAAGTGCTCCCTTTTAACGGGTCTGTCACCTTAACAGGTACATTCAAAGATCCGTAGAGAATAATGAAAATAGGAACAATTGTTTCGATGTGTGAGCCATATGCATTCAACCCTGGGACAGCTTTCCACTGTGTTTAGAACCCCTTCAAGTCCTATTACATCTGAAAAGGGGGGCATTCTCAATGGCATTATTCTTTACCCCTTTGAAGATAGGCCTTTGTTTTTTGGGGGTTGTTCCCAAATTCTCCCTTCTATCCCTGCTTCACCCACCTTGTTCCAGAGCCTTGCCTCCTTCCCAACTGATAATTTTCCACAGAACTAACCCAACTAACAAAACAACAACAAACCTCTGAAGGGGGAAGGAAGGAAGGTAGGTTGAACCCCCCCCCCCAAAAAAAGTGGAAATTTGACCAGAAGAGCCCAAGAACTCAAGTTCTCTTTGCCTCAAAGAAAAGCATTTGCAGAGCAAGCCTCTTTTTGTTCCCAAAGTGCTTGACTTTTTTTTTTTTCAGAGGCTGGAATGGGCAAATCTTTCTTTTCTTCCTGGAACAGTTGGTTATAAGGATCACAATTTTAGAGCCAGAAGGAATCTAAGAAGTCATTATTCCAACTCTTTCACTTTCCAGGTGAAAAAACTATGACTGGTGGAGGTAGAAGAACTTGCCCAAAATACCGAAATGGCAGAGAGGATTTGAATACAGGTCTTCAGACTTCCATTTCAGCTTCCTTTTCCTTACACTGTTCTCTTTCCCAATTTAGACATTCCATCAGTGAGTGACATCTTATTGTCAACCGCAGGACCTTCAGAAAGCAGGGGGAATGATGGGATAACAGGATTTAACTTGGAAAAGACCTTCAGAAATGGGCTGGTAACTTCCATAGTCTACAGATAAGGAAACAGCTCAATCCAGGAAAGTTAAATGCCTTGTCTAGGATCCCAGAGTAGTAGGAAATAGAGCCAACAGAACCAGTTTCAGAGCCCTGGTTCTGTGATGCCTGGTGTTCTTTCTAACTTACCTGTTAAGTCTCGAGACACTCTTGGCTTGGAAAATACTCTCAAGCTACAGCCTTCTTTCCTTACCAACATCCATTGTGGGAAAAGGAGGCAGAAAGTTCTATGAAAGGAATGCTTGAGAAGAGATGGCCCCTAGATAGCAGCACTTTTTTCAACAGAAGAACCCCAGGGTGGGTCTACCATATAACCATTTCCTTCACTCTCTGGGCCAATTTGTGCCACAGAGGGTGTAACCTTCTGCACTTGGTGCTGAGTGGTGCCCTTAGAGAAACATCCCATAAAAGAAGGAAGGAGGATTCTTGGGTCCCTTGCCCTTAGCAGGGTTTCCAGCCGTGTTGCCTTTACTGGAGCAATGATTGGTGTCAGGGCCTTTGCCTTGAGCTTGTATCAGTCTCTTGGTGGGAGGGAGAGGGGGAAAGGTTTCTGCTTTGGTTCCTGTCCTCTGGATGTCTGGGGTCAATGGGCAGAGGCCAGGAACTCTTCCCCTCCTGTTATCTCTCAAGGGCTTTCCCTTTACATCGACCTCAGCATCTGCTGTTGAGGGAATGAATTTAAGCCAGGCCAGCTGCTCTGGAGAGTTACTTTGTGAAAGAAGGGAATCCTTTCCCCCTCCCCCAATTATCATCTCTACAGCCACTACAACCATCTCCCTTTAGAGATTAACTCCCTGAGAAAGGAAGTGTTCTCTAAATCTAGGGACTGATTCCTCATCTATTTCTAAAGTGGGAAACAATTTTTCCCTAAATGGAAACACTACCCTCACCTATCCTTTCTTCCTGGGTTTCTGTAAATTAGCAGATACTTTGAATTCTACTGTTTTTAAGATGGTTATTTTCTTCTTTTCTTTATAATAGGTAGTAATCTTAGAACTAATGGTACTCAGCAACGTTCTGCTCTCCTGAGACAGGCAGCAATAACAGGATCATAGAATTAAAGCTGGAAGAAAACATTGTAGTTTGGAGTCCATTTTGCCAGTGAGGCAACTGAGGCCCCAGAAAGCTTTAAATAATTTGCCCAGGACCACATAGATAATGTTTAAGAAAAAAATTGGACTTAAGTTTTGCTGTCTCCAAGTTCAGTGTTATACCACAAATGCCTCTTTGTGAAATAATCACTTCATTCTGATTCTTTCTATTGGGATTCCAATTGGGGTGATTGTTCCCAAGAGAAACACAGTAAGAGCTTGAATTATCTCTTGCCCATTAAAAAAATATTAAGTGGCATTGGGTGGGAGCCCCAGCAGACTTTGACCTGAATGCAATTCTAATTTCCATTTCTTGTTTGGCAGAGCAAAGAGAGAGAATATCTTCAGTTTATATTCAAACTGAAGGAAGAACCCCAATAGAGGATTCATTGCCCAGTTGTATAACAGCCCAATCTTCTGTCTGATTTATGACTTCTAAAGGCCCCCAACTAGTTCACAATTTTTCTTTTCTTTTCTTTTCTTCCTTCCTTTATCTATATTTTTGGTGGTAGCAGTAGGGAAGACAGAGTGGTCTGGGGGAGGGTGAAATGAATGTCAATAACCTAGTTTAAGAGAACTGCTCTAATTCTTCATCTACTTTGTGTGTGTGTGTGTGTGTGTGTGTGTGTGTGTGTGTGTGTGTGTGTGTGTGTGTGTGATGTCAGGGTAGAAAAGCCCTAGAAGAAGATTCCATATCTCCTATGAAGACCTCTCGTTACCCCAGTTGCTATTACCTCCCTCTCACTCGGTTCCATTGCCTTGTATTTATTTTATGTCTTTGGTGTACAGTTGTGTGTAGACATATAGGAGAGGCAATGTAGTACAATGAAAGATTGTTCAACCTGAGTTTAAATTCTTGTTTTGCTATTTGCAACTTGTATGGCATTGGGAAATCACTCAGTATCTCTGGGTCTCCAGAAGGTTGAATTAGATGATTTCTGAGATTCCCTTCAGCTTTATGTTGCTATAGTTCTCTCTCTGCCCCCCCCCCCCCACCTCACCCCAAAATGAGAGCTCTCTGAAGCCAGGAGAGGTTTGCTTTTTGTTTTTGTATACCTCAGAAAGCTGCCTGGTGCTAACTACATGCTTGTTGGATGTTAAATGAATTAAAGTGGTTAGAGGAAGCCTCTTGGAGGAGGCTTTCTTCCTTCAGCAAGAGACTCCAGGGAAAATAATTGCCTCCTGCTTTAGAAATTTTTTGTTGTTGTTGTTTTTGTTTGTTTTTCCTCAGGGAAATTCTCCCTAAACACTTGATGTCACACACCCCCACCTCCACCCCCATACAGGTGGGGAAAGAAAGTCTCTGAAGTTTGGGATTGGAAAAAAGAAAAGTTGCTTCTGGACTTTCATTTAAAGCAACAAGGCAGGCACCCTGTTGCAGAGCCTGGAGCTGGTACCTGTGGAACTCTGGAATGGCCCTTTTGGCAGCTACTAGCTAATTCTCCAGCCTAGACTCCACCAGGACCCAACCAACAGCATGGCTTCTGGGGGACTGCTGGGAGGGGAGAAGAAAGATGAGAAGCAAAAAGCATTTCTGGGGATTTCCTTAGATATTGCTTAGATATTGCTCCTGCCAGTCCCCTCTACTCAGCAACTTTCTTGTTTCTTCACCTATTCTTGGACTCCAGGAGGCTGATTTTTATTTACTCAAAAATGATCTTTTGTGAAGTCAGAGAATCAGCCTCAATTTCTGGGCATTGAAGACTGGCAAGAGGTGGGAGGAGAGAGAGTGTGGGGTGGTGGTGGGACAGAAGGATGAAGTGACTCTCTAAAGTTGTGGGGGTGGGGTGGAGAGGATACTGAGGGTATTTATCCTACTGGGTTACTGCTCCAGGGGTCTCTAACTATGATTCTTCTCTGTTTCAGCCAGCAGCAAGTCTGACCCTGACTAGATACACACAAATTGATCAGATAAGATCTCATTCTCTATAAAACTCCAAGCAACTTAGTCTAGTCAGCACCTTATTCTGGCTTTGCTCTTTCTACTTAGGATTTTAAGGGCTTCATTGATTCTAGTAGATTGCCCTTTCTTTTCCATCAACCAAATTACACCCCATATGTGTGTGAATGGAATATCATGTCAGTAGATAGTCAGCTCATTCCCATTACTTCCCTCTCTGACTTCTCTACCCAAATCCAGCTTCCTGACCTCTGTGGCAGAGCCTCGGAAAGCTCCTACTCAGCTACTCAGCACTTTCCCTCCTGACAATTCTTTTTCTTCCAACATGCTGAGTCTGACTTTGCTGCTAGAAAAAGTGAAGGGGTAAGGAAAGAAAATAGACTAATCTCTCCCGTTGATGGACAGGCTTAACTTTGGTCAAGTGGAATCACTAATAATGGAAGACTAAGAAAGGGATTCATTATAAGAGAACTCAGAACTCTGTGTGACTTTAAAAGAAAGATCTCTTCAATGAATCCCTCTGGGTGACATCTTAATATATATATTTTTTAAAAGTATTCAGAATGGAGAGCCACAGGATCAGTGAAGACTGGGGATATAGTAGGCTATACTTAAATCAAGAGAAATAGTCTTTCCTATTTCCTGAACCTCTTAGCTCTGGGTGCCCATGGAAAACAAAAATAGGGATCCATATTTTGAAGGCTAAGACCATTCATAAGGAAAAAGTTAAGGTCATTTTAAAGGGGAAAGGAAGTCTACTAAATGATGAACTCTGTGAGGTCAGAGTTCTTCATACAATAGGTGTTTAATAAAAACTATATGTGCAGTTGAGTCATTGGACTAATTTTGGTTCTTTAGTGTCTAACATCCAGGGCTTCGGGCCTATTTCTCAGTTTTATAGGGAACTGCAAGTCCTAGAAACATGTGTTATCAATGAGTAGTGCTCTTTTGAAGGAGCAAGGAGTGGAGTTTACCATTCGATGGGTTGTTGCTGTCTTCTGTGAGAAAATTTTTTACATAGTTGGATTAAGGGGAATTTTGATTCTGAGGAAGGAAGAGAAGCTGAGAAAGCAGAAAAAAGAGGGGGTAAATTTAGCAGCCCGAGCACTTCACTGCTCTAAGCTGAAGAAAACCAAAAGCTTTAGGGGGATTAGTTGTAAAAGACATTTTCAGTGTGTTAATTGTGAGGAAGTTCGATCTGAAATGAGGGAGGTCGAGGGAATAAGGCTGCCACCCATAATCATTCTCCATCACTGAATAATGACTGAAGGTGTTTCCGTGGTTAGTTTCATCAGTCTCTGCAGCACATTAAAAACCTAGAGCACCAAAACCCTTCCAACTGTGAGACTCATAATGCTGAGTCTGGGTTTACCTCCGCCCCCCTTCTTGAAGGCTGAGTTCAGACGCTGTTTCGATCTGCATCAGTTTCAGAATTTTAATTCAAACATAATTGGGAGATATGGGGGTGGGGAAGGGAGAGAGAATACTCCAAACAATTAAAAGGCTTTAATACCTCCTTTATTTAAATAAATATAAATATAAATTTATATAAAAACTATTCACATACAAAGGGATTCTCAAGGACTGGATTTGTCACTCTTTACAGACAATTTTCAGAAAACAGAACTACAAGGTATAATTTTCTAAGTTAATTCCAACTTCAAAACTTCCTGTAAAAAAAAAAGCACAACAAATTAAACAAAAAATGGGGTTCCACCATAAGAGATGTTGAAAAACAACAGGAGGGTAAATGTCATATGTTTTTGGAAAACCCCATCACAGTGTTAAAAAAAAAAAAGACCCACCCTACAACACCCGGTTTTTAGCTGATTTCTAATCAGTTACACTTAAAAAAAAAAATCTATGATTGCGAATTGAACACGAACCAGACAGATGAAAACTGAAATGAGCTAAGCCTGGTGCAGAGAGAGGGTGTGAGGAGCTGGCCGGTGTGCTCCTCTTGGCTTGGTTGCAGCAGCAGGTGCAGAACCCAGGCGTAGACTTTTCTCGGCCTGAGTTCTCACCGTTTTTTCGCTGGCCTCTGCAAAGTGTTCATGATTCCTTTGGGCCTGCCCAGTATGCTCCCCGGAGATCTCATGGGGAAAGTGAGACGAGGGGTTAGGGAGGGAGGGACAGAGGGACCTTAGGAACTTATCCCGGTGAGGAAGGGAAGCTCATAATGAGGAGATCTCCTTGTCTTCGTTGGCGGAGGAAGGGGATAAGGACTCTTCGTCCTCAGAGCGCGGGTAGTGAATTTGATTACTGACGCACTTGCAGCCCCCGTGACTGTTCCTCTGCGAACCTTTGCCCTCTTTCTTGTGTTTCACTCGACGGTTCTGGAACCAGATTTTCACCTGCTTCTCCGAGAGGTTGAGGTACGTGGCAATCTCGATTCTCCGAAGTCGAGAAAGATACATGTTTGAAGAGAATTCCCTTTCCAGCTCCAGGAGTTGGGTACTGGTGAAAGCTGTCCTCATCCTCTTGCCGTTTTGAATTTGGCTAGTATCAGAGCCACCTGTGTGAGGAAGAAGACACATCCGTAAGAAGTATAGGTAAGCAACGGACAGCAATATCCCCAAGATAATCTCGCAAAGACATAGACATACTCGTACAACCAACCGTCCCCTATTCACAGACTGGAAGAAAAAAGTCACCGTCATCTGAACGAGTCAACCTCTACCCTCTTAGAGGCTGACTGTCGATTCAACACAAGTCTCATTTCCCCTTAGATTCAATACATTTTAAAAACTCTCCTGGAATTGCGTACTCCTCTGAGGGTTAGTAGTCTGAGGTATTCAAGAGCCTCCCGCTGCCTCATCACTGAAAGACCCACAGAAAAATAATTGACTTCCCCATGCCACAGGCATCACAGCAGTTCAGTGCGGTCCACAACCATGAATACAGACAGATGCACTCACACTCACCCTGGCACACAAATGCATACATCTTATTACAGTTTTAACTTCATCTAAGACTGACCGACACTGTTGTCTGCCTTTTGGGGCAGCATCTTAGCACGATGACCCATAGTTTCTTCCTCCCCGAGCACTGAGTAAACAGGTAAGATAAGCTACCCCAGATCTGGAGGCTTGGGGTGTGTGTGTGTGTAAGGGTGTTAGGAGATTTAAAAAAAAAAGATTGGTCCAGCAACATCCTTTCTGTTATCTCTGATCTTGTTCCGAGACCTTCTTGGGTCAATCACCACCCTTATCCATCCTCACGTCTGGGACCACTTTCTCCCCATCCCCCAAATGAAAAGAAAAGTTTGACCCGATTCCCAGAGACCTAGAAAAGTTTTCATCCTACCCATGGTGAGGCAATGGAACCTTCGGGGATCAGTGACATTGTAGGTGGTGGCGGCACAGACAGGTGCGTGGTGTTGGGGGTGTCCCAAGGCAGCAGCCGCAGCGGCCGCCGCCGCGGCCGCTGCCGCCGAGCCAGGCTGCTGGGGCTGATGGTGATGGTGGTGCTGCGGCTGGTGGTGGTGATGATGGGCATGGCTCATCCGGGGGCAGAACTGCCCGTCCCCGGGGCCAGGAGGAAACTGACTCTTGAGCAGGGGGATAGCCCCGCCGCCTGCCCCGCTGCCGCCGCCGCCACCTCCTCCTCCTCCTCCCCCGCCGCCGCCTGCGCCGCCGCCGCCGCCCGTCCGCGCGGAGTGCAGGTGGGAGGTGACGCAGAGTGGACACACGCAGAAAGTGCCGCTCTTGCGCGACTGGCAGCCGGGCCCCGAAACTGACATGACCAGGGGCGATGGCATGCCCAGGGGGATGAGGAAATCCGGGCCGTGCTGGTGCTCAGGTAGGGAGGGCGCAGGCCTTGAGGAGTCCTTGATGATCAGAGAATCGACATAGAAGGATCGCGACATGTCGCGAAGCGGACGGAGTAAGAGGAGACTGGAAGTAGAAGGCAGCTTTCCCCTACTATTTCTTTTCTTTTCTTCACCCCTCCCTCCCTTTTCACCTCTGATGCTCTCTTGTTTTCCTTGGCTAGGCGAGGACGCTGTCACTGAAGCCCCGAAGGAACGCAGAGGTGCTTAAGTCTGAGAAGCGAACAAAGGGGTCCCCGGAGAGGGCTGGTCCTAACCTCCCCCGCCCGGGCTCCCCTGCTCTGGGGTTTTATATGCCCCAACCCAGCACGTGATGCCAGAGAGTACCGCACTGCTCGGGCTCCTCAGCATCTCCCCACCCTCGGGATAGGCTGCTCAACTCACAACAAAAACGAGCAGGGGGCGAGCACGGGAGGGGGTGAACGGCAGTGGGGTGGAGGCAATAGGCGGAGGAGGTGGAGTGAATAAAAAAGAGGGTGAGGGGGGAACTTCTTAAAGTGTATGTTTTGTTAATTTCGCGGTGATTCTGGCCCTTCTCCTCCCCTTCCTTCCTCCTTTCCACAGAAACCCTGGGCACTAGCTCCCTGCCCCCGCCTGGGCAGGAAGCCCATCAGAACACTACTTTACACCCAGTTCCTGGCCCCACAGCTCGGGTGGAGGGGATCAGGCTAGGTGGAAACCGAGAGGGTTTTTATTAGATTCATAAGGACAAAGTTCTCTCTCCGACATTGCGCTTGCCCTTAGGGAGATGCACTAAATGCTTCCTTTGCTCCATGAAACAGCAAAAAAGCTGGAAACTGCAGGATATGGAATCCAAGAGAACTCAGTTTCGGCCCACTCCAATTCTTCCAGCCCAGGTCGTTCCTTAGATCTACATCACTGCATTGAATCTTTTGGCGCTAGGGTCGGTCCTAATAATAATGCTTCACTGCCTTAGCGTACTAATCACACAAGGCTATTCAAATTCTTTTAGCCTCAGAAAAACACCTCTTACCTAGTTCACCCTTTCTTCTTGCCTCTTTTTCTCAATCCCCAAATTAAGTCAGACTCTGACAAATTGTCAATGAGTCCTTCGCGATGCAAACTTAAAAGCAGTCAGACTCTCTCATGGGCCAAATCTCTAATTAAATGGGACAACTTTTCGAGTGGACGCCAAAAGCGCTCTTTCACATTCCGAAACACCTGTTCACCCAGTATTAGGATGAAGGGCCTTGAAATCTCCTGCGGTCTGCGGGCAGGACGGACAGCATCGTACTCACCCCTGGAGAAGGCTAGAGGAGCGCCTTCTCTGAATCAATCTTTCTAGCTCACTAAATCTTTTCCCACCTTTAGCCAGTCCTGTGCTGAGGGTCTGGACCAGATCTTTTTTCTCCTCGTTCTCAATATTTGCGATGACCCTCAGACCATTTTCTGGAAGGAGGAATAACTGGTAAGCAAACGAGAGTCTTGCCTCTCCTCCATTCCTTAGATAGAAACCAGAGGTGAAAAGAAAGCGTTGAGGCTTGCGGAATCTCTGGTTCTACCTTCTTTGGGAGACTTAGGTGTCATAAACTTCCGAGGACTGTGTGCTATGATCAATTTTTAGTTATCTTTTAATTTATTTATCTATCAATTTTACAACAAAAATCACGTTTAATTACACAGTGTGTTTTGCCTAAGTACAGCAGGTGAGGGGAGCTTGTGGCCCCAGGGGGGCAAAGGCCCCTCTTCACTCTTGCCACCCTTGCCCCTACTTAGTACTACACTTTTCAAGGGGCTGTTCCTGCTCTTGAGAAGCCAAATGGGTAAAGATTGACGGATTTCTCACCTGTATGTTTGAATTTTTTTACAATCCATTTCTGTGCACTGAGGAAAAAGCTGAGTTCAAACGCAGCCAAAAATATTTCCCTTGGCGAGAGAAGTTCCGCTCTGAGTTAATCGGAAGGGTTTGGAGAAAACAGGGCGTAGAGACTTAGGAGTGACTGACCTAGGTTGAGTATGGTCCCCATGCAAGTAACATAAGCCAGGTTGGTGGATCACTTTTTCAGTTCTCTACCTATCTGACTTAACCCTCCTTTGCTTGCTCTCCCCTTCTCTTTTCTCTCTTTCCCTCTTTTCTTCCTACTTCCCGCTCTCCCTCTCTCTTCCTCCTTTGCCTCCCTCCTTCCTTTTCTCTCTATCCTCCCCCCCCCCCCCAGGCGAGCTGTAATTGGGTTGTAGGGACACTCAGCACTCGGGGAGTCAGGATTTATGGATGGCAATTAAAGTTTTATGAATTGCAGCTGAGGCGGGTTATTGAGCTATTTGAATGTGATTAGAATTCAATTAGAAAGTGGTTAGTGGACGGTGGGTCTCTGGAGTGTAAACAGACAGCTATTCCAGAAATGTGCTAATCCAACATCTTGTGACAACAATTAGGGAGTTTTAGGGCTTAAGGCAGGTCAGCCTCAATTTTAACTGCTTTTTACCAAGAGCCTTGGAGAAGGAACCTTTGCAAGATCTGTTCAGCTTCATCCTAGGCCAAGTGGATACCAGCAAAGTAAAATCGAGGAATAGGCAATTATGCAAATAATTATAACATTTGTGCCTCAATGAATATTTTAGACTGCAGCAGAAATTATTTTCAAGTTTGAATTTTCCATAATAACTGATTCGTTTCTTTATTTGCCTAGCTTCAATCTTGTTTCTTGTATGGAAATTATAATTATGATACCTAGTTTGTCAAGCGAGGATTGGATTGAATAGATGACTTCCAAGGTTCCTCCCAGTCAAGACTTTCTATTATTCTACTTAGATCAATTGGACTTGTGTGGAGAAATTCCAAGTTTTGTTTAGGGAAAGATCCCCTTGAGGTGTGTTCTAAGAAATATTCCTAACTCAGGAGATACCAGGATCGAGATGAAGCCAGTAAGTTTGTTGCATTTAAAAAGAGTCATTTGCAATTCTATGTTTTTGAAAATGCTAATTTTGCTAAAAGACTGGGAATCTGATTGGGGCGTCTGATTCCAGAGACTCAGATAAAATGCTCAGCCTTCTGTTCTTCACATCTTGGCCCAGTACTCTGGGCCCAGAGTCAGGATTTGAATTCAAATCCTGCTTCAGACACAACTGTGTGATCCTGGGCAAGTCACTTAACCTCTCTTTGTCTCAGTTTCCTCAACTGTAAAGTGGAGATCGTGATAGCACCTCCCTCAGAGGGTTGTGAGAATCGAATGAGATAATAGTTGAAAAAGAAATTAGTACAGTGCCTGGCACGTAGTAGGCTCTATATAAATGCTTATTTCCTATCCCTCAAACCCCAGACTACCCAAGGTAGTAAGCAGTTTCATGCTCAGGAGAAAATAAAAACCCATGAACAACAACTTCCTAGTCTGACATCCAGAAAGCTTGTTCCCTTGAGGAACTGATATACATTTCCCTGGCAAAAATAAACAAACAATAACAAAAACTATCCTGGAACCTAAGTTCTCTATCTCAGTCTGTCTCTTCTTCCTCCTTCTCCATCTGCTGGTTCTGTGACTTGACAAGCTATTAAGTTATAATTTGCTAGAGGACAAAGATCATGGTTTCTTAATCATTCTGTCTCTCTAGGAAAGTAAGATTGGTGTCTCTGCGCAGCCCTCCCTCACTTGCCAGTCATGCCATCACCTCTCTGATGTCATGGTCCACTTCCAGAGGGAAGGAAAAACAACAATTTCTCTAAGGCTTGGGATGCAGTAGGAGCTAATAAATGCCTGTAAAACTCTGAAGGTTGAAGGGATGATTTATGTACAAGTCATCTCTCTCTGGGCCTTTTTCCTCATTTGTAAAGATGAGGGGGATAGACTTCATGATCTCTGCAGTCCTTCCATTCCCTATGCATTCTACCATTTTCTCTGTCTCTTCTCATACCTCCTGACCAATCTCCGATTAAACAATTGCAGTTCTTCTGAACCCAGGTTGCAGACTGGAACTGTACTGATGGTGCCTAGCTTGAACAACCAACCACAGTTTTCTAGGAGTCTCAGACTCTTGCTTTGGAGAAATAGCACTTTGGAGGGGCTGGGAGTGGGGTGGGGTGAGTCAGGTAGAGGAAGAAGTCATGCCAGTTATTTCGATATGGAATTACTATAATAAACCCAAAGCATCACCCAAACCATGTAGTGGAAGGGACTAACAGTTAGCTGAAGGTCTGGGAGCTTTGGTCCTTCCAAGTCATGCGGGTTGACTGTAGGCGTGTGCCCACAGCCCCCTCATCCTCTTCACAATTTTATTTCTCAATAATTCTGTCCGATAAAATTTCATTGTCCATTAAGTAATCCCCGAAATGAGAGCTCTTATGAGCCTATAATGAGCTCTAATTGCTACGACTAGTCGAGCCACGTGGAAGGATTTAGAAGGTATTAAGCAGTTGGGTACAGAGCACAGGCTGTTACCTAGCCATTACTTTCATAATTCAAGGAGAAAATTAGTCCTTTTAAGGGAAAATCTTTTGATTCCCTTCATTCTGCTCCGGGTGACAGAGTATTGCTTTGTCTTCCTTTAGTTCAAGACAGTGTAACAAATGAGAATGTAACGAAAATTGTCCGTCTAACCCTGCACACCTAACCCCTAGAATTACTTTTTAAAAATCAGAGCAGTTTAGAAAGAACAGTAGATCTTCTTTCCTCCAGATTGCAACTTTTGATTGTCTGTTTTTTCCCCTCTGTTTTCCTATCAATTATGAACTCTTTCTTTTTCTTCCTTCCTTCTTTGCTTCTTTCTTTCACTTCCTCCCTTTCTTCTCTTTCATCCTTCCTCCCTCCTCTTCCTTCCTTTCTTTCTCATTTCTCTCTTCCTCGCTTCCTTTTTCACTTCTTTCTTTGTCCACTACTAATGTGCCCCCTTTTTCCTACTTCTCTTCACTCCCTAGAGTCCCCCCTAGCCACCTCCTCCAGTGCACCAGCCGGCGAACTTTAGGCTCCTTGTGCCCCAATCAATTCGCCTTAAGCAGTTCTGTATCCTGGCAGCTTTGGATGGACTGTGAGACAGCCGCTGTTGTTTCAACACATTCCTGCCTCTCCTTGTGTCCCCCCCCCCCCAATGTCACGCTCCCCTCTAGTTCTCCCAGTTTCGGGGTGTCCCCACCTTGAAATTGGTCCAAAGTTGACGGTGGAGAGAGCAGACTATCCAGCCCTGGTGTTGTAGCGGCATTCTTGCAAGAATTTCCTCATCTAACATTGATTTCATATTAGTTTCCAAAGCGATGAATGATCTCAAAGCTGGGTTTTGTTAGCTGAACACCAACAGGAGACAGGACTTACTTGCCCCCAGCTCCCATTAATGAGGTCATTATAAAAGCGTGAACAAGTCTATGAATGTTTTATTGAAAGCGCATCGTTAACTTGTATCCATCCTTTTCTCCAAGTGGCATTGTGATATTGCTGTCTGTGGCACATCTTACCCAATATAGACCGAGATTTCTCCATTATCTGTAACCAGGCAACACTTTCTGAATACCAAAAATTGAAAAGAACCGCTTAGTCTTCAAGAAAGTCCTCAATAATAGTGGAAAAGAACAAAGATCCAGGAGACAACAAAATGCCACAGGGGTGACTTTTCATGAGCAATTATCTCTCATTAATCAGAAGAACAGCTGCAATATTAATTTTCTCTCTTTCTTCCTCTCTTTTCACAGTCCCCAACATTTGAATAATCATAAATTTTGATTTTATGGAGGAGCAACAATTTCAGGGACTTGAGGGAAC
>CM053583.1:99230270-99284734 GCA_028627135.1 Pseudochirops cupreus | reverse complement strand
GTCCCTGTCCCTCTAAAGAAGTGTGCACTTTCATCAACCCTCCCCCCCACCCTGCCCTCTCCTCCATCATCACCCCTCTCATCCCCATTCCCCCTACTCTTCTGTGTGGCAAGATACCCAGTTTAGAGTTTATTATGACTATGATTATAAATAGTATTATATCATAATATAGTGATGCCCTCAAGGGACTTTTGAAGTATTTCAGTCACTCTGCCTCTATGCTATGTTTTTTGAACTTTTGTTTCTTTTGGGGATATAGTTTCCTTGCTCTATCTCAAATTAACTTTTATTTATTGTTACTATGAATGTTCCTTATTTTAGAAGTCTTTCCCCTTCCTCCTGTTATTGAGTAGGAAACCAGATAACCAAGCTTATTAGAATTGTGTTTCATGTTAGAATAAATAGAGTGATGGAGGGTCTAGGGGCATGAGAGTAAAATGCTAGAGCTATAGTGTCAGTTCAACAAACATTTATTAAGTACCTACTATGTACCAAGCAAAATGCTATACTTAATTATTATACACATGTATGTACTTGATGTACTTAATGACTTTTGTTTACTTCTTATTTCTGGACTGTTCTGGATGATAGATGATTGATCTCTGGAGAATATTGAATTAATTTTAGTACAGAGCAGTACATTTTATTTCAATCTAAGATGATATGATCTCTCTGAAGATGTCTGGAGAATTTTGGGGATATGGCATTGGTCACTTGTTATCTTATTCTTCTGCCTCCTCTACCCCCTCCAATTTTAAACTGTCTGGGTCAGGGGTGAGGCAAAAGAACAGCGTTTCCTTGTTTGTGGAAGTAAAGTTGTGTGCCAGACTGGCTGAGAAGCCCTTTATTGAGAACACAGTATTTGTTGGTGAGGCATCAACCAAAGTGTTAACCTTTCAGTTTAATGATGAGTCTTACAGAATGTTAAATAATGGTGTAGGTAACCTACTTTTGTATTTGATTCAGATTGCATTTTATAAATAATCTTAACAATAGCAATTATATAGCACTTTAGGGTTTGCAGGGCTCTTTATGGATATCTCATTTTATCCTCATAACAACCCTGGGAGGAGGTAGGTGCTCTTTCTATCCATTTTACAGACAAGGAAACTGAGTTTGAGAGAGGTTAAGTGACAGGGTCACACAGCTAGTAAATGTCCGAGTTTCAGTTTGAACTGGCATCTTCTAGACTTCAGGTCAGGGTTGTCTGCATTGTACTCATCTCAACTTTATATCTTATTACCTTTGATCTTACTTTAAAGTGATAAAGTAGCCCTTGTTTATTCTAATGAAGGACTTCCTTTGTATCCAATACTCTTCTGATGTTTTTTTTTTCCAGTCTGTTTACTTATAAATTTTCATTGGAATTAAATTTTTTTAAAGGGATGATTTTGATCACATAAGGTGAAACCATATTCCCTGTCTTTCAAATCAAAACTGTTTTTCTTGAGAAATTTTACCCTTAAAGACAGTGTAAAACATAAGTACTTTTGGAAAATTACTTTAAATATATTTCAACCAAGAAAATAATTTTAAAATAATAATGTTCTGGCATAGGAATTTTTCTAGTTATGAATTGAATCAATTGAACCTGTATTCGTCTGTATAATAAATGCACTCATTTTAATTTGCCATATATTTGACTCTTCCACTAAGGACTTACTTTGGTACCTAAGGTGGTATGGAGGTAACCCTGCATTCTTCAAGGGGTTCTTCAAAGGAAGACTAGAAAGACTGCATCCAGTATGAGAGATGTCTATCATTGGATGGACCAGTCTACTTTGGATCAAAACAGTTCATCATTGAAATTGCACATCAAGTGATTATTTTTGACCACAAAAATTATTAAATTATCTGCTAAGTTGTAGAAGATTTCCAGCTGCATAGGTAGAAGATTTTCATCTGTATAGGTGGAAGTGTACCTACACTTATACAATAACAGGTGCATTTTTAAATAGGTGTGTGTGTGTGTGTGTGTATAAACACACACACACACACACACACACACACACACACACACACACACGAGTTCAGTATAAGGTAGTGTGGGATAGATGGCTTGAGCAGTAGGGATTAGGAAAGGCTTCATGCTAAAGATATGGTGCCTGAGTTGCATTTTAAAAGAAAAACGTCCTTCTGTTGAATACCAGGTAAGAAGGGTGTGCATTCCATGGCTTGAAGGGATGGCCAGTTTAGAGGCACAGAAAAGGGAGATATGGAGTGTCTGAGGGAGGAATCAGAGAGAGGCTAGTTTGGCTGAATCATAGAGGGCAGGAGGGAGAGTAGTGTTCAGTGAGATTGAAAAGATAGGTTGAGGCCAGATTGTATAGGATTTTTATAAACTAACATAGGAGTTGATCTTTTAGGTAGTTTGAAGCCACTGGAATTGAATAAGTAGGTGAGTTTTATGGTCAGATTTGGGTTCAAGGAAGGTTATACTGGCAGCTGTGTATAGGATAGATGAGAGTGGTGAGAGAGTTGAGGCAGAGAGACCGATTGGGATTGGTAGGTTGTTGAAGTGGTATGAATTAAGCTAGGATGGTAGCTGTGTGAGTGGAGAGAAAGTGTTAGATGTAATAGATACTATGAAAATAAAAATGGGACAATTTTGACAACTGATTATATATGTAGGGTTGATGAGTGGAAGATGATAACAGGATTTTGAACCAGAGACACTGGAAGGATGTTGATGTCTTTGACATAAATAGAGTAGTTTGGAAGAGGGAAAGGTTTAGGGGGAAGGAAATGAGTTCTGTATTGGACATATTGAGTTGAAGATATCCCTAGAACATCCGGTTTGAAATATCTTATCAGGCAAATCAGTAAACATTTATTAAGGGCATACAGTGTGCTAGGACTACGCATTGTGCCAAGTGCTGGGGTACAAAAGATGCAAAAGACAGTCCTAAGTTTTCAAGGAGCTCACAGTGGGGGAGACAACAAATATGCACAATCTATAAGCAGGATAATTAAGATGTAATTAACAGAGGGAACATACTAGAATTTAGAGGAATTGGGAAAGACTTTCTATAGAAGATGGAATTTTAGTTGAGACTTTAAAGGAAGGCAGGGAAGCTAGTAGCTAGAAATAAGGAAGGAGAATGTTACAGGCATGGGGGAACAGTCAGAGAAAATGCCTGGAGCTGAAAGATGGGAGTGTCTTATTTAGAGCAGCAAAGGGACCAGTGTCACTGGAACAAAGGCAGTTAGTGAGCAAGGACTAAAACTTGGGGGAGAGAGTGGAACTGGATCTATAGATGTGGAAGTCATCTTCAAAGAGATTTTAGTTAAACCCATGGGAGCTTGTGAGGTTATGGAGAGAGATTTCTTTTTTAAATGGTTTGTAAGTTGTAATAGTCTGTTTTCTAAACGTCTGTTAAAAGCATTTATTCCAAAAACACTGATTAAACATTTTCTATGTGGAAGGCATTGTGCTAGTTGCTAGGGATATAAAAATAAGACACTGAATCATTTGGGAAAAAAATTTCATGGCAAATATGACAGATCAAAATATCATAAAATATATTAGAAATTTTAAAAAGTCACAGTGGCAACTTCCAGTTCATAGTTGATTAAAGGTCAAATTATACAAGGTAATTTTCAAAAGAGGAAATACATTGTTAATAATAATGTGAAAAAATAATCAGATGCACATTTAAACAACTTTGAAGTACCATCTCATACTCATCAAGTTGACAATAACAATTAAAAGCAAGGAAATTCTATATTGTTGGGGTTGTAAAGAAATTGGTGTACTTGTTCATGGCTGGTAGAATTGCAGAACTGTTTGTAAAACCTTTTTGGAGAGCAATGGGGCAGTCTAGAGTCAGAGCTAGATAAACATACCCATTAACCCAATAATTCTTTTGTTGGGCATTTACCCTGAAAATATTATTTTTAAAAAAGAGCTATCTGTTGAAAGATTTTTTAAGAGCATTATTGTATACAATTACAGAAAATTTCAAACGACCTAATTGTTCAACAAAATGGAAATGGTGAAATGAATTGTGGTACATTAGTGTAAAAATACCTTAATTCAGTTAAGACTGAAAAGTATGAAGAATACAAAGAAATCTTGAAAGATATGAAATATAATAAAGCAAAAAAATAAGAAATATACACTTTGTTCACATTAAGGAAAAATAAATGAGAACAAAAGAACAAAGAATTCTGGTGGGGACTTAGAGTTGATAGTGCTATATGTATTTTATGAGATTATTTTAAATGTAAATAGTCACTAAAAATTTAGTCTTTTGTATTTATGTTCAGTGTTAAATTTTGAATACAAGTTTTAAAAAAGATCACCACTTATGGAGTTTGCAATAAGATCACTTTAACTTTTTGCCTAGCACAACACACTAGAGACACAGTGTGGCTCGGTAGATACAGAGACAGCTTTGGAGGGAGTCAGGAAGACCTGAGTTCAAGTATTGCCTCCCATACATATTAACAGTGTTATTATGGGCAAGTCACCTAACCTCTCAGTGCCTCAGACAATTCTTTAAGAAATGTCTGGACCCCCCCAAATGAATCAAAATAACTTTTAAAAGCTATTTCAATAGTATAGCTAGATTTTACTAAATAATTTTTAGCATGCTTTAGAATACATATTTTTTTTAAGTTTAAGAGTATTTTATTTTTTTCCCCAGTTACATGTCAAGAAAATTTTTAGCGTTCACTTTTACAAAATTTTGAGTTCCAGATTTTTCTCCTCTTCCCTCCCCTCTTCTGAAAATGGTAGGCAGTTTGATATAGTTTATACATGTGCTGTCATGTAAAAAAGATTTCTGTGTTAGTCATAGTTGTGGAAGAAGAAACAGATCAAAAAGAAAAAAATTTGAGAAAGAATGAAGTGAAAAAAATATGCTTTGATCTGCTTCAGAGTCTATCACTTCATTATCTGCATGTGAATAGCATTTTCCTTCATGAGTCCTTTGTTTTTTTAATTTTTAAAATTTCCATTTAATTAATTTTAATTTTTGACATTCACTTTCGTAAGATTTTGAGTTCTAAATTTCTCCCCCTCCCCTCCCCTCTCCCCAAGACAGCATGAAATCTGACATAGGTTAGACATATACATTCGTGAATCCTTTGTGCTTGTGTTGGATCATTGTGTTGCTGAGAAGAGCTGAGTCATCACGGCTGATCATCACACAACATTGCAGATACTGTGTGCAGTGTTTTCCTAGTTCCACTCATTTCACTTTGCATCAAGTCTTTGTACAACTTTTTCCAGGTTTTTCTGAAATCTTACTGTTTACCATTTCTTATTGCACAATAGTATTATATTATGTTCATATACCACAGGTTGTTCAGCCATTCCCAAATTGATGGGCGTATCCTCAATTTTCCAATTCTTAGCCACCACAAAAAGAACTGCTAGAAATATTTTTTGTGCATATAGGTCCTTTTCCCTTTATTATTATCTCTTTGGGATACAGACCTAGTAGTGGTATTGCTGAATCAAAGGATATATTGCCTTTTGGGCATAGTTCCAAATCGCTCTTCAGAATGGTTGGATCATTTCACAACTCCACCAACAGTCCTTAAGTGTCTCAATTTTCCCACATCTTCTCCAACATTTATCATTTTCCTTTTTTGTCATATTAGTCATTTTGATAGGTGTGAGGTGTTGTCTCAGAGTTGTTTTAATTTGCATTTCCCTGATCTGATTTCTTCATCTGAAAATTGCCTGTTCGTAACCATTGATCATTTATCAATTAGGGAATAACTTGTATTCTTATAAATTAGACTCAGTTCTCTATATATTTGAGAGATGAGGCCTTTATCAAGGATATTTGCTGTGAAGATTGTTTCCCAGATTTCTGCTTTCCTTTTTCCCAGCTTTCTGTATGCCTTTAGAAATTTTCATAATATCTATAGGCACAAAGTAATTTCTAAATCCTCATTCTTGTAGATAAGAAATTAAATGTTTTTCTTTCTATATAAAAATGTCACCAATGACCACCAGCAGTTTGAAGTGCTTTGACTTAACTTTTTTTTAGTAGTGTGAACACATACTCTTAAGCCATAGGTAGTTCTTCTTGCCTGGTATATTTTTCAAAACAAGTCAGGGTTAAAGTAAGGATGCAACCTTGCTCTGGATAGAACTTAAATTCCAAAATGATATTCCTAAAGCACAGGAATGTATGACCATGATGCATTCCTGCTTGAGAAGTACTAATAGCAATCTGTTTACTGTCTCTAGGATAAAAAAAAAAAAAGCTCCCCTGTTGGGCATTCAGAGCCCTTTTACAATGTTTCCATCTTTGCTTTGTAGACTTATTATTCTCCTTCATGTACTCTGTGGTCCAGTCTTATTTACTCCTAAATGACATTCCATCTTATTTCTCTGTACTGTTATAGAGGCTGTATGTACTCCTTACCGGGAATGAACTTCTTTCTTATCTCTTTTTATTATCTGCTTATTTTATAAATATTAAATATTTTAATAAATAAATATAAATAATAAAATTAATATTTATTATTATAAAACAATAATATTTTATTATCTGCTTTTTATTATCCATAGTGCCCTTAAAAACTCAAGTCAATTACCTTTCCTGATCCTACCCCTCCTTCAGTCCCATCCCTAACCCCTATCACACCATCCCCAAATTACTTTGCATCTACTTACATGAGAATGTATTATTTCCTTTGAAAGATGTGACCTCTTTAGGATAAGGACTATTTGGTTTCTGTGTGTGTATCACTAGTGCCTGGCACGTAATAGATGCTTGATAAATGTTTCTTGATTGGCAGGTCTGTGTGGGGATCAAACTTGTGACATTAGTCTTACTAGTAATTTGTAGTAACTAGATAACCCACACCAGTACTTGATCTATTCTGGGTCCACCCAGCTTGTATGATGGTTACATCTAAATTATTCTGTTAGATGGGATAGGTGCTTTTCATGACAAGTGAATATGTATATACATATATTAAAAATTAAGGTAGTTCTCTCAGTTTTTAGATGGGAATATTGAAACTCAGTGAGGTTAAATGACTTGTCCGAGATCACATGGCTATTGTTAGAACTAGTATTTGAACCTAGATTTCCTGATTCTAGTTCAGGATTCTTTCTACTAAGCCAACACTGTCTTTATGCATATTTATACATGTATATACACCATGTATTTATTTTACTTCTGTTACTGTTATAGTCTGTAATTAAGTTCTCAGATTGACTAAAGTTATTTTTACTTTAAACCCAAGAAAAGGTGAAAACTTGGACTGGTAGCTTTGTTTTTATTTGTAAGCAGACCTAGGAAAGAGCATCATTTGCTGCTGGGAATGAGCAGCAATTAATTTTATTAGTATTAACGGAGGCATACTGTATATCCCACCCTCACTCTTGGTAGGAATAACCTCTCTGTATACTTAAACTGATAATATAAACATTTAATATTAATTAAACTTGTGAAAATTCATTGTAAATATCTTTTTTTAGGAAAGAGTTGTTATATAAAGTGAAAGTGTATTCTTGTTATGACTGATTAAATGTTAATGATATTGTTCAATGAATACTTCTCAATTTAGTTTGCTTTCTCCTTGTTCAGGACTTTGCCTTTGGAGAGGACACCCAGGTTTGGTACATGGCGTATAACACATACATCTCCATTATTGACTTTTTCTTTCACCACTGTCACAGATTATCTGTATGACCAGGGTCAGCAATAGGCAAAATAGTAAAGTAAGTAAAGCTTACTTTCAACATTCCTGCCCCATGTTAGTGCTTTCCCTTGTCTTCCTGCCAGAACCTCAATGCCAGATTTGCCCACCCCTGCTCTTCCTTGCTCTTTTGTGATCCCTCATAGTTATATATAAATTTGTCATATAGTTAATATTCTCAGGACAACTTTGAACTTCCAGTGTGTCAGCTAACTTAATGTGATTATTCTGCATTATCTTCCTAGAGGGATACTCTAAGTAAGGCATATTTCATGATGGTATTCTGGAGACAGAATGAGAATTTCAGGTCCTGGACTGTTTTGTTATGAGGGAAGTATATTTTTCAGATTTAAAAATGAGAACTGATTTAAGTGGTATTTTATCCCAGGCATTATGTTGGGTATTATATAGAGTATAAGGAAGTGTAAGTCATAGACCTTGCCTTCAAGGAGCTTATGGATCCCCCTAAGGAAGTAGTTTTCTACTCTACTTCTGAATAGGGTTGGCCCTATATCTGACTGTTTCGTTTTCTGTCAGACAGGATACTGATATTGACCTACCATGTTGAAAGATTGATTAATAAGGAATTGTTGTAGAGCACTTGTAAAGCTAGAGAGATAAGTGTTTACTCAAGGTTACAGATAAGTTAATGGGCAAGATAGGAATCAATTGGGATTCTCAAGCTAGTGCCCTGTTCATTATAGAGTACTGGAGCTATACAAATTCTAAATGTCTTTTACAATGTTTTATTATTTTTTTTCTCCTCAAAGTTGCTTACTATAGGGTTCTTCTCTGCATGTCATCTTTGTGCATTGTGTGGGAGACATCATACCTATTTCAGAAATCTGTTATGTAACTGAAGTTAAGCATTTAAGCAGTTAGCCAGGTAAATTCTATGTTCCCTGGGAGATTTTTTTAAAAGTATATTACATGAATTTGTAAAATTGCTTTTAAATATTTTAAAACGAAGATGCAAGCTTGCATAATATGCTTTGTTTTTAAAGCTACATAACACCTTCTGTTTTGATTTTTCCAATCACTAACAGACTTATGTAGTGGTTTTTATTATCTGTTGTCAATATATGTTCACTTAGAATGCAGAAACCCATTACTAAGGAGCTTCAGGGAAGACAAACTTAAGTATTAAGTATGGTTACTAGGTTACATTTAATCTCTTTGTGACATTTGCCATACTTTGAAAATTATTGTTTCAATTACCAATTTTCACTGATGTGTTTTGTTTTACTTTGTAGTAATGTTTTAATAAACGTTTAAAGAGATGTCAGATAATAAAGTATTTTATTGACCTCTTTTGTTTTTATATTATTTTCAGTTCCAAATATATCCCTCCAACCTTCTAACAAAGAATTTAAAAAAGAAATAAAAGTTAATCAAAATCAGCCAACACAACAACAGTCTGACAATGTATGTAATCTTCTATACCTTTAGTTCTCCAAAGACAGGAGGAAGTACATTTACTATTCTTCAGGGATAAACTTTTTGGTTATGTTAATTATGTAACATATGATTTCATAACAGATGTATTTCCTTTCTTGCATTTTTCCTCTGTGCCATCTTATATGATGGCAGTTCAATAGCAGAAAATAATAACATATCCTTGATAGGGATCCTTTGATAAAGCCATAGTCTCTTTGGCTAATAACAATATAGCCGAAGCCAAATGATTTATCTCATGGTGTTTTGATCTCATTATTTTAATACCTAAACATTGTGTTTCTGATAAAATTTCAGAAGAACCAGCTAGCTCCCTCTTTTATTTCTTGGCTTCTGAGGCCGTTTTTGGTATTCTCCACCTCTTTGTTTTCCCTCACTCACTTTCCCCACCTCTCTCCTTCTGTCTTCTAATTTCCTACCTCTCCCTTATTTTTACTTTTTCTTTTGAAGAGATTACTAACCCAGCAGTCTTATAAAATGTTTGAAGTCAGTTCTTTAGGTAAAGCATATATGAATGAATATACTCGCATCCAATGAACATCTAGCCCAGGAATTCTTAACCTTACGTCTGTGGACCCCCAATGGGTCCATGGATATGTTTCAAGGGATCTCTGAGTTTGTTTTTAAAAGGTATTTTGATAACTGTATTTCAATAAAATTGGTTTCCTTTCTAATACTATGTATTTTAATGCATTTAAAACATTCTGCAAAGGGGTCCATAGGCTTCACCAGACTGCCCACGAGGTCCATGACATAAAAAGGTTAAGAACTCCTACTATAGCCAGTTTTCGTTTTACAATAGTTATTATTGTATCTGCCAACATAATGACTTGTAATACTTTTGAGTAGTATTTAATGAAATATTTCTGTATCATATTTAAGTTTTCATTGTTAATCTGTATATATATATTTTTACTAGCTCTGTGACCATGCGCAAATCATTTAACCTTCCCGAGCCCCAGCTTCCTCATTTGTTAAATGGGAAAAATAATATCTGTAATAGCTACATCATAATATTTTTGTGAGGATAAAATGATGGTTTATATATATATATATATAAAATTTTGCACAATGTAAAGCAGTATGTGAAATATCAGCTATGTAAAGTATTCTTATGATTTTATTAAGTTGAGAGCAATTTAATATCTTTTTTGCACAATAATACCGTGCAATGACTTTATTCTTATGTTTTTTATTTTCATAGATTTGGACTGAGCAACAAATTTGAATCAGAATTCCCTTCATCATTAACTGGAAAAGTGAGTGTTGGAATTATTTAATATTTGTCAGCCATTCAACTAAAGGTCTTGTCACAAAAAAAACTTTTGTTATTTGAATTTTAATGATTGTAGAAATTATTTTCTACTTTAATATTTTAGTGATTTTTTTTTTAATCTCTTTAGGTAGCACCTGAAGAATTTAAAGCCAGCATCAACAGAGTTAACAGTTGTCTTAAGAAGAACCTTCCAGTTAATGTCCGTTGGCTACTTTGTGGTTGCCTTTGTTGCTGCTGTACGTTAGGTTGCAGTATGTGGCCAGTTATTTGTCTCAGTAAAAGAGTAAGTTGGATTATATATTTATATATTTACAAACAGGAAGGCATGTCTTGTTCAGTTTCTTATGCTTCAGTAACTTATAGTCATATTGAACAGTATTGAGTGAAGTGTGCTATTAGGAATAATGTACAAAAACAAAGTTAAATAATTACAAACCTAAAACCTGCATGATGGAAATAAATATTTAGCTCTTTATCACAGACTAAATACATACAGTTTGCTCTTAGTATTTGTGTAAAATAGGTATGCATGAACTTCTGTTAGTTTAATAGAATGAAAATGTATTTGGTCTATGTATTTTATTTCATCATGAATTGATTTTGTACCCATTTTCTGAGGACTAGTCTAGCCAAAAATATAGTGAAAGATAATCACTAGTACGTCAGGCATTAGGTGATGAATTCTTTCGCCATGTCAATTCATGGCACAAAGAAAAATACACAGTAGCCTTCATTGCAGCTTTTTCTGCTTCCTCAGTGATTGATGCTAGTGGTCTGATATCCTGACTGATATCTTCCTATTTTGACAACAGATAATAAAAACCATGAGATAAGTCTGTCTGATATCAAGGTCTGATGTCCTGACTGAAGAGGGTGCTAAGAAACACAATTTTAAAGTGTTCTGTAAACATTAATATAACTGTTTATATGCTAAATGTAAGATCTTGGTCCATTGACTAATGATATTGATATACTATTAGAAAAATTAAACCATATCGGTATCTACGTTCTCATGATAAATAAAACTAGAAGAATGCCTCAAAAGTTCTTAAGGGAAGCAAATAAAGAAATTTGTGTTGTTGGTTTTATCATGTACTCACAGATCTGACATATAATTTCTTGGGATACTTGATCATTTTACCTTTCAGTACTTGCGATGAACATAAACACACCACATAGATAATTCCAGTGTATGTGCCAACATCTGTTGCAGAGAATTAAGAAGATAAATTCTATAGAGAACTTGACAAAAGCCTGTCAAGTGAAGGCATCAGATATATCTGTAGAATACAGTCCACTTATTTCCAAAAATCTTCATGGAAATGATCCATAAAAGTACCAAGGGTATTCTTAATGAAAATATGAGGATAAAATGGGTAGGCTTCTAAAGATATTTCTCTACTGTAGACCACATCTTTACAGTCATACAGTTGACTGAAAGATATAGTATTATGTGTATTGTTTTTATTTATTAACAGAAAAATTCAGTAGAGCATAACAGCATTGAGATCTCTTCAGTAAGGTATCTTTCTTTTTTTTTTTTTTTGAGGGCAATTGGGGTTAAGTGACTTGCCCAAAGTCACATGGCTAGTAAGTGTGTCAAGTGTCTGAGGCTGGATTTGAACTCAGGTCCTCCTGACTCCAGGGCTGATGCTCTATTCACTCCGCTGCCTAGCCTCCCCTAGTAAGGTATCTTTCATGACTATATTGAAATCATTCAAGATTCTAATCTCACACTTGTATAGCTATGTGGCAAAGAAAAATAGATGTGTTGAGCTATGCTGTTCAGCACACTTGAATGACTATATCGATAATCTTATAAAAAGGAAGAAAGACTTGTTTTCTCAGTTGAATAAGAGGAACATTTTTATCAAGGAAGTAGAAATTATTTTAGATAAAATTTAATTATATGAAAATAAAAACATTGTGAATAATGGAAAGCATTAATGCTAAAGTTAAAAGAAGAGACAGATTGGCAGAAAATATTTGCTGTAAATGTATCAGATTAAGGTCTGATATTCAGAACATTAATTATATAAAGGTATTATATATATACACACATACACACACCCATACACAAATATATATATATATATATACACATACGCATACACATATATATATATATATATATACACACACATACGCATACACATATATATATATATATATACAATACATGCTTCCTTTTGGGGTGGTGGTCAAAGGACATGAGCAGTTTTTGGCTATAAACTGTTAATACCTATGTGAAAAGAATTCCGTATTTTCTAACAAAGAGAAAATGCAAATCAAAATGTTGTCTTATCCCCACTAGAATGGGAAAAATGGTTTAAAAATGATAAAATTCAGTATTGTCAGAGCTGTAGGAAAATGGACACTTGACTACATTGTTGGAACCACAAGCTAGTACAGAGGTATGATGATACATGAAGCACAAAACCTAGTATATTATTTGTGTACCGGTGATTTCATTGCTAAAATTTCATCCTGAAAATATCATCAAAAGGGGAAAAGTAGTCTACCCCCATAAAAATTTTTATAGCTTCCATAACTATGTTAGCAAAATATTAGAAGTGAATACAGATCCATCAATTAGTGTATGGGTGAATAAATTTGGTATGCTATGGTGCCACAAAAATAATAAATGTAAAAGAAACATGGAAAGACTTATATACAGTGTGTCATCCTTCATCAGAGACCATATTAATTTTTTCTATATTTTTCCTGTTTTAATATATATGCTGCTGGAGTAAGCATAATACTTAAAAATCATGCAAAGTTAATTCAGCAGAACTAGACCTACATATATATTGACAACTGTTTATTTTCTAAAGGAAGAAAACTAAGCCAAAGGTAGCAATACTTCAGACATGTCTGAAAAGGGGCATGAAACAAAACTCCTTTTTTTTCTTGTTTAGCTAATTTGATTATATCTTATTAAATGCTAAGGAATTTATGTAAGATTTTATTCCTTATGTATTTAATTTTTGTTAATGGTTATTGATTTTACAGTCAATTTATTTAAAAGATATTACATAATTATAAATATAACTGTAAAGGTCATTTTATTTAAAGATCTTCAAATTATCAGTGTGAAACATAGCACAAAACAGGGGATGTATAGTTGCCTAATGATGGAATTTCAAATACAGAAGCAACTTCAGATGCCATTTAATCCAACTGGTACCTGAAAAAGGATACTCTGTTTATAACATGTCCCAGAAATAGTCATCTAAACTTGACATGAAGCCCTTCGGTTAGGGGGACCCACTGCCACCTTCTTTTCCATTCCATTTTGGATAGCATTATTTGATACAAGGTTTTTCTTTATATCAAACCTAATCTTTTTGTAATTTATACTAGTTTTGTTTTTGAAAACCAAATAGAACAAATATATTCCTTCATCCACATGACAGCTCTTCAGATACTTGAAGAGTGTTTGAAAACTTTTGAACAGCTATAATATTCTCCCTAATTCTTTTCCTCTCTAGGCCAAACACTCTTACTCTTCCAGCCAGTACTCATATAGCATGATTTCAATGCCATTTCTTGTTACCTTTTTCTGTCTACTCTTAAAGTTATCAACATTTTTTCTAACATGTAGCACCAAGAACTAAATACAGTACTCCAGATGTCTCAACAGAGATATTTAATGCTGTCATGGAGGATGTCCAAGTGTAGCAGTATATCACTATAGATCATGAGCTATTCCAAATATTCCTAGTTTTTGTATAATATTATGTTTTAGACATAAAATCTCAGAATACCATATGACTTCCTTAATGTCATCCATGGTTATTGAATAGAGATTAGTTTAAGTTACATAGGAAAAAACAAGTAGAGGGAAGATGCCTGTTGCCTGTGCTATGACATGCATTTGGATGAACAGTCTAGTGAATTAGTTCATCAATATGTGGATTTGGACAAAGAGCAGGTGGATAGTAAATTTGTCCTGAATTGAAATGGAGGTAGAGATTGAATTAGAGTGTATTTGGAAACGGTCTCAGGCTGTCTCTGGCCACAAGTATTCATCTGTCTAATTCCAGTGTTGTTCTGGTGATGTTATATAGTTGTGAATCTTGGAACGCCACAGTCTCTTAAGAATCAAAACTGCCAGTTAGTCAAAGGGAGGTGGAAAGATACATAGAAATGTTGTAAAATCTATAAAGTAGATAAATATAACATTGGAAAAGTAGGTGGGCTACTCACATAGTGCGAGAGGGATAACAGATGAATGATAGACTGAGTGATTCATTATTAGCCAGCAAAGGTTGAAATCCTGAGGAAGCTCTCCAGCATGCTGCATAATTACTCTTTGGAGGAGGAGTGAACATGTATAGGAATCACAAAAGACAAAGCATAATGTCAGTCATTTAGCATTTAGCAAGTGCCTGTTATGTGTCAGCCATTATGCTAAGTGCTGGGGATACAAAGCAGGGCAAAAGAAAGTCTTTTCCTCTCAAGGAACTTAAAGTCTTTACATGTTCATAATATGAACTGTCAGAGGGGGAGTTATCCATGTATATGAGATCATGGATACTTAAAATATGAATTTTTTCTTGTTTTTGTAGGTGGTAGGCAAGGCAGTCAAGGTTAAATGACTTTCCCAAGGTCACGCAGGTAGTAAGTGTCAAGTATCTGAGGCTGGATTTGAACTCAGGTCTTTGTCACTCCAGGGCTAGTGTTCTGTTCACTGCACCCCATGAGTTGATTTTTTAAAAAAAAATTTATTAGAACAGAAAACTTGGCAGAGGGAATTTTATTTGTCCATTGTCCTACAGTGTAAATAGAAAAGTATAAAAGCTTTTGGCATAGAAGAAGAAAAGATTAATTTTTTTTAAGAAATTTATGAACTTTGAAGAACTTCATAGCTATTTTCCAAGTCCAGATTCTCCTTTCTATTAAGAGTTCCCCTTTCCTTTTTTTAGACTGTAGGAATTCTTCCATCTCTAATATATCCTGGATTCATAGTAGAAATCTTATAGTTTAGGTTATGTCTGTCCTATTTACAGTGCTTGAGAAAGAGTAAAATATTACACTTGTACAGTAGGTGCTATTGTTTATCTTATGAACTTAAAGAATTTTAGAGCTGGAAAATACCTTAGAATCTCATCCTTTTAACTTATAGATGAGGAAGCCAAGGCACAGAGAGGTTAAGTGACTCCCCCCAGGTGACACAGCTTGTTAGTGATACAGCCTAGATTAGATCCTACTATATGAAAATTCCCTTCATTTAATGCTTCAGATTTTGTAGGAATAATTTATAATGTGTTACTTTGTAAATCTGAAAACAGTACTGTGGTATAATTTCTTGTCTTGGTAGAAGCAAAAGGTGGGGAAAGGGAACCCTAAAGTTGGACTAGATAATCTCTGAGGTATCTTTCATCTCTGAATCTTATCATCTCTGTGATCAGTGAAGCATTATTTTTAATTTTTATTTGTCCAGGTTGGTCACTTTTTAGGTTTTTTTTTTTTTTACTTTTTTAATGCTTGAAGTGGAAAGTGTTCTAGCAAAGTATTGATTTCTTGCCTTTGCTATCTTCATTGGTATATGAAATAAAGGCTTTAGTTCCCTTAACATTGAAATTTCTGGATTCTTTGTTAATGTCTTTACTATTTCAGAAGCCATTTTCTTTATAACATATGTGAAATTACTTTAAAAAATTAAAGACACTGAACAATAAATATGATTTTAGTGAGTTAGTATGTTTTGCTTCTTTTCATTGGAGGAAAAAGACCAAAACTACCTCTGAAATCCGCAAAAGCCTGACATCTGAAATTTGCCTAACCTTAGTAGTAGAAATACTAGACTGTGGGGAACAGTCAGAGAATGATTTTGGGAATAGAAGTCACTGACTTAACACTGGAAGCTAAATTGCTACTTGTCATATCTGGTTGGTTGTGGGTATAAATATTATCCTGGTAAACAGACATTTATTTAAGCAAATTACCACGTCAAGAATAAAATGATACATAGTCTTGGTCCTCGAGGTGAGTGCAAGTTGGGGTGGTGACCTGGTTAAGTGAAATCATAAATAACCTTAGAGCATTGGCCTTTGGAAGCAAGAGTGATGAAAGTGTTAATTATGTACAGATCAAAAAGTTAGTAATGGGTCCACAAAACATCCCTAGTTTTCTGTTTTGAATTTGTTATTCATTAATTTATATGTAGCAGGATGGAGCCAATATGGTGGAATAACAGGAAGAAGTACAGTGAGTTTTCTTCTCTTACCCTCCCTCTCCACCCCCCCTCCCCCTTGTAAAATTCACCAGAACAAGTCTTGATCAGAGAATCAAAGGAAAAATCACAATGAGTCATTTGTCCAGCTCAAGTTGGCATAGGGAGACAGAATGGTTTATATACTAGGGTTGGAATCTAGTTAGAAATGTGCACAGGGACTGTGTTCAAGAACAAGACCAGAAGACAAGTTCAGAAACAAGCAACAGTTGTGTGGTTAAGTTCCCAGGAGCAGTGCAGGCTCTGAATTACAGCTTGTTGTCCAATCTGAATTCTATGGAGGAGTAACCAAGGTGGGAATCTCAGACCAAAGGGAGTAGCTTCGTAGCTGGCTAATAGGAATTGAGTTTAAGAAACAGTCTACTGTTGCTCAGACCTAAGCCCAGGTCAGAACTTGAATTGCTAAGATCTGGGTGCCAGGGATGAGACTTTACCTGGATTCCAGACTACATTGGCAGCACTGGAAACTTACAGGTCCCCAACCCAAACTCCTTGAGATACAGGAATAACATTACAACCAAGAAAGCAGCAATAGGGCCAGCCTATACATTTCCTTCACAAGCATGCAGATCCTGGCCCCAAGATTAAGTTCAAGCTTAAGAAGTAAGCTGTAAAAAATGAGCAAACAAAAAAAGGATTTCATCATAAAAAGTTATTGTGATAGGGATATTGAAGACACAAACTCAGAAGAGAATGACACCTAAACACTTAACAGCAAATCGTCAAAAACACAACTTGGGCACAAATTCAACTAAAAGTCCTAGAAGATATGAAATGAAACTTTAGAAATATATACATATATGTATATACACACACATATGTATCTATGTATGTAAAAATGAGATCACTAGAGGAAAAAATTGGAAAGGAAATGAGAAAGAATTGGAAAAGGAATTAACATCTTGGCACAAGGGGGATAAAACTTGCCCAGGCAACAAACTCTGAAAATTAGAATGAACCAAATAGAACCTAGCGACTCTGAGATAAAGAAATTAAAACAATCAAGAAAGTTACAAAAACAGGAAGGAAATAAATGTAAGGTATCTCATGGAAAAACATACTTACCTGGAAAACAGAAGGGAAAAAACTTAAGAATCATTGGGCTATCATGAAAGCCATGACCAAAAAGAAAAGAGGCTAGACATCCTATTTCATGAAATCTTTAAAAGAAAACTGCCCAGAGATGCCTGTTAATTGGTAGATGGCTGAACAAGTTGTGGTATATGGTTGTGATGGAATGCTATTGTGCTGTAAGAAATGATCAAGGGGATAGTTTCGAAAAAACCTGGGAAGATGTATATGAACTGATGCAAATTAAAATGAGAATTGTACATAGTAACCGTAGTATTGTAATGATAATCTGCTGCGAAAGACTTAGAAGGAAATGGCAAACCTCTCCAGTATCTTTGCCAAGAAAACCCCAAATGGGGTCATGAAGAGTCAGATGTGACTGAAGTGATTGAACAACAGCAATATGATGAAAAATGCTAAGCCATGTATAAGAAAGAATTGATGAATTCTTGAGTGCAGATTCAAGGATATTTTTTCCCTTTATTTTTCTTGCTTTTATTTGTTTTTGTTATATGACTAATACAGAAATATGTTTTCCATGACTTTGCATGTATAATGAGTATCATATTGCTTGCCTTCTCATGAGAGGGGAGTGGCTTGAGTGAGGGAGAGAATTTGGAACTGAAAATAAAAATATGAATGTTAAAAAAAGAAAAAAAATGGGCTAGTATCTTAGAACCAGAGGACAGATAGAATTAGAAAATATCCACTGGTCACCTCTTGAAAGAAACTCTGAAATGCAACTCCCAGGAATATTGTGGCTTAAATTTGGAGCTTCCAGAGCAAAAGAGAAAATTCTACAAGCACTCAGAAAGGAAGAATTCAAGTACTAAGGAGCTAGTCAGAATCATCACATGATTTAGCAGCTGGCACACTGTTAAGAAGCAGAGAGCTTGGAATATGACATTCCAGAAGGCAAAGGATATAGCTAACCCTATAACTTACCCAGGAAAACTGAATTTAATCATATAGAGGAAAAATAGACCTTTAATCAAATAAGAGGATTTCCAAGCATTCCTGATGAAAAGACCAGATCTGTGTAAAAACTTAGAAGCTCAAATCTGAATTAAGAGAAAGATAAATATGAGTGAATAGTGATAAGGGAATAAAAAGGAATATGGGAAGATGATACATTTGTCCCCTCTGAACCTATCTCTTATCAGTAGTCATAGGGGGATTCTAGTTAGAATGCCTGGGAGTGGTGGTTCTTGATGATCTTAAGAGAAAAATGAAAAGGGAGGGGAAGAGGAATAAATATACTGGGAGGAGGGAGTAAAAAGGAGGCATGGTTAGAGGAAATTACTTTTATATATATTTTAAAAATTTGTGTATAAAATCAGGGTATAAAGTCAAGGAGGAAGGGTTTGGGGAGCAGCTGATACTTTAAGCTTCACTCAGTTGATCAGAGGAGGAAAGGACACACACACACGTACATACACAATTAAGTACAGAAATATATTGTGCTTCAGAGACATGGTTGGTACAGACATACTTCGGGCAAATAAGGAAGAAAAGGGGGAATTTGAGCGAGAGTAGATTGAGGAAAGAATTCATTCTAAGCAAAACACTCTAAAGATGTACAAAACTACAGCTCTTTGAGGTGGCAAAGAGTTGGAAGTGAGATCTATCAGTTGGGGAATGGGGGAACAAATTATGGTATACAAACATGAGGGAGTACTATTGTGCTATAGGAAATGATGTGGTTTCAGAGAAATGTGGGAGGACTTGTATGAACTGATGCAGAGTGAAGTAAAGAGAACCAGCAGAACAGATTATGCATAATGACAATATTATAAATATAAACAATTTTGAAAGACTTAGAAAGTTTGAATAGCTCAAGGACCAGCCACAATTTCATGGGACAAGTGATGAAACCTGTTATCTACATTCTGATAGAGTGAAAACCTTCTGAGTGCAGAATGAGATACATCTAAATATATGTAAATGCATACATATATGTGTTCATACACATACACATGTATACACAGTTTTGGTGTTGGGTGTTTTTTTTGTTTTATTTTTTGTCATGGCCAATGCTGAATTTGTTTTGCTTGACTATGCATGTTTATAACAGGTTTTGTTTTTCATTTGTTCTTCTTTGGGGATGGGGCAGGGATGGGGAGAGGGCAGATTTGTTTAAAATATTTATATAGCAACTTTGTTTTATTTATTATTTTTAATTAGTTTATTGTGTTGTCTTAGTACACATTTGATGCTAGTCGTTATAAAAATATTATTTATTTGATGCATTCTTTAAATGACATACAGAACAGAATGTAAACATTTTTTATTGACTCAAGGTAATTATTATGAACACCAGGTATTATATACTTCTCCTTCAGAGGGTATTGAATAATAGAGAATTCTGTGTCATTAGAATGGTCCTAAGAACATTGCCATGCTCTTTGTGTTTTTGTTTCTGATTTTTATAATTTTTCATTTCTTTCCTTGGTATCAGTGAACATTTGTTACTACTTAAGTATGCCAGTTTCTAGCACCGTATCTTTTAATTTACTTCTAATTTCTGATCATTTATGGGCTGGGAAACAAGGTAAATAAGCTTACGAGAATTATTTTAAAATCAAGCAAGAAGCTTCTGAGTGAGAGTGCTTGAAAGTCTCTTAAAGTGCATAGATCATATAGCATCTATGGACTACTAAAATGCCGTTCATTGTCCACCTCACCTCCCTTTGCTTTTTGGTTGTCTGCTATAGATTGCCATTGTCAATATTGGAATTTTACTGTTACCTTTCTTGATTTTATTTATATTTTTAGCCTGTATCATTTCTTGAGTCTTTTGTTTGCCACTTACTTGAAATAGTTTTTCCTTTTGTCTTTAAATTACCACTAATTTCAAGTTTTTTTAAATAGTATATTAGATACATGGTTATCTTACCTATATTCTTTATGAGTACATAGGATTTGATCATATCCCTTCTCTCAGCCTTTTATCTTTTTGGAGTTCTAATTTAGTTTCTTTTATGGCATTCCCTTGATCATTTTAGTTACCTTTTTTTTTTCTTCTGGATGGACCATCTTTAGCTCTTAAATGTCCTTTTTGAAATGTGACCAAAATTGCTGGTAGTATTCCAGGTATGAAAGTGTCAAAGTTTTATGCTACAGTAGGATATCTTGTTTCTAGACATAGCAATACATCTTCTAAGAATATTCTTCAGAGAGTAATCTCTGATTTTTAAATACATTTGGATTATTTTTCTTTAAATGCATTATTTCACTTTCCTTCAGTAAAACTCATCTGTTACTTCTTTTCAAAAGTTATATTGATACCTCATTATTTCTTGGGCAGTTGGCGTGTAGTCTCCTTTTTAAATTTTTTGATACAGTATGTTTCTTGATACCACAGCATAGCCATTTCCCACAAAACTACCTTCTTTACTCTCCTACCCTCTTCAGTTGAACTCTACCTGGTAACAAAGAAAAATAGTTAAATAAAACTAATGCGCAAAATGACCATGTCTGGTAGCACATATAACATTAAACTTTTGCAGTTTACCTCTCTTAAGATGAACGAAGTATTTTACTTTATTCAGGTAAGTCTCTCCCATGTTGCTATAATTTTCCCATTTATAATTTCTTGTAGCATAACAGTAATCCATTATATCCATATCACAATTTACTTAGATACTCCTTTCCTCCCTACCTTCTTTATTTCTTTATTCCTTCCTTCCCACAACTTATTGCTTAACCCTTTGCATTCTGACTGACTACAAAATACTTTATATTCTTTATCTCATTTGAACTTCACAAAATCCAGTAAAGCAGTTAATATTGGTATTATTGTCAATCATTCAGTACTTATTAAGCACCTACCATGTGTCATTCAGTGTACTAGGATCTGGAGAAACAAAATTTAAATACAGTCTCTGCCCTCAAGGAACTTACCTTCTACTGGAGCAATATGACATATTCAAAGATATGTAAATATAGGATACATAACAAAACAAAACACTAAAGGGTGAGGGAAGAAGGCCTGGGAAAGTTACAACTGACAAAATGAGGAAAGACATTTTGAAAGAAGTGGCCTTTGAGCTGAGTTCTAGGGATTCTAAGAGGTTGATATAAAAAGGAATACCATCCCAAGTGTGGGGGACAGCCTGTACAAAGGCACAGAAGTGGAAGACAATGTCAAGTGAGAGGAACAGCAAGTAGGGCTGTTTGCTTTAAATATAGAATTTGTTAGGGGAGAGTATTATGTAATCAATCTGGAAAGGTAGTCAGAAGCTAGGTTGAGAAGGGCCTTAAATGCCCTTTAGGAATGGGGTAAAAGTGATATGGCCAGACCTGTACTTTAAGGAATATTAAATTGGAGGCCGTATGGAAGATAGATTGGAGACTGGAGTCAGAGAGACCTTAGGTGATAAGGGCCCAGCCTATAAGTGGAGAAGAAAACAGACACTGGAAATGTTATGGTGGAATTGATAGACTTTGCAGCTCATCAGATGTATAGATGAGCAAATATGTGAAGGGGCTTATGTTATGAAGGTTACACAACTGGCAAGTATCAGGCAAAATTTGAACCCAAACCTCCTGGTCTCTAAATATCTTCTCTGCCATGCTGTTTTCCCCTTTTACGTCAGCCACTCCTAGTACCTCCACTTTTGACTGCTCCCTCTCCCCCCTCCCAGAGAACCATCTCTTATAGCAAATAGTTTTGTTTTGTTTAAGAAAAAGAGGAAGAAGAGGAAAAAAAAGTCAGAAAAACCAGATGAGAATTCAGAAAAGGAGAAGGAGAAAAGAACTTGCTACCATGAAGGCAAAACTTCTAAGTATGATAAACTTGCAATAGATGCTTTTTTTTCTCATTAAACTTTAGGGAAGTATGGTAATTAATGGTTTTTTAAAAATACAAATTTTATTTCAGATTGAGAGGCAGCATGATGTGGTGTATGAAACTGAGTTCAGCTATTATTTTTTATAGTTATTAGCTGTGTGGTCCTGGGAAAATAAATTAACTGCTCTCTGTACCCCGTTATTACATCCTCAAAATGGGGATAATAATACTTAATTTTTACCTCACAGTTTTGTTTTGAGGAAAGTAAGAGATTGAGAACAAATGAGAGGTTGTGGTTCTCAATTTTTATGTTTCAAACAATTTGACAGTTAAATTCATAAAAGATTTATAAGTAATATCAAAATAAAATGTAAGAAATAGTTAAGGGATCTTGATACATATTTTCAGTGTACTTGAGATTAAATTTAAAAATTAAGAAATGGCACTTGTAAAAAAAATAGGGTACATTTAACAAGATGTGTGAATGAGGCAAGGTCAGTAAGGTTGTAAGATACGTATTTATGTAATCCATAAAATCATTACATTCTCATTTATTAGCAATAAAAAAAGAAACCTCATTTACAATGACAACCTAAAATCCCCAGAACCAAACCTCACTTAATATTTGTGAATTAGCTGGCTAGAAACAAAGAAAAACAAACTCTTACACCAAGATGAAACCCCAAACTCAAATTAGGCAGTTTCTGCAGAAACTCTACTTGGTTGGCAGCTAGATTTCAGAATGCTCAGCCTAGAATCAAGAACCTGAGTTCAAATAAGACCTCAGATGCTTATTATTTTGGTGATCCTGGGCAAGTCCATCTCTAAAAGACATGATTTATAAGCATACCCTGGTTAATCTCATCAGTTGATTCTCTGAGAAGACAGTATTAGGTGAATCAAAGTTAAGCCATTTTGAGAGGAGCAATGTCATTAGTGAACCATTAGCTAAAGTATAGTATGGCAGTTTGGGTTAAAAACTGGCAAGGTTTGTTTATTGTTTGTTTATCAGTATATAATACCAGTCAGGATAATGTCATGTGAGTTTATTCAACTAGGAAATAATTTACTTTTTGGGAAAATCAGAAATAAGGACATTTATTAAAATGTATGAAAGGATTTCCATTCGTGGTTTTAATTTCTGGTTATTTATGATCCCATTACCTAATTTATATATGACCGTTTATTCTTCCTTCTCCAGGTCTCTCATTTTCTGGTTTCTGTTCCCTAACACACTAAGAAACGAGAAGTTAAAATGAAGAAAAATAAGAAACTAAAATTCCTACCCTATAATCTAGATTAGTTAGTAGTGTTAAGTTTAATAGATTCAGATGCTGGCTAAAGATTATTTTATCCTATGGAGTTTAGTTATACATGTTAATTGCCTCTGTCTTAATCATTATTATTGAGTAATTGAGTTTACCGATTGGAAAAAAAATTATTAGCAAGGAGGTAGAATGGACAAAAGTGTATTAAAAAGTAAAATAGGTCTTTTATGTGCTGGAGGTAGACTATTCAGGTAGTGGAGCCTTCTGCTTCTAAGAATATCAGTTCATGCTATGTTTTCAAGCATAATATTGTTACCACTGGAAGGTTATTTGGGCTTTATGGAGAGGGTTGGTGGTCTTGGTCCATTTTGTAAAGGGCAAGAACCCATGATAAAATTAACTCTCTTGTTGGTCATCTAAGCAGAATGGTTAGAGATTCAGTGCTAAAAACTGCTAACCTGTCCTCTCGCCCCTCGGGTGTGAGCACAGAAAAGGATTAAGGGACTAGACTGGTGGAGCACCGTGGGGAAGCTTACACTGAAGCTTGCACTGCCTTTTCCACTGTTCTTTGAGTTAAATAGAGGATTTTAGTTCCCAGGACTATCAATCTGGTGCTTTTCTTAAGCACTAAATTCACTTCTTTTAAAAAAAATTAAAATGACATTTTTAGAAATCCACTGGACTAGAACATAAAAGACCAGTGTTTCACTAGTGGTTAAGGTTTCATTGTCATTGACAGACCCTAAACAAATTTTTTCAAATGTATATTCATTTGGTTTAAGTTCTTTGGGGGTAAGGGAAAGAGATGAATATAAACAAAAGCCAAGGAAAAATTTCTATAACTACATTTCATTTGATAGTATAAAAACCTCAGTTTGGCAGTATTGCAGTACGTTTTATTAGATTAAATATATAACAAACCCATGGACATAAACACATAATTTTTTCTTGAATGCAATTATAATCAGCTTTCTTACAGTGATTAAAGGCATCTAATTAAATACAGCTGTCATGGATGTGATAAAATGGTATATTTTTCCAGTGTCTGCTAAATTGGCATTGTATTTGTTCTTAAAACTATATTTTGATTTTGTGAACCAAAATAATTGTAGAGTATTAACAAATGTTCTTTGTAACTAAAGCCTTTTTTTCTTTGAATTTGAGCTTTTGTTGTTACTAACAAATAATTTGTTGCACAGGGTTGTTTTTTTTTTTTAATACTACTGCTAGTATCTATATGCTTGTCATCATAGTGTGCTATAAATGTTCTACTCAAATCGAGGATTCTTTTTTGGTTTTGTATGTCCTCACCTGCTCCTCACTGTAAATCATTGAGATGTCAAGTGCAGTGATTAATTAAGCTGCACGTGCAAGTGCTTTTTTTTCACCTGTCAAGTAGGAAAAGTCTTGCTATAGAGGTTGGATGCTGCTGTCTTAGTTCATAGCTTTTACTCCAGACTGTGAAGTTTGCAGAAATGTATTGCATTCAAATTTTTATTCAGATTTTGGCAAAGACCAGCAGAATGTATGATTTAAAAGGCTTAAGCATTCCAAAGTATATTCATAGTGGTAAAGTGTATTATTGAAGTTTTATTTAGAAACATAATAAGTGGAGATAATTCCTGTGTAAATTAGTTAAAGTTTGTAGATTGTGTTATATAAATCATTATCAACTATAGATTAGGGAGATTTCACATTATTTACAGTAAATGCTAAAAGTATCAGAAATCCTTATGGATTCATAAGACTAAAGTTCTGTTATTAGGCAAACATAGGATTTATGTGGATGAAGTTATAGTGAATGCTATATTTTTCATTTAATACTCAATATTCATGGTATATTAATTTGTTAGTGCTTTAGAGTCTTATTTTTAAAAATTAAGTATCAAAGGGCAGTCTTAAAGAGCCTGATTTTCTTTTCATTCATCTTTCCCCTCTCTTTTTCCAAACCACCAGTAAAATTAAAACCTCAAATTGTATAGTAATCTTAATCTATTATTAAAAGGTCCTAGAAAGGAAGATTACAAGGTAGATTCAGGTTTTGAATCAGTTTTGCCATTGGTTTAGCAGCGGGTGGGCAGGCAGATGCCTGCTCAGAGTAGAACCTATTGCCATTTTTCACCATTGATAGAGTAGCCTTTCAGAGTCAATGAGCTCTGTCAATGTGAGCTTGTCAAGGCTACAACTTCATAGACCTGAGAGGCGGTTTGAGAGGTCAGCCCTTTTCAGGTTCGCTGTGATGCAAATGAACTTTAATGCTTAAACAACTATTGGAATTTTTATGTCTGCTCCTTGTTCTTTTTTCTTCACAAAGTCATTGACGAGACATTCAGTGCTTTTTAAATTGGAAGTTGCATTGTGCTAAAGACCTAGTACAGATTTACGGAGGGCTGAAAGCAGTTAGATCATGTTCTTTTCATGGTGCGATTAGAATCAAATCGATTTCCCTACAGCCTTCAGCATTCAGATGGCAATTTTAACAAAGCTTGGGGGCTAGACAAGGGACAAAACGACTGAACTGAATGTTAATTACACTCTGCAGCCTTATTTTCTTTTGATTTGGAGCTGACTGGCAACTAAATTAACAAAAAGTGTGACCATAACTGCTGCCCTATTTTCATTTAAAAGGAGAGCAGTCTCTAAAAGGCTATCTTTACAAAGAAACAAGTGAGGTCTGCTGATCATTGTTAACAAGGGCACTGTTTTTTTTTTAAATTCTTGCCCAAAAGACTATGTTAAAAAAAAAAGTAATGTAATAAATTAGTCATTGACACACTGCTACCTAGAAAGTTATTCGAGTTTCTGCTTTTATGGCGTAATTTAAGGGAACTTATGCCAATAGTGGCAATTCATAGATAATGATGAGTTATAATTGGCATTCATGTGACTATAGTGCAGTCTTAAAACACATTTAAAATGAAAAGTGTAGTATGGCATCCAGATTGGCAGTAGGTGCTTTAAATAAATAATAACTTTGGATTGCAAAATGTTAGAAATTTAAAAACACTTTGATTCTAACAATTTTTACTATTAATATTTTTATAACATCTCAGTTGTTTTGGAGTATTTACTGTAAGATGCTTTTTTCCCCTTGCCGTGTTAAAGAAGCTGCAGCTGCACTAAGTTGTAGTTGGTTCTTGCTGCAGTTCTCTGTCCTTTTGCACCTGCAGCTGTGTGGGCTCATCTTAACACCTGGCATCATGAATTATCCTCTCTTTTATTCATACTCCTAAGCAGGTCACATTTAGGGCTACATGGTATCTGTTGCAGTAGCAAAATGGCTATAAATGTCAAGTAAATGTGTAAACTGTTTTATGAAACTGAATGAAGAGTTTCCAAAGAAGATGTTTTCAGTCTTGAGTTTGAACTTTGGGTATGAAAATAAAAATGGAATTGTCAAAAGTTATTTCCCTCCTCTTTAAAAACAAAAACTTTACAGATTATCTTTTCTAAGTCAAGTTTAAGCCTTTATTAGACAAAATTCAATTTAAGTATATTATATAGTTACTGACTTTTATGACATTATTGCTAATTTTCATTAATGGCTAGTTTTAAACTGATAATTAAACAGGACTGTTAAATATTAATATATTGTTATTTTAACATGAATTATTTTATTATCATTTAAATATTTAAAATTTACATTGAAAGCAATATATTAAATATGTTATTTGGTAGATAACATTGTTAATGTTAGTCATTCTTGTGTTATATTTTAAATTCAGAGTTTGAATTAAGTTTGAAGCAGTTAAAAAAAACACTTGACATTTCATGCTAAAATAAAAAGCCTAGCTTTTTAATAGAGAGGGCCCTTTCTGTTACTGTTTATCACCAGAGGCACTTTTGATAGTGTTATAGACCACCCTGTGCTTAGTCACTGTCCTGTACCTCTCCCCTTTTCACACAAAAAGCAGCTGCAAAAGAAAGTTTTTCTAAAACCAGTCAAGAGTAAAGTTTTTTCTCATTTGTCTTCCAGACACGAAGATCGATTGAGAAGTTATTAGAATGGGAAAACAATAGATTATACCACAAGGTGAGTGCCGCAGGGAGCAGCTTCGTACTGTTGGGGTCTGAATTGCACAGTATGGAAACAGATGCTTTTGTTGAACTAAAAATATGAAAGGTGGACAAATGGGTTACTCTCTGTGCTGCAATAAAATAGAGCTCATTTTTCTTCCTTTACTCTCGTTCTTGTCTAGTTGTGCTTGCACTGGAGACTGAGCAAAAGGAAATGTGAAACGAATAACATGATGGAATATGTAAGTTAAAGGGCTGTTTTGTGAGTTTCTCTATTAAATGATCATTTATTTTGCTTCTGATCTTATTCTTTTCATGATTATTAATCAGCAAAGGTGTCAGGAGCTTAATCTCCTGAGTGCAAGGATTTTCTACGGTTCACAGATGCATGGTTTCATGTGCAGGACTGATTTATAAAGTTATGAATGACTTGAAAACAAGGCTTCACTGTGTTCTGAAAAATAATAAATTAATTGCCAAAATAAAATAGCTTGAGCGTGTGTTGATGGAGTGTGAAATTTTAGATGCTGTATAAAGAATAACCACAACTTTGGTTACGCAGCAAGTCAGATATGGCTTTTTTATATAATGCTAATCAAGTCTCCAAGTAGGGAAGAAGACCTTTCAGCCAAGCTGCTGGAGCTTAAGAAACCTTTAGCCTTTATAGATTTTAACTGCCCGTACCTCAGCAGTCTTCAAAGTATCTTTCACTGGGTTCCTAGAACCTTATTTTTAAAGTTCATCTTAAAAGTAAGCCATCAACATGTCTTCCTGTGTTTATTCTTTAAACAGTATATAATTTAGCAGTTATGTAAGTTTTTAGAATAATTTAGTATGGAATATATATAACTTGCCCATTGATAGCTTGATTTGTTGGAATTTTTTTGGTCCTTCTGAAAAATCTGTGGAGAACAAGAAAATTTGGGGTATTGACATTCTTGAAATTGGATGCTTTATGCGTAGGTTTGTGGATAGAAGTGAAAGGTCTTAAAGGGTTAATTGCTGAAAATAAAGAGTAACCTTCATGAAGTACCTGGTATAGTACTTCTAATATATCTATGGTCTTTTATTGCATGATATTTTGTCTATTCTTTGAAACAATGCAGCCATCATAGATAGCTTATAAAAAGATTGATTAAATAGTTGGAAATTATCCTAAAATCATCTTTTCTCTGTTAGCATTTCCCCTTTCTTCCATTTTCATACTATCAAGTCCTATTTCTAGCCTGAAACATAAAAGACCTTTTTAAAAATGCTTCTTTTTTTCACAGAATAGCTCTATTCAGTGAACCGAATAATGTAGATTTTTTGTATCATTATCTATTATATCAAACATGTTAATTTATGATGATGAGAAAGAACATGATACTTCTCTATAACCATAAAAAAAGCACATCTGAATAAGCTGTTTTGAGCTTGACCTGTGGAAATGCTAGTCCTATGTAGATATGTTTTTAAAACCATACAATCCTTTCTCTAGGTAATTAATTTTTTTTTTTGTCAGGAGGATAGTTTGAATGTAGGTTAGAGAGTGTTGCTTTGGGAATATAGAAATATTTAATACATTGAGAAATCAGAGACTTGACATACTAACCTGAAAATTCAAGCTTTGATTTTCTTTTCATTCTTGAATTTGCTTTGGGGAAAAGAGAAGTCTAAACCAATACTGTTTAATCATTTCAAGGTTTATGTATATGAAATTAATCTATTTATCATTGACATTGCTTCTTTTTATGACATTTTTGGTAAGCCATATAGTTATCTCTCTTTTTTTTTTGCAGTAATCTTAGCAAACATTCTCAGTTGTGTATTATCAAAGTTTTTTTTTTATTTTCTTTAACAGTCACTTTGGATATTTCTGTATTCTGCTATGCTTACATACACTTTTTTTTTAGAACAAGAGGTTAACTAGTAAAATTAGTTAAATTGTACATTTAATAACAATGTAAGTTACCTATGAGAAGATAAAATTTAAAAATTCAAGTAAGTTTTGCTTTTTTGGGGTGTTTATGTATATTTTTAAGAAGTTGGAAGGGAAGAACATAATCTCAGATAGTCTATGTGTTTCTAGGAAGTGTTCCATTCAGAAGATACTGCTTTCTCTCTAGTTAATACATGCTTTTTGTATTCCTCTTAAGGACAAATTTTTAATAATTTTGAGCAGTATTTTCAGTTAAAAGAAAGTATTCCAGTCATAATTTGAATTAGAGGCATGCTAGGGAAAATCTAATTTAGCCTTATATTCCATCTTGAAATTACAGTGCTTTATTAGTAGAGTTTAATTGCAACTCTGGTACCATTGTGACATAAATATGACTTCAAGTTTTCAAAAATTTACCAGTAGAGAATGATTTTTGGAGTCCTCTTACTATTTTGAAATATTTTGAATATTGCCTCTATATGTCTGTTGTGTGAGGATAGCCCCATTTACTTTGGAGAAGCTCATCATTTAAGGTTTGGCACCAGATATTGCTTGATTGGGAGAGGGGGGAATGGGATCATAGCCATTCATTAAGCCAACTACTGATTCATAAAGGGCTTACAACCTTTGCTATAGTGGAGAAAGAACACACATAGGTGAGGTAACAGATCTTTGGCGTATAATAACTACATGTCATAAATATAAAGTAATGAGATCATAGTCATAAAATGTTTTCTCAAAAAAGTAGTAATGCCTAAGAATGTTATTTTTGATGTTAGTACATAATGTAAATATTGTAATGTGTATGGTACAGCAAACATTAGATCTGAACAGAGTTCATGTTTTAGCATTCTACTTTGCCATTTAATTCTACAAATATTGGTTAATTTGTTAACTAAATAGTTCTGTTTTTGCATCTCAACCCGGCACATAGTACACTGCCTTTGATAGAGATAGACCTTTAATATTTGTTAAAATTAGTGACAACATAGTGAAATAGCCTTAGTGCTGAACTTGCAGAATCAAGATGAGTTGGTTTCAAACTGCGCCTCAGACATTTTTTAGCTCTGTGACCATGGGCAACCCAATTTACTTCTCTGAGCTTCAGGAAACTCTCTAAGATTTACCTACTACATTATGGTTGGTTTGAAATTTTTGTTGACCAAGGAAATCACAAGTCCTTGATGAACTGCTTAATTTAATTGCCTGATGTAAGGCATTGTGGAATTCAGTCTACTGGAGCTATACATGTACCATAGAATTTTGCACCTGGAAAAACACATAGTTCAAATGTAGTATCTCTAATATTTAAGAATAGAGATGTTAAATATTAATTTTTAAAACTAAAAATCATATTACCCTCTTTTTTCTCAGCATCGTTCCCTCCTTTTATAGGTAAAGAAATTTAGAGGGATTAAATGCCTATGATAATACATCTAGTAAGTGGTAGATCTGCACCTAGATCCCCTAGAGACTTTTGGCCCATATTTCTACTATATTGTTTCTCTTTGGAAAGAGGTAATATTATTTTATTTGAATAATTATTATTAAAATTCTTGGATAAAATCATAGGATCATAATTGTTCAAAGGTAAAAACAAACAGTTCATAGTTGAACTTCTTAGTCTGTTGGATCCAGTATGCTCTATTTAAAAGTTAGGAGTTCTGGATTCTAGACTTGACTTTGTCATTTATTTTATGAATTACTGTGTTTGAAGGAATGCCCTTTACTTGACTTAAGTTTATGTAAAGTGTTTTTGCTGTGTTAAAACAGTAGTTTGTTTAAGTTCTTTACTCAGGCCTCTTAAGTGGTAATTCATTAAAGCATTGTAGAGATGGTAATATGAGCCAGGAAGGAATTAATATTTTATTGAACACAGCACCTACCAATTATTTGTGTTCTAAAAATTAATTGAGAACTTGGAGACACCTTTCATATAGGACACAGGAATTTAGTGAGGAGCTCTAAAAGAGAAGCAATAGATTTTCAACAGGAAAAAGGAAAGAGGAAGGAAATTAGCATTTCTATAATGTCTGCTATGTATCAGGCACTGTGCTAAATGCATTTGGTCCTCACAAACAGCCCTGTGAAAGAGGTACTGTTATCCCCATTTCATATTTGTGGAAACTGAGGCAAACCAGTTAAGTAATTTGCTTAGGGTCACACAACTAGTGTCTCAGACTAGATTTGAACTCGAGTTTTCCTGATTTTGAGCCTAGAGACTTATCCACTGTACCACCTAGCTTCCTCCAGAAAGGCACAGATTCTGAATTTGGCCATCTGAGGGACCTGAATGATGTAAATGGGCTTCTCAGTAAGATGATGTCTTCCATCAAGATTAACATAATTGATAATGAAAGGAAACCTGGTTTAGCCAACTTAAGTAGATAGAAAAACATGCTTTCACCAAAAGATAGAACCAGCCTTAGCAACTAACAGTCTAATGAATATCTTTCAATCAAATCAAACAAATTAGAAGAAATGAATTGGAGTACAGATCCAACTTTCAATGATTTGGAGTCATAGAGAACCTGCAGTAGAGAGGCAAAGGAGGTATGTGTAAATTCAGTACAAGGTAACTGGAAGCAGGAACAGAATATTGTGTGACAGGTAGAGAAGCTCTTTGCTCATTCCATTGACTAGCAATGAGGCAAGACCTGAGAGGGCCAATGTAGTTAACAGAGTGGAAGTACCGCTTAGCCCAAGGCTAGAAGATCTATTCACTGAATACAAAATCAGGAAACTGATTTTGGAAAGGATTGAAGAATCCCACTAGGCCTGGCTTGAAGTTTGAGAATCTCATTATCAACTTTAAATAGGATTTAAGTGAAGTCAAAGGAACTAGGACTTGATGTTTTGTAATTTGTGCCAGCTATGCTGGTAGTTGGTGAGCTGTTGGGGGTTAGAAATCTGTACTCTGAATACCTGTTTCTGTGCTTTAGTTTACTGTCCTCTTACTACTAGCCAAAATTTTGCAGTAAAATTCTGAAAAATTCTAGACCTGTCTTGATTGAAATTAGGGGAAAAGTGAATTAATTATTCACACCTTGATCAAGAATACAGAGTGAAAGTAAAGGGTACGTAAGTTGGGAACCCAAGTAGGGATACCTGACCAGAAGTGGAATTGGGATCAGAAAGGGATATGTTTCTACCTGGGCCATTCCCTCATGCCTTAGTTTGGCCACTTACCTGTTTGGTGCTTCAGTCTATAAATTGCAAAACTGAGATAAGCCCTGCTTGGTAGAGAGAGAGAGAAAATGAATAAGGATAATTTTTTTTATGGTAGGATTTCTAAATCATCAGAATTTCCCCGGGAATGACTGTTTGAATACTAAATAGTGGTGATAGGAATGTTTGTGATTGTTGTATTCTTAGCAGTCTTTTCAAGTGATAGAAAACTGCTAACACTTTGTTACAGTCAAATTTATTTTTGTCTTTTTTTTTTTAACAGGTCATCCTCATAGAATTTTTACCAAAGACACCGATTTTTCGACCAGATTAGCATTTGCTTTATTTATAGAGACTTATCCAAGTATGTTGTCTTTCCAATGGTGCCTTGCTTGGTGCTCTTCTGGTGGTGACATAGCATTGGTTCTACAGAATCTTGTGGTGTTTGTTTTTTTTTAAATAACCGCATGTTCTAAGTGTGCATTTTTGTCAGACTTTGCAACAGTTATTTCATACAGATGTTAAACAATTAAGTTATTGTGCTTTTTCTGTTAATGTATTCTGATTTTCAAAGATTACTTTTTTGTATTATCAAAAAAATACATTTGAACATAGCCTAAAAGTGACCAGGCTTTTTTTTTATTTTTAACCCAAGGTTCATGATCCCTTCATTGTAAATTCCTTTAACATAAACACACTTTCTGTGACTCTTTGTGTATCATTCCCAGTGGACATACTTTATTTTATATTCTTTATTTCTTAAGTTAATCAAGGTATCTTTTTTGAAATAGTGAATTTTCTGTACTAGTATTTTTGCAACTTAAATCCCCATTCCCCAAGTCCCGTTCCCAATCCTTACCCCTATTCTGAGTAGAAATATCTGTGTTCATTCCTGGATAAATCATATCAAATAGTTCTGAAAATATTCTACCTTCAATGTTGTTAAAACAGACATTGAATTATTTTGTCTAGAATAGGAGAACTGATTAAAGGTATGCATGCATCTAATGGTTACTAGAGCTCAGGATCACAGAAAACAGTAGCATCACAACCTACATATATCTTTATTCAAGGTTAGATCTTTAATGATGGCCTTACTTGGGTTACTTTTTGTTGTTTACCGAATCTTATGTACCAAGGTGCAGAAATATTAATTTTTACCAAGTATTTGTCTAAGGAACACATTTTCCATGACATCTTCTTTGCAGTTCTAGATTGAATAATCTTTAAAAGTCTTGAAAAATTCAGTAATGGAGACAAATACATGCCATTACCTAATCTCCAAAAGATATTCAAAATAGGGTATGTAAAACAATAGTGAGAACTTAAGATATGGAGAAGATAACAGTTTGTGTTCATGGTGGGTTCTTTTAAAAATTCTGATCCATTAGAGTGACTTAATTTTCTGCACAGTTGTTTTAAGAATTTTTTTTCATGGGGATGTGACCTGTTCTTGAGTCAGTCCAGTTATATTCATTATATCATTTTTTTCTTTTGGTTGTACATACCTTCATGCATTTAAATTTTTTTTTAATTTCCAATGGTGTATATGTAAGTTTTTGTTCTTTTTATAAGCCTGGAATTATACAAATTTTAAATGTATGTTAAGAACTTGTTCCATACAGCTGTGGTATCGAGCAATAATGTGAATAATCTTGAAAAATATATACTCTCATTAATACTTTGTATTAAGAATTGGTACCACTACAAAATACCTTCCTCCTTGTATTAAATCTTTTAAATACCAGTTTCATTAATTTATACATCTGTATTTTTTAAGTGTTCAGTGTATTTCTCCATAGTACTGTATTCTCTAAAATGGTTGGATGTCATCTTATATTTGACATCAGGAACTGTCTGAATAGCTTATCATTTTTTTTCCTGAGAATTGTTTACCTTTGGTGCCCAAAATAATAGTAACAATTTTTAAAAAATGATTACCTTTCTTCTGAAGAGCTCAAATTGCTGAGTCCAATCACATGTTTCACCTCACTTAGCTTGTGTCTAGGGTATGTTCTGCTGCCCTTTGAATAGTGAAATTAAAATCTTATGCTATTCAAAACAACACTGTAATATTCCTTATTGGGTTTAGTGTAAAAGAATGTGTAGAGAATACTTTATCTGCTTCAGGATGTAAAACCAGAGGAAAGGTAGGCTGGTTATATAGAGTTAGTTGATGCAGTAGAATGTTCTGTCTAAATGTGGTGCTTTATCTTGCATGTATAGATGTGTTTCCTTAGCTTCCTTAGTAAAAAGAACTGAACCTGATTACAGAAAGATATATTTTTTCTTCCTACCTTTACTCTTTCTTTTAATCAGCCCTCAAAAAGATGTAGGGTATTTTAAAAGCATGTTTTTTAATAGAATTGACATTTTTAATGTTAAGAGAGTATGAAACTTACTTGGTAGTGTTGAGTATAGTGTCCTTTTAAGCCTTTCTAATTCTTTTTTTAATTAAATGGAGAAGTGTGTCATTTGCTTAAAGAGATTCTCTGGGAATGTGCACTCTTAGACTTTCAATGTGTATCTGGAAAAGAACCATGAATGCTTAATATGCCGGCACTACCATGAGCCAATTATGCCTTGAACAGTTAGGTTTTCGTGCTTTGGTTTTCATTAGTGTCCCCCAGTGTAACTGGGTTACTCTTTTTTGCGGACTATGAATTTGAGTGGCCATGTTCCTGGAAATTGCAAATGTCAGAGATGCCTTTATGTGTAGGCTGGTCTGAAGGAAATACTTAAAATGACAATTATTCTGTAGCTCCCATCAGTTCTGAGCCATATATTATTTTTATACTGGCAAAGTGGGGTATTTGTAAAAACCTCAATGAATGTGTAGATTTTTTACATAACCTTAGCGAATCATTTGCATATCATTTGTGGTTTTGGAAATAATTCACCATTCTTGTATAGAAAGAAACATTTGGTGGTGTTTAAATGTAGAACAGAACCATGTTACAATATGGTTTGTTATTCCATTGATTTGGATGCTGCGTTGGTAAAATGATGTCCCTGGAAACTCAACTATGCAAATTATGACACACTTATAAGTAAAAACCATGGTCAGTCTGAGATGATATGATTAGCTTTATAAGACAAATGTCACTTCCTCCCCATCCCTCACCTCACCCTCCTCCCCAAATTATTCTCTTAAAGTTACTTTTGCCTATGTAGAAAATGGTCATTGTTTTAATGTGTTTGTACTTTAGTAGTGACTGCTGTTATTCTTTTAGGCAAAACTTATGTTTATATTGTAAAATAGTTATACCCTTAAAGCCAGTAGAGTAGTAACCAAAGGCTTCTTTTTTTTCATTAGCTATGCATATAACTGAAGATTTATGGTTCAGGAAGAACCATAAAGGTTTTGTTACTAGTGTAATTTGTAGAGTATTTCAGGTTTTTTCTTTAAATATAACTGGTCAGTCCCATTATATCTTGACAATTTTCAGGAGTATATAGGCCACCTTCAGGCAGAATTGCAAAGTTTGTTTTTAGTGCCCCTTCCACCTTCATTTCTGTACCCTTTTCTTCTCTTCCTTCTCTCTCCCTGGATATCTAGACTTCCTATGTTCATTTGTTTTCATCTGAGACAACCTGCCTCCTTTAAACCTGCCTTTCCATTCCTTGAAGTACACAGATTATCTCTTCTTCTTTTCCTGTGTTATTAAAGCAAAAGTCCGAATTTCCTACTTCTTAACTGAGTATTCGACAGTCTGATTATTGCAGGGGAGAATCACTGATATAGATTCAGCCTTTTCTGGGGATATTTGCATTTTTAAAATATTTTAAAGAGAAGCTGATTAGCCCAGAAGACTTGCTTATTTATTTGTATTAATGAGAGGATATCACTCTAGCCTCATCTCTGTTGCCACCAACTGTAGCTCCAAGATTAGCTTTCTAAGCCCTCATGCCTAGTACCCTGTTTAAAGCATGTAGTCGGTCTTTATTTTGTACATAAATAGAACTTAATATTCTCTTCCTTTCTAAGATTACTGCCACCCTCTGACCCCAAAGCTGTTCTGTAACCTTTTATTTCATATTCCCCTTAGAAGCTGTTTCCTTGAACAATACATTTGTTCTCACAAAGAAAACATCAAAAAAAATCCTTCCATGCAGAACAAAAGAAAAGAAAATAGGACAAAATGGAACTGTGGTACTCTAGTCCTTTTGCCCTGTTTTATGATAAGAGGCATAGTTGCTCTCAGGAGGCTTTAAGAGGAGAGGCTAAATCTAGTACAGGTCCTAGCTAAAGTACTAGAATAGATAATTTTTCCCCCTACCCCACATCAGAACCACTTCCTTTTATGTGCTCTTCTCCCATCTCCTAGCACCTTAGTATTTTGTTAAAGGTTTTAATAAGGTTATTCTGTTATAATGTTTTTAGTCTTGATGCATTTATAAAGATGAATTGAGATTACCAGTTCTTTATTATAGTTTCTGTTTCCCAACTTTACATATACTGAATGCCTATGAAGTTCCATATTTTTCAGGCATGTATTCTGCAGTGTAATGTGGGGTGGTTCGACTATATCTCCTGAAGTATTAAGAGTTACTATTATATCCTCTTTGTAGAACATAGAAAGGTGTTATATGGTTTGGTTTAGAAGATTATAATTCAGAAGTTTCAAAATTTCTTGATTATTGAGGAATAGATTTTTACAAAATAGAAAATCACCACAAAGTTATTTAGGCTAACCGAACACTGGAATTCAGGAGGTGACGTGTTTCTTCCGCTAACTTTCTGTAAGACCAGGTTACTTGGTCTCAGCTGATTTCTTCATCTACAAAACAAAGATATGACTGTCTCTACCTCATAGTATTATGAACCAGTATTTTATAGTTATTTGTTATGACATATAGACATTTGTTATGACGTATTACATGAAAGTAGCTAATTGACTTCTAAGAGTAATATATGAGGAGTAGTAGTTGACATTTTATTTTTGTGTGTCAACACAAACCTCATCGGATTGACCAGTAGTTAAAAGTTTTAAGTTTACATCTGCATTTTCAGAATTGGGTATACTTGCTGTATGTGGCTGGGATACTATTTTATTATGAAAAATCATTATGTATAGTACTTGAAAAAAAGTCCTTTATATACACAAATGTAGTTGACCTGCATAAGCAGAACTGAATAGAGAATTAGACTTAGAAGTATGTAGGCAAGTCATTTAAGCTCTAGGCCTGTTTCTTCATCAGTAAAGTAAAGGGATTGGGCCTTCTCATCTCTCTAAGGTCTCCTACCCTTAACATTCTTTGACTTCTGGTACAAGATTCCTTGGTGTAATGTTACATCTACTGAAAAATAAATTGCTTTGAAATTTAGGGTAGGTAGCTTTTCCTTCTCTTTTTAAAGAAAATAGACCATGTTTGAGCCCTTGCTCCAACACTTATTAGTGTTCTGACTACTAGCAAATCACTTAATCTTTCACATCCTCAGTTTCCTTATCTGTAATACTTGTACTCTTTATCTCAGGATTGCTGTGAGGAAATTTATTTTTCCTTAAAACCCTTAAGTATGAGTTGTTATTTTGAGTTCAATATTTCATAAGTAAATATTGAATGATTAACTAGAGCAAGAGACTTGGTTTATGGAAAATAAGACATATCTCTTGCCTAGAAACAAAACATTCACATTAGTTTTCAGTAGAAAGAGAGCATTTCAATCTACTGAAATGCTTGTCTCTGCTGTCATTTATTGAGTTTCAGTTTATTCTTGAAAAACTATCTTTTCCCCAAACTTAAAAAAAAAATCGCTGCTCCCATTTGGTTTTTATTATTGTTTCAAACGTTTGTCCAGATCTAAAGTCTGGCATGAAGGTATGAGAGGTTTTTGTACTTTCTCATGGTAACTTATGCTTCAGACTGAAGACTTTCCCATTTCTTAGTAACATCTCGTTTAACTAGGCAATTTCAGCTATCCTATTACATCTTCATAAACTTTTTATAATTTTGAGCTGTTGGGTTTTTTTTGTTGTTTGTTTGTTAACTGTAGGCATTAAGTTTCCTTTAAAGTTTCTCCCTTTTTTGACCTTTGGTGGAGTAAATGACATTAAATTCTTTTCAGAATTAAGCACTGTAAAATTTACCAGTAGTGACAGTGGAAGCAAGGTGCTCATGATAACTACGAGATTGTGGAAATAATTGCATTGTTATGTAGGAGTTCTGACTCTCAAAGGTTGAAGGCTATGCCATCATCAGTGGCTGTAGACAGATTAATGTAATCTTATATAGTATCACAAGAGAAATTATTTTAAAAATTCAATCTAGAATAGGGATTTTGTCTACCAATTGCTCTTTGAGATGCTTATGGTTAGTGTGTCAAATAAAGCATGTTTTCATTTGTCTTGTTAAAATTGATCTGAAGTTGGCTCAACAATGATTGCTAGGTAAAGCGGTTTGAGGAATTTGCAAATATTTACGAATAAAACTTTGGGGATAGTTTGCAAATAAAGTACTTCACTGTTCGGAAACTACTGATAACTCATGAGAAATTAAAAAATGAAATGCTGGAACTCTATTCCATGTGACCATCAAAGAATATAAAATCAGGTAAGTAATATTTTTTATTCAAATAAAATTTTGGTCAGATGTTTTAAATTTAATCTTAATAGTTGATATTCTGTTAATTTATATCACAAATATTTAAAACTGCTTTTCTTTCCTTATCAAGATATTAGGAATCATGGTATAAAAGAAAAACATTTTCTTCTTTTTAAGTAAAAAATTATAATGCCTTGACAGTGTTGGATCTAGGGTTGATGAAGTAGAAGAGGTAGGTAAGGACTTACCATTGTAATGTGACTATGGAAAAATATGTTTATCGATAAGTCTGTATTTTAATTGATTCACATGTACTAGGAAAATTATTGTCTTGATTTTTAAAAAAACTATCAAAATGTTATTATATTAAATTTTCACTTGCTAAATTTTTCTAGTAAACAAATTAACACACCTTAACTTAAACACAAGGTGATTTTTAAAGATGATTTGTGCAACTAAGATTATTATTCAACACTCAAATCTAAAACATGAACTGGTGGATTTATTGCCTATTTGTCTCTATAGATCATAATATTGAATAAAATCCTTTTAAACCAGTTTGAGTAGAGATGAGGGAGGAAACTTGGGAATAAGAGAGCAATTACTTAAAGGAAATTGACCAAACTAGCAGTTTATTTAACTGGGTTAAATAAATAAGCATTTTATAATGAATAAATGTATATTTGTCTTTTCTTTATACAATGACCAGGAATAAATTTTCCAAACCAATAAATTGACTTTATTAGTACATACTTAGGAGTTTAGATTAAAGCTTAGCTTATTTGGTTTGTTTTTGAAAGAAAAATGTGTACACTTGTCTTAATGAATTTCTCATGGTTGGAAAAAGATTTAGATAAAAGTCTGACTTCATTACTATACTCTTTTTCTCCAAAAACTTTATTACAGTGTCTACCATTTTAAAAGGTAAATTGTAGTGTCTTCATTTTCCAGTTCTTGCATTTAAAGCAGAATATTGAATTTAGAAGGCAGAAATAAATTTAAGTATTTTCAAATCTGTAAATAAGCGTGTGTGTGTGTGTGTGTGTGTGTGTGTGTGTGTGTGTGTACACAGAGGATTCAGATATGATTTTTTGTTTTCCTAACCACCCCAGGATTGAAAAATTACAATTCAAGCGTTAAAAAAAGTCTTAATTTTATGTATTACAACTAATAATTATGAATCATTTTGCTAAGAATTAATCTTTTACATTCAGTAGGCAGAAATGCTTTTCTTTTGAATGTTTGCTGTTAATATCATTACTTGAATTTTACCTCAGTTATGCAATGATATAGCCATTTGGACAAGTCATTCAAATACTGTTACTTAGAGGAGGAAATACATATAATTCCTAGATTACTGTGACTTTTTTGTGAAACACTATTGTCAATGGTGAATAGCTAACATTCCTAGATCCAGCCCTAAAATATATCTAGTAATTTGGTACCTATTGGATGACAGAGCCAAGCAACCTACTAACTTTCTATATGTTGTGTGTCAGATGCATGTTTCTTAAAACTTGATTATTCTTTACTAAAGAAATCTTAAAACTCCTCAAAAAAAAAACAAAACACCAAACCCCAAGCCTCCCTGGAGCTCCTGTGAAGCATGCAGGGTCTTATAATTTCAGTTTGTAAAGTGGTATGATACAATGTTGCTGAGCAGAAAAGCACACGAAAGATTTAATGTAGCCAATTGTGTACTTTTGAAAAAAAGAGTAACTGTTCCCTGTGAGTTAATTTTGGATTTTTTCAAAATCTCTCTTTTAGGCTTTGTGCAGGATTCTTCCAGACAAATGCGTATTCCATGTGGGCCACTGTTCTGCTAAATGCTCTCAGTTCTCCTTTTGCAATCAAGATTATGTTGCTAAGGAGATTTTGCTTTTATTGGTGCCATTGATTTGTGTTAATACGTTTTGAATACCTCTTGGTATTCTTCCTTAGACAAGGCCAAAAGAAAAACTTCCCCGAGTTTCCCAATTTACATCACAAATGGAGCGGTGGTGTAATGAAGCCGATATAAAGTGGGCCGTTGAAAGGAAACTAAAGAAGGGCACTCAAGTGAGAAATGAAGAAATGTGCCGAGTGCAGGCTGTGGCTGCCTGGGTCCAGCTGCAGGAACTGGCTCCAGCCAGAGGCCGAGGGGAGCGAGCACCTCCCTTCTGAAAGACCACCCACTTTCTCTAGCCTTGCTGGGCACTCCATAGATTACCTCATTGACTAATGTAGGACCATTACAAAGCAAGAAGCAAGAAGAAATGATTCTGACCCCTGTAGCTCTTTGGCTTTTTTCACCCAGAGCATGGCTAAGACCACATTGGATTCCAGGTGATCTCCAAGTATTTTAAGGGGAACCTCAAGGATGATGGACCAGGCCATTGGGCTTTTGATTCCTGGTATGTGAATGCTGAGGTTGGTGCTTCTCCTTTGTGGGCAGGACAACTGGAAGCATAAATGGTTTAGCTACCTGCCCCTTTTTCTGATGTTATCAGAATATTTAGAATCAATATTGTTAGTGGGCCCAGAGCCTATGAAGGGATGTGTATTGACTTATTAATTGGCTTGCTTGCAACTTACTAAGTGCTGTGCTGAAGAGCATACAGTTAGAAGAGCTGAGCACTTCATGTTCTTAACCCCTTTACGAGCTTACATTCAAAGGTGACTTGACAGCATTTCAGAGGGACATGACCACACATACTCCATTGTGTTATGCACTGAGGTCACTAAGGTTTAGGCGTATTGCTTTTTTTGAAAGTTTCATAGAGTTGACAAATTCTGTGGGTAAAATAGTTTCTAAAACAAGATTTAAAGAAAATTCAGAATTTGACATGGAAAGCCTCAAGTTTTTATAAAGTACAACTGCATACATTTGCATACATATACATATGTTGTATGGTGAAAACTTACTTCAAAAATAAAAATTGGGTGATAAATTGGTTTAGCAAAAATAATTGTAAATTTAAACCATAATTGTTGTAATGTTAGACTGAGCAAGAAATATATTCCGCACAGGCATTCTGATGTCACGGGGAAGCAAGTAATTTATGGAAAGTGAGGTTTGGGAAAGGAAGATCTTGGTTTCTTCTATCAACAGTATCTTTTCAAAAGACTTTTTTTAAACTAAGGTTTTGCACCTAAACTTTTAGAAATTGCAAAAACAACAAGAAAAACCAGAGATTGAAGTCAATCAAGTATTCTTTTTCCAATGATGAGAATCCAGCTCTTTAGACAATGAAGATCTTAGTGTATTCTCCTAAGCTCATGACCAATTTAGGTATTTCTTGACAAACACTGGTCTGTTTTCAGAAACACTCTCAGTGAATGAATTTTAGCTTCATAGAAGAGTGAAATTAAAAATGACGGAAGTTTTTATTTTAAAACTTTACTCTTCTACCTGTGTTAACTCCATTTTCCCACAATATCCCATTGTGGGAAATATCCCATTAAAGTTAGTGAGGAAAAAAATATATGAACAGGAACTTCTTCCAAGTTGGAATTCACTTGAGTGGAACTGGAACTTAAAGCTTATTGCTTATTAAAGTCATGTGAGATCATGGTTCAAATTGTGTTTGTTATGCTTGTATGTTAAGGATGATAGAGTATGGAATAAAAAAATATGATCCCTAATCTGTATCCTTTTTAGCTTTTGACAGATGTATATCTGGTAACACTAGAGAAGTTACCATCAACTAAGAAAAGAAATAGTGTCTTTAAAAGTGTATTTTTCAGCCAACCCACACTTGTAGTTACGCTGAAATGCCAGATGCAAGCATTGGACTCTTGTCTGGATGATGAGTGATATCAGTAAACACAATCTTTGGAATATTTGTGAATAAAGCATCACATCATGAAGAGGTATTTCAGAATAAAGCAACTACTTTGCCCATCTCATTTTATTTATGTGAACATATAGTCTCTGAAGGATTATCAAGCTCCAGTCTTTTTCAGAGTAAGAAGGAATCATGAGTCCACTTAGTTCATTGCTGTTATACATAGTAGCTGCTCAACAAATTAACCAGTGAAGTAAGGAATTAAGATTATGAAATATATTTGAAAGATATGAGCACGTTGCCTAATAAGCAACTCTGGCATTTAGTGTCCATCACAACCTGGTCACGTTCTAAATATTTGGCTTGATATGTTATTCCCCTGGCCATGCTACCATCTAGCTAAATTGTTTTTCTTAGAATTCTTTACATATGACATGGTGTCTCCCACCTGTACCTTTGCACTGGATATCTCTCTTACCTAGAATGTGCTCTGTCTTTTTTTGGAGGATGGAGGGCAGGGCAGTTGGGGTCAAGTGACTTGCCCAAGGTCACACAGCTAGTAAGTGTCAAGTATCTGAGGCTGCATTTGAACTCGGGTCCTCCTGACTCCAGGGCCGGTGCTATGGTGCACTGTGCCACCTAGCTGTCCAAATATGCTCTGTCCCGACCTCTGTTTTTTAGAATCCCCAGCTTCCATCAAGATCAGCTTGAGGGTCACCTTATACACAAGTGAATTTCAAAAGATGCCTCAGGTTTTGATAGATGAGTACTTGGGAGTCTCTTCCCATACCTATGTTGTTATCTCAACTCCTTAGGGCAAAGAACAGGACTGTGCCATGGACCAAAAAAAAGTTTGAGAACTGTTGTTCTCTATGAAGCCTTTTCCAAACCCAACTACTAGTGCCTTTCCCCTCCCATTATCTCAAGTCTATATTTGTATATATCTGTATACATGTACATGTTTTCTTCATTTATTAGGGTGCAAGCTCCTTGAGGGCAAGGTTATTTTGTTTGTTTTTAAGTCTTTCGTCTTTGAATTCCTAGCCCCTAAACTAGGGTTTGGCACTTAGCCTCTTAATAAATGCTTAATAAATTGATGGATTTAGGTTGGTATTTACTTCTTGTTAAGGAAAAAGTGGGTAGGCAAGTTCTTCCATGCCCAGAAAGCATAAGCACATAGAGGAATTTTCCTGAATCATCAAAGTTGAAGTTCAGCTGGAATGTCAGTTGTAAATCTCTAGCATCTTAATACCAATGTTTTCTTAGAGCCGGTGAAAGAATTAGAAACTGATCTATTCTGGCCATCATGTATTCTTCCATTTATTGTTTTAGGATAAGGATTGTCTTTGTAAAAGTACTTTGGAAAGGTTTTTTTTTTAAATGTAGCTATCATCAATATATCAATAATGCATCATTAATAACCAGTATTGCTATTAATTAGTATAATTGCATGGTGAGAGTGAGAGATAACTGTTGGACAGTTCATGTGCTCTACTTCCACCCATGTGCTGTCAGGAGAAAGGCCTCCAGAAGATGAGTAGACCCCTCCCATGGTAAATTTATGGTGGGGCATGAAGAAATGTGGATGTGCAGGCACTGATGATTTTGCAGTCTGTATCACTGAAAGGAAAATACACATTATTGGGTCATTTGAATAATTTTACCATAACAGGAAAGAACTAAGAAAAAAAAATCCCATTCCTTTTCTTTTGTTAGTACAGGATACTTCTCCATTGTCAACATTTGTCCTAAAAAAGAATTATTTGTTTTTAAAAAATTGAAAGCTTTAGTTCAATCCCCCACTTTTTGCAAGTAAAAAAAAAATTGCAGTCCAGAGAGGGTAACTCGTTCGCACAACCTCAAACAGCTCATTTGTGGTAGAACCAGGATTAGAAGCTAGATCTGTTTTCTAAAATAAAGCTCAGATGTTGAGGAAAGATCCTATGCCTTCCTTTTGGCAAAATTTTCATTCCATTAAAAATAGACAAATTATCTTAATAATGGGAAACTTCATATGCTTAGTGTATTTAAAATAAAATTCTGTAGGACCAAAAACGTTAAATCACCTTAAGAGATGAAATCTCAGCCGCCAGCCCCCACCCCAGCTCACCCACTCCAAGTTCTTATGAAATCTTTTAGCCCACCTAATCCAGGTCCTTATGACAGTCTTTTAATTACTGCCCACCCATGCCCTCAGCTTTCCCGGGAGTGCTTATTAAACCAATGTGAAAACATTAGAACGGCTGGCAGCCTACCAGACCTTGAGTTAAACATTCTTGGAGCTGGCTAGACTGCTTGGTAGCCAACTTCACATCAGATTAAACACATTCTGTCCATGCTGAATAGCCCCAACAACTCATTTTTATACTAAAAATGCATGGGATGTGCTGAGCTTTCTAACGTAAAATCATTTTATGCTTTGCTGTCATTTAGTGATGTTACAAGAAAATGCATAATCTTTGGTTGAACTTTATGTCTTTTTGGGGGGAGAGGGGAATAGTTGAGAGCATTGATAGAGGGAGGATAAAAAATGGTGCGAAGAATAAAGCTATGACAGTATGATTTTTAAAGACTCTTTTGATCAGATGTAAAGATAAATGCTCATGAGTTTTGACCTGAAGAAAAATGACATTTCATAGCATTTTAAAATATGAAGATTCACAAATAGAAGTTTTAATTTTTTTCATGTGTCAAATTGTATTTTTCAGAGTATTTTCAATGTAGTGGGAGATAAATTCTACAAATATTGTCATCATTGCTTTCATCTTTTTGTTAGATTTCTTTAAATTTTCAGGTGCTGACAATGACAAGAAATCCTGCAGTATTGATCTTCATTATCTCTAAATAATCTACATATGTAAATGTTACCTAATATTGTCTTATATAAGACATGATTAAATTTTTTTAAATAATGAGGTGTGCCTTGAAATTCATTGCTCAGTCATATAGAAAGCTTATTCTCCATTGGCTTGTCATTCCCATTCTGGGGCCCTCCAGAGCAAAAATGGGCAATTGTGATCATCTGAGTGGCAGTGCAGAGTTGAAGTCCTTGACTCTGAGGATTATTTGGAGAGATTAGGATAAAAGAGGTCATGTGACTACTCCATTATGTTACTAATTTCACATATATTCTCTTTTTCCAAGCACCAATTAGAAAGCTCTAGGAAGGCACAAACTAAATTTTGGAGTGTATTGTCTTCTATAGGTTTTAGCCTTGATAAAATAAAAGATTAGGGTAATAGTGACTGTTGTAATGAATAGAAATGAGGGCCAAGTGTTCTGTATTCTAGGAGAAGTGGGCTTCTTATTGGGCTTGGGCTGTCTGTTGAAGGTGATTGGCAAGCTGCTGCCTCTGAAATGGCAGGCAAGCCCCCCTGTTCCTAGTCATTGGCATCAGGACTAATGGCATTTGGGCTTCATGCCACAATTGAGCAAAATACTGTTTGAAAGTAAAGTAATGCATTCCCATGTAATGTGAATTAATGCTGCAAAGACACCATTAGGCTCTTGGAAAACAGGAAGTTAGTTTACATCCATGCATAACGTATTACTTCTAGAAACTATGTTAATGACAGCCAAACCTTTTGATCAGAAGCCTTTATGTAATATCTTGTAATAGAAGAGATTGTGCAAAAGTAGAAGTGATGGCACTAGCGTAAGCAAGAATACCAACTCCTCTAATGAGCTGCTTTTGTAAGTCAAGAATGCATTTGAGAGGGCTGAGGAGACCTGTTCATCGGTCTTGAAATAACATGTAGGATTGAGGAGCTGGGCCTTATTTCTGTGTTTGTTTTGATAAGTAAATTCTTTTACCTTCTTTCTCTTCAATAGAAGGTAGCTTAAGGCTTAGAGATTTGAGCTTAAGACTGTGCTAAACATATTTACTCAAGGTTTACAACCAATCCTACAAAAATAAAGTATCTAATACTATACAAATGAGATGACATTTACTGTCTCAACAAGTACTAATCTACTGACATAGAATTATCTTAGAAAGACATCACATCTCAGTACAAAAGACAAATCCAAAATCTTTTATTTCCTACTCATAGTATATTCCATTCTTATTGAAATGTCAAGGTTATACCGCTTGAAATGCATTTTTGCTGTCCCAATTTTAATTCTTAGCAGTTTTGGGCTGGGTGAACAACAAGAAAAGTCATTAAAATGAGAAAACTAATTGATCCATTTTGATCCAGAAAATTTCCTTTAAAAGTTGCTCTTTTATTTAGCACTGTGTGCCATTGTTTTACAGCTTTGTCCATTAAGTTGAATGTATTTACTTCCTAAAGATCTTGTGTGATTGGAAAATGATTGAATTTCTTCTGTTAGCAATAACTTCATTTTTTTTTTTACAGTATATAATCACAATTTCCTTAGGAACACTAAGAGTACATTTCCTTTGTTTTGTTGCAGCAGAATTTTTCTTGTTTATTGCAAGGAAACTCTTTAAGAGTTTTCTTAGGACCTTTTGCTTTGTTATAGAAGTTTCTTTATATCAAGGCTCTAGTTGTATATGGGGCATTCTATCCCCATGCCCTTTAAAATTTCTCTTCTTGGAAGAAGAAAATGCAATCTTTTTTTTATTAAAAAAAATTTTCTTTTTACATCATCAATAGAAGATTCAGTCTTAATGACTATTTTTATTTTTGTGTTTATAAATAGACATTTTATTGACTATTTTGGGCCCAGAATCAAATAGAAGAGGGGTTGGATTGACTGTAGAAAATTATGCAGCACTTTAAAAGTTCCAAGCTACTCCTTTACCTACATGCCTATTTTTAAATACAGAATATTCTCCTGGTGATGAGAGATGGCTGTGAGCCACGAAATATCATAATCTTCAAAGATTTAAAATTCTGTGTAATGGTAGTGGAAACACACCTGGCACATGTATTTAGATTGTAGTATGTAGTACTAGTGACAATGCACAAGATGCAGAGTAAAAGATACTGTCAAAGAAATACCAGAAAAGGTAGTAAACCATTAATGTAGTAAAAGTTGAAAAAAAAAAGAGTTCAAATACTTTACTGTCTGTGAAATGTTTAAAAATTAAGAGGAAATCTCTCATCAGGTATTGTTTTCTGGAAGATTTATGAAAAGATAGGACTCCTTTTCCTTTTCTGACGTTTCCCTTCACATTTGTACAACACTTTGAGGTTTACAGCATTTTATACAATTACGCACTTCTAGAAACAACCTTGTGAAGTAGATACTGCAGGTTGTCACCACCCCCAGTTTATTTTTTATTTAAAGTATTTGTTGTATACTTTTGTTTCCACACTAGTTTAAACCTTCCTCTACCCCATTCAGCTACTATAACAACAACACTTATAGTTGAGCCCATCTGACCCTGTATACTATAATTCACAGCTATAGTCTTTACTTTTTCTGAAAGGAAGGAAGTATTGCCCCAGTTTTAAAGGTGAGGATACAGGTTCAAAGCCAGGGCACTCCTAACACAGAGCCCAGCACTGGTTGTGCTACAGTATACTGCCTTTCCAAGAATTTGGTATGAGTCTTCAATAGGAATTTATTTTTCTGCTTCATCTAGGTAAATATTTCCATTGTTCAGCCACATCACTTTTTAAAAATAAGTTTTATTGATGACTTTTTTGTTTTTATATGTAATTTCTAGGAATACCTGCCCTCCCTAACCTGTTTGAACATTGCCTTATTTAAAAAAGGCAATCTGATAAAAGCATCCAATACAATCAACCACATTAATTTTTTTATGCGTTCATGTTTTGCTCTCTATAAGTGACATATAAGTGCTAATGATGGTGACAAGCTAGAGTAAAATCTTTAGGAATTGCCACGTGCTAGTGTCTGTAGGAGATGATTTCTGATGAAACTATCACATGAATGCAGCCCATTTAGCTCTCTGTTCTTAAAAAAAAAAGTATATTTTGAACCACTTAACTATTGACAGCCTTTGAACAAAATTTAACCAAGTACACACTTGTCCTCCCTAACTCTTCGTTTGACTTTTTAAAGTTATATTTTATTTTTTTAATTAGAAAAAATCAAGTTTTTATTTGTCCAGTTCCATTCCCTTCCCTCTCCAATTTAGAATAAAAGAAAAACCTCATTATAAACATGTATAATCAAGTTAAGAAAAAAAATTAAGCATTGACCATGTCTTAAAAAATGTCTCTGCATTCTGAGTCCTTTGCCTCTATCAGGAGGTATGTAGGTAGCATGCTTCATCATTAGGTCTCTATCTAGAATTGGGGTTGGTCATTATGCTGCAAAGTCTCTTCAATTTTTTCAGAATTGTTTGCCTTTATCAATTGCTGTCACTGTGTGAATTGTTCAGTTTCTGTTCACTGCATCTGTTCATATAAATCTTCCTAGGTTTCTCAAACCCATTCTCTTAATCATTTTTTACAGCACAATAATATTAAAACACATTTGTATATATCGTGACTTGTTCCACCATTCTCCCCCCATCTGAGAGCTACCATTAGACACAAATTTACAGACACACGCATACACTATACATATGTAAAATCATTCTATACATCTATTAATTCTTTCTCTAGATGCAGATAGCATATTCATGTGCCTTTGTAGTTAATTTGGGTATTTATAATAGCCAAAATGACTTATTTGCTCAAAGTTGTTTTTTTACATCTTTTTCTTAAAAATTAAATTATTTATTTTTAGTTTTTAACAATCACTTCCATAAGTTTTAAATTTTTTTCCCCCCTCCCTCCAAGATGGCTTGCAATCTGATATGGGCTCTACAGTACATTCCTATTAAACACGTTTTCACGTTAGTCATGTTGCATAGAAGAATTATAAAGAATGGGAAAGACCATGAGAAAGAAAATATAAAAAAGAAAATAATCTGCTTCATTCTGCATTCCAACTCCACAGTTCTTTCTCTGGATGTGACTCGTACTTTCCGTCATGTGTTCTTTGGAATTGTTTTAGGTCCCTGCATTGCTGAGAAGTGCCAAATTTATTAAAATCAGTCCTTGAACACTGGCTGTTACTGTGTGTAACGTTCTCCTGTTTCTACTCCCCTCACTCAGCATCAGTTTGTCCAAGTCTTTCCAGGTTTCTCTGAAGTCTGCCTGTTCATCATTTCTTATACCATAATAGTATTCCATTACATTCATATACCACAACTTGAAGAGCCGTTCCCCGACTGATCAATTTGCAGTTCTTGGCCACCACAAAAAGAGCTGCTGTAAATATTTTTGTACATGTGAGTCCTTTTCCCATTATTATGATCTCTTTGGGACACAGCCCTAAAAGTGGTATTGTTGGGTTCAAAGTTGTTCTTAAAACAACGTTGCTGTTACTGTATACAGCATTCTTTTGGTTCTGTTCATTTCACACTTCATTATTTTGTGCAAGTCTGTCCATGATTTACTAAGATCATTGAGCTTATCCTTACTTATTCTGTCACAACCATATACCACAACTTATATGTCACAACCATCACCCAATTGATGGGCATCCTTGCAATTTTTTTCTCTGTAGTATTATACTCAGTTTTGTTGGTAAATTGTTCTTAGATAGAAGACTATATAGCTATATAGCCTTCGCCTTTTGAAATATACTCTGAACTCTGCTAAATTATGTGTAATACTGACTGTGACCCTTCAATACTTTGAGTGTTTTCTGGCTGTTTGAAATGTTTTAAATTGTTTCTAATATTCCTGGGGATTCTCATTTGGGGATTTCTTTCAACCAATGCATTCTGTTTCCGTATTTCCCTCTGATTCTAAGAGATCTGGGCAATTTTCTTTAAAGATTTCTTGAAATAGGATGTCTGGCCTCTTTTTGGGTCATGATTTTCAGGTAGTTCAGTGATTCTTAAATGATCTGTCCTTGATCTATTTTCTAGGTCAGTGTTTTTTCCTGTCAGATATTTCATATCTTTCTAATTTTTCAGTCTTTTGCCTTTGTTTTTATTATGTCTTGATGTCTCATGGAGTCATTAGCTTGCCTTTGGTCAATTCTAATTTTTAAGGAGTTATTTTGAAGAAAATAAGTTACGGAAGAGTAAAGTTTTATACATCCTTTACCAAAACATTAATTCTCTTCATAAGTCTTAAATAGTTCTCATTTGTTTCCTATTTTTTTCATTTTCCTCTACCGTTCTTGTTTCTTAAAAAAATTTTTTTTCTCCTTTTCAGTTTCTTTCTTTAGCTCCTTTAGCTTTAATTCTTCTAGAAATTCTTGTTCAGTTTGTGTCCAGTCTGCATTTTTTTCTTCTTTCGAGGTGTGCTTGTAGATATTTTCAAGTCATTGTTTTTTATACTTGTGTCTTGAACTTTCCTATGACCATAGTAGTGGTTGATTTTTTTGTTTCTTGGATTTTGGAATTTTTGCTTATTGCATTCTGCTTCTTGACTTTAGACTTTATGTTCGTGTCGAATTCTGCTCACTTTTGTGGGAAATGCCTGACCTGAATTTCTACTGCTTTCACAGATCAGTCTGGGGGCTTACTAGTTTTCAGTGCCTCTAAAATGATATGATGCAGGGAAAAATATGTTCACTGTGCTCCTGGTCTGAATTGTACAAGTTCCTGACGCAAGTTTGGTTCTGTTTCCCTGTGTACATTTTAATTACAGTAAACCATTGCTGGACTCAGTCACTGTTAGCCAGTGGGAGATTATGCAGTTCAGAGGGACTGAACTGCTGACTCCGCTTTTGATGTTGGTCTCCTGCCCTGGGTTTTCCACTACAGGTTGATGTGCTGGGCTAAAGGTCAATACTTAATCATCACTGTTCCTGGTCTCTGAGTCACATAGCTAAGATTCTGGAATTTGTTTTAGGTTCAGTACTAAGCTATTGCTCCTCTTTGGATCTGTGACCTGCAATTATCTAATGGGTGACAGAGGTGCCAGATGGCACCTGTATTGGCCCCCTATACACACACACACACACACACACACACACACAAGTTTAGGGGTTCTGTAGGATATCTTTCTGTCATGGTGCTTCATAATCTGATTCTTTAGCTTAGTTCCCTTTCTGTCTCTGGTCACTGGAATTACTGCTGCCACTGTGCTAAGTTCCTGACCATCCTGACTTCAGTGTCTATGGACTTCTCTGTTTGTCTTCCTATGATGTTCTGGCCAGGAAAAATGACTCACTGTGACTTTATCTTGGCTTTCCCGATCAAAATTTGGTCTGGCACATTTTCTCAGTTATTGTGGATGAGAGATGTTGGGAAAGCTAGGCAAAAATGTTTATTCACAAATATCTTGACTCTACCCCCCAGAAATTTATATTCTTAAAAAAAGTTTTTATACTAATTTGACAGTCCAACAAACACAAGCATTTTCAGATATGAAGGAGAGAAAAAGAAGATTGCATAAAAAACCGAATTTATAGAGTTATATAGCTTTTTTAAAAAAGCATACATCAACTTTAACATGGTGGTGGGACTTACTTTCTAATAAAGAGGAAAACCAGAGAGGGCTGTTAATGATCTGGGATTTTTCGGGGATGATGAGTGCAGTCAAGGTGGTTGAGTAACATGTCCTTCCAAGGAATAGCAGCCTTGATTACTATTCTGAGAGCAAGAAGTGGAAATCAAGGAGGGAAGTCTGGAGATGAGGGTGGTGCATGTGACAGGATGGCAGGAAGGTGGCCAGCATTCTTTGTGGTAGAATGGAGGACACCTAGTTATGGTCATCATTAACCATTCAGGAGCAAAGGGCCCCTGGGTAAGAGCTAAATTGTTGGATAAGTGGTAAAAGGTGGAGCATATTAACATAGCAGGAAGATGGCTAAAGTGTTGACTTTGGGAAAGAACCAGTAGGACAAATAAAAGAACAATAACAGAAGAAAAAGGAAAAAGTCTCCATTAGGAAATCCTCAAAAGAAAAAAAATGAGGAAATGGGCAAGCAAATAAAAACTCCCAATAAAGTTAAGAATACTATCGGGTAAGCAATCCCAAGAGAAATTTCCAGAATAAGCACAATAATTTTTACTAAAACCCTCCAAAAGGGAATACAGTGGGCATAAGAACCGCAAGAGTGGGTTGAAAAGTATTTTTAAAAACATAATTAGCAAGGTTAAAGCTCTAATAGAAGACTTGAAAATAAAGTAGATGACAGATTAAAAAGCTATAAACCCTTAGTAAAGCAATGGTTACCTTGAAAAAAAAACCTAAGGAATTAAATAATATTAAATTAAATAATATGAAATTTTATTAATGATAATTGTCAAAACATTGCAGTATCAGAAAAGTGCTTAAGAGTTCTATAATAAAAAACAAATAGCTTGGAAATTAGGGTTCAAGGAAAGAACCTTTGGCATCCCAGAAAAGCATAAATAATAATTCCATTAAACATTTATTAAGCATCTACTACGTGTGAGTCACCATGCTAAGAAGTGGTAAAAATTTAAAAACCCTAAATATTATATTTTTAAAAAATCAAAATTACCTAGAAATATCAGACCCAGAGAGTAAAATGTAGAGCTATAAAAATTCACAGAATGTCATCAGAGAGTAAACCTAGTTTTAGTGCACATAAAGAAATGTGCTTGCCAAGTACCAAAATTTCTAAAGAAATAATTCAAATTCAAATAATTCAGAGAAAATAATTCAAGCAGGGATCCTAAAATCATGTACCAAGAACTTCATTCAAAATTGTGAAAGGTTAACATGAATAAACAAAAATGTTGGATTATAAGATACACCAAAATGCAAGTAAAATTATTCTCCAAGGATCCTGTGAAATGGATTTCTAATGTAACTGATTTCCAGGTATTCCTTTTAAAAAAAAATAGCTGTATCTATGAAAATAATTCAATCTGATTCTCTTCTAATTTTTGTCACAAAGAAACCTTGGGCAACATTGGTAGTAATTGCAAAAACATAATTTAAATTTCTTTTAACCAGTCATAACCACTTTTTTTTAGTTATTTTACCTAGCTATTTTTTAGAACTTGTACAGTTTGAGAGACTCATTTAGGAGGATACTGAGGTTTTGTATGATTTGGTATAAAATAAACTTTATTGGTCTACTTAAAAATTTATCAGATACAATGTTATTATTCAAAATACTCTTGTCTTCTGAATCAAGGGCACAATCCACCTCCTCTCCCTTATCACACATATTAAATCAGTTGTCAAAAACTGTCAGTTCTACCTTAACACCCTCTATCCTATCAGTCCTCTTATGTAGCCACCTCTCTGGTTCAGGACCTAATCACGACATAGCTGCCAAAGTGATATTTTAAAAATGCACAGGCCTGACTACTCCAGTGACCCAGATAAAGAACATTACTAAAGATGCATC
>CM053583.1:99217511-99229770 GCA_028627135.1 Pseudochirops cupreus | reverse complement strand
GACTTACCGTAGCCTCTGTCTGACCTGCCCAATTCCTACCCATAGATCCTGGTAATCCAAGCTGGCAGATAGGCAGACAGGTAGATATGAGTGTCCCCAAATCAACAGAGTGGGGCTTATAGGAGGCCAGGAGTTGTACTGGTCAAACATAGATTTAATGATGTCTTCTCATGCTGCTTTAAAAAATATTTTTATTGATGGCTTTTGTTTTTATATTGGAATGATTTCTGGAATAGAATCTTCCCTTATAGCCAAGCGCCACAGTAAGGCAAAACATGATCAGTGGAGAATGTGTACAACATTCTGGTCTTCTAGACCCGTGACTTTCTACCAAGTGGAGGCATATTGTAGGCTTCATTATTTTTTCTTTAGGACCATTGTTGGCTTTCCAGTTACTCAAAGTTCAGTTTTCTTTTGAATGTTTTTTTTTTTACTTGCATTGTTGTCATCATTGATTTCCACCACTTTCTCTGCCCATGTCACCCTTGGTGTCCAAAAAAATCAGATAGTTTCTTCGTGTTCTGTTATAGGGTTCAGATCCATCAGAGGTACGATATTTCAGGCAATTATACCTCAGGCAATTTCCCATTCCAGCCAATGATCTCATATAACAAAGGAAGTCTTAGGGTTTATAAAACTTATCAAGGGTCCTCTAGAGAATTCTAGGCAGTTATCTTCAAATCTTACATTAAAGCTCAGTCCAACCAGAAAGGGAGATTTATCTAACAGAACAGGAAAAGCAAATCAAAGATTCGTTTGTAGTGTTAAATCATGACAAATCAATTAACATATAGCCTCAAGGATTCCAGAATAAGACAAGTGAGTAGCAGAAACTACAGAGATCTAAACAGTAATAAAATGGTAGAACAGGAGACCTTTGTATCTGTGTGGGAGTAGAATATTCTAGGTATTCTAATCAATTGACACATAGGCAATTGATCTTGACTATACCTTATTGCCTAAAGCCCTCATTAAATCAGCTAGAAGATTAAGGTCTTTAATTCTACTGTACCTGCAAATTTGAGACTTTAATATTTTGCCTCTTTGTTGGCCTATATAAACGCACCATGAATTTTTCTATTGCCCACAGTTTTGATTCTTTAGAGTTCATGGTCTTTCTTGATTTGCAGCTATTCAGGCTTCACCAGGTGAATACTAAAGCTAAAAAGATGGGCTTTAGCAGCAGGGAACACTTTGGGTTATTGAAATGACCAGCCCAGTATCTTTCTCTTCTCTAAATTTGGGTCCAGATTGTCCATCTATAGGGTCTGTCCAAAAGATAAGTACCAGAGAATTAATTCAATATGCATCCTGTCCTGTCCTGCACGTCTTAGTCTGAGCAGTTGGCATTTTTATCCATTTGGCTTTTCCTGGGTGAATCACTAATCTGATTCCCTTTGAATGTCTGTGAGTGCCAACAAAAAGGTCCTGTAGGGTTTGCTATTACTTGCAAACTAATTAAGGTATAGATGTTTGGAGTTATACTGTGATATTCAGAAGCAATAGGACAGTTCTTGCAGAATGTGTTGGGAGCCTTATCAGTCTGTAAAAGTAGATTTTTCCAGAAAAATGGGGATTGAGAGTTTACCTTAAGAATTTTTATTGGGGAAAGCCCTCTATTCTCTTTGAATAACAATGGAAGATAAAATATGCCAGTATTCCTTCTTTTCCTCTTTATTAATGAAAATGAATTAGGATGTTTAAAATATCAATTAAAGTACATAAAGACTTATAAGCCTCATTCAAATCATCTTTACCAGTCACTTTTACAAAGTAAAACTAGCATTTCCATTAAATGTTATGAAAAATTACAATATGACTCTACTGCAGATAGTTTAAGTCTTTTCTGTAAAATATGATTATATGTAGTCAAAAGCTGGTTTAAAAAATTGGTCAGTCAATGAGGTGGGTATTATTATTTCTGTCCTCTGACACCAGTGTTAAATACAGAGTCAAGAAAAAGCAAGGCTTTAAAAATGGTTCCCACTGCGTGTTAGCATAGACTCTGAGCCTTTAGTGAGTAAGTCATTTAACATTACTCAAAATAAATACTTGTGTTCTAGGGAGAGCAGAAATTTCTCGTGTTAAAATAAGTAACATTTAAAAATGTTTTCCTTCTTTTATTCCCTGAGTATTCTGCCCTAATATGTGGTTGCCTACCTTACCTCTTACCCCCAGACCCAACTTTGGTTAAATATCTAGGGGCTCCATTCTATTTATAATTAAATCACTTCCAATTCCGTCAAGATTCTATGGTTCAAAAAGTCCGCCTCCTTACCAATCATGGCAGTACAAAAAACCCTTGTGTGGAACTTGCTTTTGGCCTAGTCAGTCAACAATGTTTGTTGACTACTCACTTCATCCTGAGCACCATGGGTCTAGATACAAAAAGAAACAGCTGTTCTATTCTCTGAATATTACAGAAATAGCAAATACATCTGTCTAACCATCTCTGGTTATATATTCATGTTAAGGGACTATTGGTGCAATTGAGAATAACTATAGCCAAGAGGGATGGATCAGGGAAGGAGTATTTCCACAGTAAAGAACTAATTGTTCTCTACTGTCAACAAGAACTATCAGCACAGGAATGATATATTCTGACAAATTATGTTCTACTCTATCCTATGCCTAGAATTTGCTAGAGGACCCTCTGTCGACATCACTATAGAAAAGTTCAGAGGGCAAAGTGAGAAGATTCTTCTGCCCACCATTTAATGTCCACGATGTTGAGGGCAGAGGGTTAGGGAATTGTGAAGGTTTTTTGATTTCCACATTTACTTACTTTTGTTATTGTGTTCTGACTCTTTGTGACCCCATTTAGGATTTTCTTGGCAGACATATAGGAGTGGTTTTCCATTTCCTTCTCTAGCTCATTTGACAGATGAGGAAACTGAAGCAGAGTTAAGTGACTTGCCCAGGGTCACACAGCTAGTAAGTGTCTGAGGCCAGATTTGAACTCAGGAAGATGAGACTTCCTAACTCCAGGCCTGGCACTCTATCCACTGTGCCACTTGGTTGCCCAGTTGCTTGCTTTGCCCGAAGGAATGATCAGGATGGACTAGACAATTACGTTCAGATGCTTGGAAAAATAATGGAGGGAATCTGGGGAGTAGAAGGAGATGTATTAACAGGTTAAAATGATGATGGCTATTTCTAAAGGAGAAACAACAATTGCTATATTTTCATGGATTTTCCCCCCTTTGAAATGCAGAACAGAGGGAAACTAGAAAATGAAGGAAATGGAGGTAGCTTGGTTGAGGGCACTGAACCAGGAATCAGGAAACCTGGATTCTAGCCAAGAACCAGAGCTCAAAGGAACCTTAGTGATCATGGAGACAATCCCTCCCTTTTACAAATCAGGAAGCTGAGAGTAGAAGAAAGTAAGTAGTTTTCCTTTCTCCCCTCTAAATTGTGTAATTGTAAATAAGTGAGATAAGAACATTAGTGAGTTAAGGCAGTATGTTTCCATAGCTCTGGCATGTACAGGTTGCTCTAGTCTCTCCTATGGCATTTCTGTGAAATTGCCGAAATTTAACTAAATTTAAAGGAAAATCAGAATAGAAGGCAGTGTCGGAGGGGGTGGACCTTTCTTAAGTGTCTGTTGCCGGTATTGTCTTCTACCAGCTAAGAGGAATCTCAGAACAATGTGATTTCTATTAGAATTGAGAACAAGTGCCTATTGTTCCGGTTTAAGCAGCTCCAACTGTTTCTTCTGCAGATAATTAATTTAATTAAAGTGGTCCCTGAAGCCAAATTGAGCTTTATATTGAGCACTATATACATTGTTCCCAAATTTCAACAAGGCTATTCAGAAAGGGCAAGCTCTCCTCCCATGTAACAGTGGAGGAACACACGGAATCCAGGCCTGGCTAAATTGCTTTATCAGTTCAACTGGAGCGGAGTTCCTAAGGCTACAGTTGAAATGTGAGAGCCTTTTAAGGCAGTAGGGAGCTGACTGATGTTTCTCAGATTCTCTGAGGAACTAGGATTTGGGCATTTGCTTCACTGGAATGCAATGATTGAGAATCTGTCCTCTCTGGATTTAATATCAAAAGGATATGGTCATTCTTTCTCTTTTGGTGATTTGAGGAAAGATGGAAAATTGTCCTGCTAATTTTGTCCAGATCAATAATCTTGCGACACCTCCTACTGGTTAGAATCAGGCTGGCAGCTTTGGCATTCTACGCCACTGTGGCTCGGTAGTGAGGTAACAGTAGAACTATACTATACAGGATCCAAATTGACAATCTAATTATTAGGTGCCTAAGATAATTCAGTAATGTCATTCGATGATGGTTATATATCTATTGACATCATTCAACATGTATTAATTACAAACAATGCAACAGTCTCAGTATTGAGTCCATTACCTGGACTTATAATTAAAATAAACTTTGGTAGTAGCATGAACTCATAGGGCAGCTAGGTGGTGCAGTAGATAGAATGCTAGGCCTGGAGCCAGGAAGACCCGAGTTCAAATGCAACCTCAGACACATCCTAGCTGTGTGACCTTGGGCAAGTCACTCCTCCCTGTTTGCCTCAGTTTCCTCATCTGTCAAATGAGTTGGAGAAGGAAATGGCAAGCTACTTCCATATCTTTGCCAAGAAAACCCAGATGGGGGTCACAAAGAGTTGGAAATTACTGAACAACAAAGAGCATGAATGCCCATTTCAAAGGGCATTAAAATATATAGTGTGCTTTCCTTACAACATTCCTATAATGTAGACAACTGGTGAGGAACCTGAGACGTTAAGGCCACATGTGCCCTCAAGGCCGCAGGTTCCCCACCCCTGATATAGACTTTGTAAGTAATGTGTCTTTTCCCCCCATGGTACAGATTAGGAAACTAAGGCCCAAAGCAGCTATTTGCCCCTAGTTAGATGACCAGGAAGCTCCAGAGTTCAGAGTCAAAACCAGGTCTCTTGTATCCTAAGACCAGCACTTTTGACTCTACCCACCAGATGATAACAGGACAAAGCTACAATGAATATTCCTGTACATCAAAACATCTGTGATTTTACCAATGTGACTATTCCCTCCATTAATAACCATCACAGACCCCTCTTAGTAGACCATCTTTGTGAATTGTTGGGGCCCAAAACCTAATCATCTTATCAACCACTTGGTCATGAGCGTCTCCACTCTCAGCAGGGCTGGTCTGACACAACTGGTATGCACTCTGTCTCCAGGCCTTATGCAGGAAGCCTTTCTATGTCGAAGGCACTCGTGCAAGCTTGCAATTCTTCTGGCTAACTTTTACCTCAATTCAGTTCAACAGGCATTTATTTGGTACTTACTCTTCCAGGAACTGAGTGACAAAGACAAAAATGAAATGGTCCCTTCCACTGGGCAGTTTACTGGGGAAAGATCCAGGGCTACCTCCTGGCTACACTGAGGTGTCTGTAAGTTCGTGCAGAAATAGATTTGATTGGTTGATATCATTCTGCTTTCTACCTTCAAATGATATCTTCAGAAAAAGTTCCATAAATATCAGAGGAGAGACATCATAATAATAGTGCATTTAACTTGGTGCCTTTGGGTAAGCCATGGGCAAGGATCGTTCAGGATGAGATGTCATGAATGAGGATGTGATCAACATCTAAGGACTAAGAAAAAAATTATTCTTAAAAATTAAAAAAAATTATTAATCGCTAATCTCAAAGTACAATAAAAGAACTTGTTAATTACAATAAAACCTAATGTTAATCAAAATGAGTAAAACCAATTTGGAGCAGGTAAATATGAATTTTTGAAGTCTTAGCAAAATTCTTAAAGGCAACCTGATTTTATTTTATTCAAGACCATTGAATAAGCAAAGTCACTCTTAGCACTGTTTCCCAGTACAAGTTAATCCAGGACCTGCTTTAAAATATACAGAATTTATATGGTTTAGTGTCATAGATTAAGAGCTAGCAGAGACCCTCAAGGTTACCCTATCCTCATGAGGAAACCAAGGCACAGAAAAAGTAAGTGACTTGTTCAAGGTCACACAGCTAGTACCTGAGGTAGCAGTTATGCCTTGGCCTTCCTGATTCCATACCCCCTGCCCCATCCATTATCCGTGTGCTTCCCAAGCCAAGGAGTCTGAATTCATGAAGTTTACTTGTTTTGTCCTCACCCTCTGGGGAGAAAGTATGTGATTGCAAAGAACCAGGTAAAACATTAATTGCTAAATAATAGAAATAAGTGGGCATTAAAGCTAGAAAGACCCCAGGAAGTTCTTCAAGCATTTCTCCATTGTGATACCTAAGTCTATTTCAGAATGGAGCTAAACTTTGCTTGTATAACTCTCTTAATATACCATTGTTCTGGCTGTAATTTATCTTTTGCAACTTTCTGTGGTACCAAAGAATTGTAAGCAAAGTGGGTGCCCATGGATTGAGGCAATGTCTGAACAAATTGTTCATTTGTTTTTTTAAAGCCATGTGTGTCAGATCAAACATTTATGTGTATGGTATTATGCAAGAGGGCAGGCAGCGCGCCCTATTTTCCATTCTGTGTTTTACCATCTGTGGGTAAGTCATTTACACTCTCTAGGTCAGTTTTGTCATGAATAAAATGAGAGAACTGGATGAGATATCCCCAGAATCCACACTGTAGGCTGTTAACTTTCTCCTTCAGGTCTTTTCAACAAACATACGGTCAATGGCCCCAGTGGTTATTAAATAATTCTTATTCATGTGAAGTTTCTGTCTTTCACGTGAAAGGGGATGGTGTGGTGTGCAATGAGAACATTACATTGGCCTTCAGAGAACTGTGTTTTAAGTCTGTTACTACTAGTGTCATAAGAGGAGCAAACCACTTGAACTCTGTGTGCCTCAACCTCCTCATTTGTAAAATGAGGGCGTTAGATTAGATGACCCTTAGTTTTTCCTCCTCTAACTCTTAAAATATATCTTGAATAACATGTAGATGCTGAAAGTGAGTGGATACTGAAAGATACTAGAGACAAACCGTCAGCTTCAAATTTTGCCTAGGTTAGACCAACTGCTGGTCTTGAAGGTCCCTTCAAGCTCATGATCCTTTGATTTAGAAAGATTAGCTTTCTGATTAGAAATATTAACAAGATGGATAGGAATAGGGGTTGGACTCATAATTGTATTGATAGGGGGAACTCCTGGCTAAGGAAACTCTCTCCAGCAGTGCAGGTTTTGGTACCTTCTCCGCAATTCATAGTCTTGGAATTGCCAAGGACCTTGAGAGGTTAAGTGACTTGCCATGGTCACACAGTTTGTGTCAGAGGAGAGAGATAATCACAAAAGCACATTTATATTGTGTCTTTGGAGAAGTCATGGGGAAGGATCATACCAGAAGAAATGGACTGGGGATGGGATCAGTGCCATTGCATGGAATACCCATATTGATGATGTCATCAAATCCATACAAGTCAAAGCATAAATATTTAAAGTTTACTCATTTCTTTCATGTGTGCTCAAGGCAAAAGCCTCTTAAGATTGCAAATTTCAGGACTACAGCAATTAAGTCTCCCCTAAAAGAGGCTGGCTCCCAAGGGATGAGGAAAGGCTTTTAAATCTTTAGGTAGTCATGACCATCAGCAGTATCAGCAATCAATTCATCATCAACATTTCTAAAGCACCTATTATGTGGCACTGTGTTGGGTCTTGGGGGAGCAATGATGAAATGAAATGCTAGCTCTTGCAGAGCTTACATTGTACTGGGGAGACAGCATGTACATGCATACATACATATATAATATAATATGTATATACATATAACTTAGATATATATGTTTATATAAATATATGTTTTTATATGTGTTATATGTGTTTATATACTCATGTATATGTATCTCAACATGTCCCTTGACTTCTAGAACTTAAAACCCTAGAGACTACTAAAAATAGATTAATCTTGGTGAGGCTGTTCCCTTTACTTTTATGTATGCTTTGGTCTATTCTAGTCTTTATAATTTTTCTAATTTCTGCTTAATGTTTGTTTTGTTAAAGAGGGGTACTAACTATTTATGATGATCCTTTATGTAACTAATGTTTGGTGGGAGGGAGCTAAGCTGGCAGTAGCAAAATAAGTGTTACCTTCCACTTGAGAGCAACCAGGGAATGGAGTATTGATTTATGACTTTCATAGTATTGTACCTTAGACTACTAATGTTGAAGGTGTGGTGGATAAAGCTCTAGCTCAATACTTCTTTTGGAGATGCACAGTGAAAAGTGCAAAAAACCAATCATAGTCCTCCTCCTATTCCTGCAAAAGGAAGAAATTTCAGTTTCTTTTAGAGAAGGGTAGACCAGATCCTAGATGAGAAAGTTATTTCTGCTAAACATTAGTGAAGCCAGACATACATAGCAACCATATAGATATAGATAATAACAGCTAATATTTACATAGCTCTCACTATATGCCAGGCACTACACTAAGTGCTTTATAATTACTATCTCATCTGATCTTCACAACAACCCTGTGGGGGTAGGTACTATTATGATCCTTATTTTACAGATGAGGAAACTGAGGCGAACAGGGATAATCGATTTGCCCAAGATCATGGTCAAGGTCAAGGGACATGTTGAGGTACATCTTCCCCTATGTTTCCATAGCTCTGGGGCTCTGGTATATTATTCAAAAGGTTGTGCCTTGACTCTTTGACCCGTTTCTCTTGAAAGTATCTCTCAAGTGTCCTCCAATCATCCAAAGAAAACCCTTCTCCATTCTGAGACTGGATTTGAACTCAGATCTTCTTAACTTTAGGCCCAGCACTCTGTCCATTATATCATTTAACTGCCCCCAATATAGATATATCTATTGAGATATATAGATATAGATTGTTGTTTCATTCTTGAAGAGGACCATGACATCAGAGAAGTAAATTGGATTTAAGTGAGGGAGGGCTGTGCAAAGTCACCAGCCTCACTTTCTCCTCTGGAGCCATCTTGGATTCAGTGCCAAGATATAGATCAGGACAACTGGAGATGGCCCTCAGATATAGATGTAGATTGTTGCCATTCATGCTTTGTTCTCAAAGAGGACCAACAACATCATGAGGGTGATGTCTTGACTTATGCTGAATTGGATTTAAGTGAGGCAGAGCCACACAAAGTCATTAGTTTCACTTTCTCCTCCAGAAGTCCAGTGGCAAAACAAAAGTCAAGATGACTGGCAGTGAATGACCCAGGGTGTGGTGGATGATCTGCATATTTTGTTGTTGTTCAGTCATTTTCAGTCTGATGCTTTGTGACCCCATTTGGGGTTTTCTTGGCAAAGATACTGTAGTTGTTTGCCATTTCCTTCTCCAGTTGCACTGCACCAATATTTATAAGTAAATGAGCTCAGGGAAGGGAGTATAGATTTCTTGAATAGCCATTAGAGAAGGACCCGTGTCAGGAAAAGCCTATACTTAGGTAACCAGACAACACTATTCAGACTGAAGCAACTTTAAGTTATCTTCAGCACCTAATCTGGCCAACACTGACCTCCATAACTACGCACTACACCTAAAATTGTCTGTGGTGCAGTGGACACAGGCTAGTTTTTTCTCCTTAACACTTATGTAACTTTGGGTGAGTCACTTAACAGCTTTAGGACTCAGTTTCCTTAACTACACAATAGGTTATTGGTCTAAATGATCTCAGAGTTTCTTTCCATCTCTAAATCTATGGTCTTAACAACTGGGAAGTTGGAAAAGAGAAGAGGAAGATTATATTTCTGAAAGCATAAGGCCCATAAAAATGTCCTCAAGTGCTCAGTGGATAGCAGGAGAAATGACAACAAAAGCAGAAAGTTTGGCATTTTATTAAAGCTTCCTTTCCATAATAATCTTTTCACCAAAAACTTTACTGGCATTTCCTCACTCGATCTGCTGTAATAGGAGTCTGGGGCATTTGAAGGAAGGGATCAGATTTGGTTTGGGGCTATTATTTGGATAGAGGTGCCTTCTTTAGAATCCAATGTTCAGCAGCTGTTAAGTTTTTTGTTCAGTAATTTTTCATTCATGCATGACTCTTTTTGACCCCATCTGGGGTTTTCTTGGCAAAGATACTGGAGTGGTTTGCCATTTCCTTCTCTAGCTCATTATATAGATGAGGAAACTGAGGCAAACAGGGTTAAGTGACTTACCTAGGGTCACACAGCTAGTAAAAAATGAGTCTTCCTGATTTCAGGCCTGTCATTCTATCCACTGTTCCTACTGCCTCAGCTGGTAGGTTTGAAACCATTTAAAAACTGAGTATATGGTAAGTGACCCTTCAATTCTAAGGCTTTTGAAGTCATATGATATGATCTTGACATATGTGAGGAGATTTAGACATCAATGGTAAACACACCAGGACAGATCATTTAAGGCTGTTGTTATTGACCGTGTTACGGCTGCTAGCAAGTATATGACCTGAATGGTGCTCTCTTTCCGTTGAGAAAAATTAATAATCCCCTGAAATGGAAATGGAATTTACATGTGTGAACTCCCCACAGTGGGAGAGGAAGAAAGACACCTGAAAAATCAACACTGAAGTTTTTTTTTCTCTGATTTTTGTTGAAATGTTCATAGCAACTGATTAAAATGACAAAGGTTTGCTTATTTTCCCCACTTGGAGCACCCACAGAGCTAGGCTACGTTACAAATTACAAATTACTTGGAAAATTCCATTTTACAAGTGATGTTTTGAATTTAGAGGAATGTATTTTTCCTTGCTGCTTGGGACTGACTTCTCCTAATGGTAATGGGAGACAGACTTCTAAATCTAAGGAAAAATGACTTCTCTGAGGGTTACAAAAACCACCTTTCACACTGATGGCTTTGATTGTGCTGGCATTTCTGAAGGTTTAAATAATTGTTTCCCTGTCACTTTGTGTGGAAGTCACTCTGAACCCAAATTCTTTGTGTTGGTGCAATTGTTGCTGTCTATGAATTAACAAATGGAAATCTTGACCAAGTATGGGAAACTGGTCTCACTGAAATACCTGAAAGGGTAGGGTCTATTGATACATACTGAATCAAGTCACCCCACTCCATTTGAAGTCATAAGATCAATCAATTCAATCATTAGCATTAGACTAAGTGTGAAAATCCTTGAAAGACATTTGATGAAATTAAATGATGCCAGACAGGAAGTTTATTCCAATTCACTGGGGAATTCTAATATACCCTCTGGGTTCTGTATAAAAGCATCAAGTTATCTAGAATGGAAAGCCTTTACAGAAATTGGAGCAAGTGTGTCTTTCCAGCACACCTATGAGAAGGAACTGCCAAGCAGGGAAGAGGAAGCCTTACTGTGGAGCTTGGGCTTGATCAGTCCTCAACCCTTATCCCCTTTTTGGTAGAAGGAAGACCTTGAGTTTCAAGGTCTGGGATATTTTGGACTTCCCATCTTCCCTTTGGTGTCTCAGCCACATCTTTAGATTCTACTGCTAACAGCAATGTCTGCCGTGGGGATTGTAGGGATGAAAGGGAAGGAAATAAGCATTTATATAACACCTACCATGTTCTAGGCACTGCACTAAGCACTTTACAAGTATCATCTCATTTAATCAGAACAGAATAGACATAAATTCCCAACTCCAAAAGGAGAATAGCAAAGAAATTACACCTTATAAGGGAAATTTCTTGAGCGTTCTCTGAATGGGAGAAAAGGACTTCTAACAACAAAGAGCTGTGAGTTAGCACTTTGCCATATATGTGTGCTAAGTTTGAACCCACTTTCCCTTGAACTCTCTATGTACTTGTGGAAGAATGTGAAACAAATGTTTGGGGAGAGGTTTTATACTAGTTGGTGTTACTGTACTATAGTACCTTTGTATACCCTTCTTCTAAAAGGTACATAAGGCTGGCTGACCAAAATGATCCACAATAAATAATCTTGAAGGGAAGCATACTGAGGAAGGCTCATTCTAACGAGCACTGGAGAATCACACCCTCACAGGTACCCTGAGAACTCTGAGAGGTGGCTTCAGCTTTGCTCTCTTAAGAGTTAGAGCTGGGATTCCCGGTGCTTATATAGACTTACCATTACCTTCTCAGGATACTGATTTTTGTATTGCTCAATTGCTACTGAACCATATTTCTTTTTGGCTTGAATAGGATTTGCAGTGAGTAAAGGAGTCATGTAAAAACACTAGCCAACTTCTAAATATTTTTATTTTCACTTGTCAGGTAAGGCATAGGCTCACTTCTTTCCCTTCTCATGGTTTGCTGCTTCCTTCACAAATTGTTACTTGATCCCCCAACAAGACATGATGGCCATATCCTTTTGCTTTGTACTTATTTTTTGGTATAAATTGTGTAAAAAT
>CM053583.1:99207300-99217411 GCA_028627135.1 Pseudochirops cupreus | reverse complement strand
TGCATTAGGCTTCTCCTTTCTCATAATTTTCAGTTCATTAAGCCCCCTTCATAACTCCCAGAAGATTTGAAAAATTATAGCAAATTAGATTATGGTGCACAGATCTAAGGGTTCCTCAAAATGGGAGAAAGTAAGACAGAGCACTCATTGTATAATATGAATTGGGTATGGGACAGGTATTAATTTCCCCCCACACACAAGAAATGCTAAACATAAAGAAGCTTATAAAGCATCATATTTACTGGTTTTTCTTCCGGGATGATGGCATTCTTTGAGGGGACAAGGATGTCACTTAGCGTAGTTTAGGCTGACTGAGAACATGAAATGAAGTGACTATGGAGGAGGGCCCTGAGAAGAGTTGAACTCATTGTATCTGCTACTAACTATTCAGTTTGCCGGGGGCATTGTGAAGTGCAGCTGGAAAGGAAACATATTTTACCTTCTTTGAAACTGAGTTGAGTTATCTGCCACCTTGCAGAAGGGATTCCTATTGTTACATAACATCCTTAATGACAGCAGCCTTCTGCAGGATTAAACTGTTATGGATCTGTCATTTTTAAGAACACTTTACATTCGCAACACGGAATACTAAATTTACCACATTATATAAACCAAATAAAAGATTAGTGCAATTAAATGAAAACCACCACCAATTAATTTAATCTAGACTAAAAACTGCAAAACTGTTATTCATGCTTATCATAATCACAATGACATTAAGGCATTTTTTTTTGTTTTTGTTTCTTTGTAAATGGGATTTAAGTAACATACCCTGCGAAGACCATAAATCTAACTGCGTGGCTACCAGGTGCAAGAATTCTATTTGTGTGGCATGAACAGGGTTGCTAATCCCTCACTGGCTCTTTACTATTTGGCAGTTAAACATTTCCTGGTGTGCCCCATAATAACAGGCAGCTGTCCCGTCAGCTCCACTGAAAAATGAGATAATAAGGCAGGCAAAGGATGCCCTTTATATCCTGAATTTACCATTTCCTGCAGTTTTCTTCTCCAGTGCCTCAAGTAACGAGCCTCTGTGACGTTTTCACACGGGCTTCTTCTTTTTTAAAAAGTTCATCCAAATTTTTCAGTGAATGTCACTTCCCTAAGTGGAAGTTTTTCTGTGGAAAAAGAGGCAGTTTGCTCCATTGAACTAGGAAAGAATGCTCCCCCCCAAAAGACTTTTGTATGAAATTTGTGAATGAAAGCACACCATCAAATGCCCAAGATTAGTAAATCAGTATTTAGCTCTTAAGAGGCAAGGGAAGCCAGCATTGGACTCCTCCAAAAGACAAACTGTCCCTTTTTCTTCTGTGTCTTTCTGGTGGGTGGGAGGAAGAAGTAATGAGAGTGGCTTGTTACGCCTGGGAACCCTGCCTATTTGCATCAAATCCTGAGATGTGTTCAGTACACGGCCCCCAGAAGAGTCAGAGAGCAGGAAGTTATAGAATGTTAGAGTTGGAAGGAGTTTTGCAGGTCATTTAGTCTGACCCTGTGACATCTAGCATGAATCTGATGTCAAGACTCACAGCCCTGGAGGGGAACCCTCTTCTATTAGGGGCCTAAGCTCTGGACTCATACAAACTACATTCATGTCCTGGGGGATCCTGACCCCAAAGAAGGTAATCAGGATTTTTTTTCATACTCTCTGATTATTATGCCCTCCTCCCAGAGTGGAACTCCAGGGGGAATCAGTCTAAAACAAAGTTTAGGAATGGCTCATCTCTACGGTGTCCCCAAAAAGGATTAATAAGGGTCCCTTATAGAAAGATACTCAATGTACAGACTATAAAAGGTATAGAAGGAGTATTTATTCCCTCCATCACAAGAGGAATTCTTAAAATGCAAAAGGCTTGTAAGTACACATGAACAAACTTAAGATATGAAATAGTAACCCATCACTCCTAATATATATTCATTTGAGAGGCTGATGCTTAAAACATTAAAACATGAAACATTCTGTGAGACTGTGGAACAGAAATTTCACGTAAAGATCTTCACTTTGAGAGTAACTAATTCAAGGGCCACCTCTTTTGGCAAGTTGGGTCATTTCATTGGTAGCAGACTTTCAGCACTTGTCATCTTCCCTTCTCTGAGAGAATGGTGAAGAAATCACCTCTTGCCAGGCAACCAGCATTCAGATCTAATTGTTCCCTGTCTCTCAGACACATAAGGTTGGTGCCAAGGCTAGAAACACCTATTTCAGGATCACCTATGCTTCAGGGAAAGAAATCTGTTCAATCACCTGTACTCAGGGAAAGGAACATAAAACATGAGGGATCTAAGGTTTTGAGAAGCAGGCTCAGGTTCACCTAGACAAGCACATTATCTCATTGCCAGATGCAAATCACCACCACTGCTGGGAGTGGGGAAAAGGGGAGAGATACTCTTTCCTGTCCATGATATAAGTTGGAGGGATAATTCAAAGACATATTTGAGAGACAGGAGGAGGGAAAGCAGAGAGTTTTTTCACTTATTCTTTAAAGTCTACTGCATGAACAGTTATTTCTGGCTCAGTCCTTTCTATCTACCCATTTTATGGGAATCATCAAACAAACCATCATTTGCTGCCAGAAGCAAATCCACAGGGACTAATAAAGAGTTGTTGCACCATCCCAAAGTATAAGTCTTTCAATGTTGAACCATATCCACCATGGTCCAGTGGAAGGAGACAAGGCATATACATATGCACCTCTGAGACATTGAGATTCTGTGTTATTTGCTTTGTAGGTGACCTGTTAAAGCAGAAACTGGATTCAGTTTAATAAAACTAAGATACAATTCAATGAATATTTACTAAATGCCTATGTGCAAGCACTATATTAAGAAGTAAATGACCACACTTTTTGAGGGTATTCTAGAAGGGATTCATCCATCAGACTTGGGAAGATGAATTAAGAGATTTTGTTGGATCCTAGGCTAAAAGTGAGAATTTCTACTATATTACATTGTCTCAGGAAAGATTCTAGGTGTCTTTTCTTTCTTGTCAAACCTTTCTCAGCACTCTTTTTCTCCATCTGGAACAAAGGATGGCTTATTCTGAGAATCACTCCTAATTTAAATAACTAAGACCAACATCTAGAAAAAAGAAAAGAAAGATTTTTATTTTCTGAACTGCCAAGGACAATCTTGACATTGATGAAAGTGGTGATGTTCCTTAAGGAGCTAAAGATAGCCAGCTATTTTAGGGCAAGTAGCTCAATTAGACTGGACATAGAATGGTACTACATCAACCATGATTAGTAGATAAGTTTGTCTAAGTAAAAAAAAAAAGATCCCTTTTAATCAATTTCTTAAAAGAAAAAGGTACATTAAATTCACTTCATCAAAGTATTCAGATCTACTATCTCTGTAAAAGGATCTCATTTTATTGCTACCAGCACAAAGTGAGGTAAGTTTCCTATTGTCCTCCCATTACTAGATTTAGCTATAGCACTCAGTAGAATGCTGATTGTGGAGTTACCTGTGCAATGCCATTCTTCTGTTTCCCCTCAGGGGCTGTTGACCACCTGGTCTCAGCCTCATTTAATACTCTTTTTCTGTCAGTATTTAATTTCAATAAAATCTGTCACATAGGCCTTGCTTTGCCCTATTTGATAGTATCCTGCTTTCAACAGCCGAATGGGGTAGGCTGAAAGTGAGGCAGAGAGACAATGACTTTCTCCAGGTTACATAGCCAGTCATGGTTGGATCATGGTCTATGTAGGTGCCCTTTTGGTGGAAAACAATTTAATAAGTGTCTGAAGGCAACATTTGCAGGGTTGGGGAAACTTTCTGCTCATACTCCAATGTCAATAAACATTATGGCCAGGACTCCTAGCAAAATTGTGAAATCATTGGATTTTGTCTTAAGCATTGCCAATCTCCCTTTCTGTGTCATCTTGTCTTACTTATCATTATCACCATAATTATCATCACCAAACATTTATTTTAAGTTCTATTTGCAAGACCCTGCTCTGTGACAAGGGATGGGAATATAAAGAAAAGAAAGAACACAGTCCCAGTCCTCAGAGGGCTCACATTTTAATAGGGGAGACAATATGCAAGCAACAATGTATGTACTACATATAGATATAGATATAATATTATAAATAAGAGGCAATCCAATCATAGAAGGAAGCCACTAGCAATTGTGGGGGAGACGGGAGGAAGAGCAGGGGAGAACCTGTGGAAAGTCTCTAGGTGTTACAGTGGATAAAATGTTGGACCTGGAGTGGGGAAGACCCGAGTTCAAATGTGACCTTATACTTAGTAGATATGTGACTTTGAGCAAATCACTTGATATCTGTTTATCTTGGCTTCTTCAACTGTAAAATGATGACAATTAATAGCACCTACTGTGCAGGGTTGTTGTGACGATCAAAAGAGATAGTATTTGTAAAGCACTTAGTATAGAGCCTGGCATGTTGTTGTTGACCACTGGAATATTAAGGATGAGTTCACTTAACTTGGCAGTAATAGTTTCCAAGGATGTTTGCATAGATGATGAGATTGACACACATTGCTAGATCTAGCCCAGTGTTTTGGAGGCTCCAAAGGAAAGTGTGGGAGAGAAGAGGTATTAGACTGCCTACCAAACTGAAGGTCTATAGTGCTGACCTCATTGTTGTATGCCTATGAAACCCAAATCTCTTCCGTTTGAATTGTCTTAGTAAGAATCTGAAGATCACCTGGCAAGATAAGGTTCCAAGCAGTGAGGTCCTTTCTCAAGCTAAATTGTCAAGCATTCAAACCCTACTGCAGAGAGTATGATTCTATTGGGCTGGCCCTGTGTTGTTAGAATGACAAATATGTGTTTGCCTAAAAGACTATTTCACAAAGACTTCACACAAGGAAGTCATAAGAAATGATACAAGGACAGCCTCAAGGTCTCTCTGAAGAACTTTGAAATTGATTACATGACATGGAAGATGCTGGCACAGGACCACCCAGCATGATGTGCCCACATCAAAGAAGGTACTGTGCTCTATAATGGAAGCAGAATTGTAGTAACTCAAAAGAAAGGTGAAATGTACAAACTTAGAGACATCTCAACTCCAAATGTTCATGGGGACTATTTGTGCCTGACCTGTGGTAGAGCCTTCCCAGCTCATATTGGTCTGATCAGCCATAGTCAGAGATTCTATACTTGACTCCAACATAGTGATGTCACTTGAGTCCTTTTTTAGAATGAAGGACAACAACCATCAATACTATTGAGTTGTTTGTAGTCACATGACTCTTTGTGACCCCATTTGGGTTTTCTTGGCAGAGCCACTGGAGTAGTTTGCCATTGCCTTCTCCAGCTCATTTTATAAATGAGGAAACTGAAGCAAATAGGGTTAAGTGACTTGCCCAGGGTCATATAGCTAGTAAGCATCTATGGCTGGATTTGAACTCAGGTCTTCCTGAATACAGGCCCAGAGCTCTATCCACTGTACCACCTAACTGCCCAGACCTGATATATAATCGAGTTTAATTAATCCTTGTTTCCTTTCTCTCTCTTTTCCTTTGTTCTTTGCCTTCCTTCTCTCTTTTCTTCCTCTTGCAGAAGGTGGGATTTGAGGTGACTTTTGAAGGAAGCCAGGGGAGCCTGGAGATGAAGGGGGAGAATGTTTCAGATATGTAGTGGGGTGGGGCCTCCAACAGAAAAGGCTTGGGAGATGGGGTGTCATATAGAAGAAACTGCAAGAAAGCCAGTAATCCTGGATCTGGAGTATGGGGAAGGGAGTCAGAGGCAAGTAGACTGGAAAGGTAGGAAGAGGCCAGATTGTGAAGCCACCCCACACCCCCACATCCTTGGACAGTGACTAAAAATAGGGCAACAAACCACAATAATTTGAAAATGTTATTTTGAAGTCCTAGGAATTTTCAAAGAGGGAGACTTAATCAGTTTATCTTTCCCATTTTGATTCTCACATTTGGTGGTGAAAACCTCTCCAAACGGTTAATGATAATCATCTACACTAGACAGGCTTAATCTAAAGGTAACAAGGGTCTGGCACATGTGCCAAGTGCCCTTGATTGCATCTCTTCACATGGAGAAAATGAGGAACCTGCTTCCAGAAAAGACATGCAGAAGAAGTACCTTGTGTATAGACATTCTGTAACTGATTCCAGTTGATTAATGTGGTAAAGAGAGGGGCAGCTAGACAGTGCAGTGTATAGGGTACAGGGTTTGGAATCAAGAACACTCATCTTCATGAATTCAAATTGGGCCTCAAACATACTAGCTATGTGACCCTGGGCAAGTCACTTAATCCAGTTTACCTCAGTTTCCTCATCTGTAAAATGAGCTGGAGAAGGAAATGGCAAACCGCTCCAATATCTTTGCCAAGAAAACCTCAAATGGGGTCCTGAAGAGGAAGACATAAGTGAATAACCACAATAAAGATATTGGCTTGGCTGCAGAGGCATTTGAAAGGTCTTAGTCAACATCTACCATGGCCCTTTAGACCATTCTCTCTTTGGTCGTTGTCTCTTCAACTGTGGGCTTGGGGGAATCTTGTTGACTTCTTTGCTCATGGTGCCATAAGCAAAGAGGCTTTGGGGCCTTCTCTCTTCTAAGGCCATATGAATCTGTAAAATAGCCTTGATCACTGACCTCTGTTCTTGTTCTAGGTATAGGGAAGGGAGCCTTTGATCTTGTGAATTTTGAAAGATTAGAAGAGAGAGCCACAAGACTAGGAATTTGTAGACAGGCTGGGTTTTGTAGTATCATTACCCCCAGCATCGTTATCCCCAAGAATCAGAAAATCAAGGAGTCAATCTCAAGAGTGACCTTTGGGACCTATTCCAAGGAAGCTGAAACGAGGATTTATTCAGTAGTCATGTCACATATTGACACGAACATTGTAGGAACTGAGTTAAGAACTTGTCCCTGAGGTATTGGGGACAATGTTTGTATATTTGTTCTTGGTATAACTGAAGTAAATACCCTTTTTTAAGAGCTAATTAATTGGGAAGCGTATTGGTAGGGAGCTCTTGAGCTATTGTGTTAGGATGGCAGAACCACAAGGTCACCCCTGGAACCTGTGAGAGAAATTCCAGTTTACCAGTGTGAGTAGAACTTGTTGGATCAACCCAATGGGAAGACTGCTCTTCATACATGGTAAATGTTTAATAAATACCTTCTCATTTAAAAAAAGCTAATTAATGTTAGGTGATTAAATGGAATTGAGATGGTAATCATTGCCACCTAATAATGGGAGGAATATAGCCAGTGGGGGCTTGAATCAAAGATGTAGCCAGTATGGTTCTGGGAGATTGAGCCAGAATGTACTTGCTTATTATATGTACAAGATTTACATGTTCAAATGAGATTTATTAAAAGATATTCTTTACAACCATTAAACCCTGTGCTTAGTAAAGGAATTGATAAATTCATTTACACTGATGTATAGATGAAGGACACAGTATCATTTGTTATCCAATCCTATGCACATTTTTGTTTTTAGTAGGGAACAACTAATAGTTTAAAGCAAATTTTTAAAAAAATCAAACTATAACTTAGGAGTGAGATGGTTTTGGTATCAGTGACCTAGATGGGTATTTGGTAGAAGGAGACCTTGAAATCATGATGTAATAATAACCGATATTTATATAATGCTTGAAGGCCTGAAAAGTATTTATATACCTAGTTTCATTTGATCCTCATAGCATCCCAATGAGATATTATTGCACAGTATTCTTATCTCTATTTTTCAGATGAGAAAACTAAGACTTAGGGCTATACTGCCCATAGTCAGTATCAGAATTGGGATCTGGACCTAGATATCTCATGATTTCAGATCTACTGACTGCATTGCCTACTTTATAAAGTTTACCTGCCTCTCTCTTTACACAGGTTCATCACTCTTTGTGAGAGTCTGCAATTCAAAACAGTGTCTTACCTCTAGAGACAAGAGACACCTTCACCTTGGACCTGGAACAGAATGAAGCCAAAGCTGAGAGCAAAGGATAGAGTTTGAGGATATAATAATACCAGAACTTCAGGCAGAAGGCTAGTGTTCAGCCTTATGATGGATATAGTTGCAATGAATGTGTAATTAATGTGACTGCACCAGTATCCCCTCCCCCAATGCAGAAAATTTTTTTCTAATCCCACCTTCTTTGGGGCTAATCACATGGTAGGCTGGGGTAAGACTTAATAGCACTATGCATAACAAACACTCCCAGCATGACTCTTCCAGGGTTGCTCATGGAAACCTGGAGCACTAGCATTAGTCTCATTCACTGAACTAAAGACTCTGGGCTTGGGGAAGTATGAGAACTGTCCCATTCTTAGCACACATTCAGACACACATATGTAATGTAGGGAGTTTCCTTTTTTGTTTCTTAAAAAAAGTAGGTAATGAATCACAAAGCCTAAATAAAAAATATTGCCAAAGTCATCCTTTAAATAAGTCATCCAAACTTACCGTCATCTGCCTACTCTCAATAATTTACACCTGCCAGTTCTGGGAGCAGACAACTGTCATTGAGAACTAGGTTGGCAAGTGACTTCAAAGCTCCTTGATGAACATTCCATTTTCAAAGGGGACAGCAGCTGTGCCCAGCATCAACAAGCCAAAATGGACTTCTCAAAGGGATTTCTCCAGAAGACGTGTTAAATAGACAAATAGTGAATGGACAAGGCAAAAAGAGCATGTGACATCACAAGTCAGAGCAGAGCCCAGGCTGATGTAACTAGGGAAAGGCTTGCCAGCCCTGCAGAGTTGATTCAATCCTGATGTCTCTCTGTTAGAGGCAGGGTGTCACTGTTTTTCTTTCTTTCTTTTCCTTCTTTCCCATTGCGGGCAAGAAGCCCATTAGACAGGCTGCACAAAGGAAGGAAAAACTGTTGGTCACTTGTATGTCATAAAGCACGGGAGCAAATTGTGGTTCTAGCCTCAGTCAGAGGAGCAGAAAGGTCTGAAGTTCAAGTTCAGCATCTCAGGGGAAAAGAAATGGACTCTCATTAAGAAGATATTTCTAGTGGTTCATCTCAGTTGCCATAATCTGTGAGAACATAATTCTTAGTCACTGTGTAAGAGTGTGTCACTAAGAACTGAGCAGGAAAACATTTGACCCCAGCCCTCAGTTACAAATATTTCACACTGGACTCCACAATATAAACTTTTCTGCCTTGAGCTTCTGAGACAGCATGTGAAGTCCCCAAAGGACTATGAAGGTCATTATGCTCTTGAGCTAGTGTCTACTCTTGTTAGGAGACAGGAAATGCTAGGGATTCTTTTAGCTTTTTTTCTTTTTTGCTGAGGACTTTGTAGTTCATAATGTTGAGTTTATAATATAGGAAATTTAAGAGTGTGGAAAAAGGAGAGTGCTATAATAAAGGAGCTTTTTTTTTTCACTCCCTACTTAAACGGAACACTTAGCTGCATGGTCATGATGGTGAAGTAGAAGGAAGAAATACAGTGAGTTCTCACACCTCCTCCAAACAGACTTAGAAAATGTAAGAGACCAAATTCTGATTAGGAAATCCAAGAAAGAGGGGGCAGAGCCAAGATGGCGGCATAGAAGCAACAAGGTTCCGCAGCTCCCACATAGCCACCTCAAATACCCATGAAATATGACTCTAAACAAATTTTAGGGCTCCAAAACTCACAAAAATACAGAAAAACACATCTCCCACTGAAGGCAGATCGGCAGGAAGGGCTCATCACAGTATGCTGGGAGCCGAAAACCAGCCTAGCCTGAAATGGTGGCTTGGCCCCGGTCTCAGCTGGAGCCTTCGGGAGAGTGGATCAGCAGCAGCTGTGGCAGTTTCCAGAATTATCAAGCCATAAGAAACAAGGACAAAGTGAAAGGTCAGTGGAACTTGGCTAAATTTGGGGGAGAAAAGCTGTCTGGCCAAACTGCTTCCAGGGCAAAGAAGCAGCAGAAGCCACAGCCCTACAGCCACCTCCATGTGACTGCTTCAGAGCTCCCGGCCTGCAGACTGAAGGGGGGCCAAGTGATTGTTCAGAGGCTAAGTGCTCTTGTGTTGAGTGGCCTGGATCTGGATTGCGGTCTTGGGTGATGGTCCTGGGGTGCGTTTTCAGTAAGCCAAAGCTGGTGGGGGCTACAGCGGCCTCCTAATAGCTCTAGCAAAAACCCCAGCAATTGGGACACAGCTTTCCCCTCTGGAAGCAGA
>CM053583.1:99175370-99206800 GCA_028627135.1 Pseudochirops cupreus | reverse complement strand
TTTGCAACCACAAAGAGAGCTGCAATAAATATTTTTGCACATATGGGACCTTTTCCCACTTCTGTAATCTCTTTGGGATATAATCCCAACTTGTTAACTTCTTTAGGCTGAAGATAGGTTAGATCAGGACTAGAGATAGACTGCCTGTGGGTCACATGACCAACAGGTGAGTGCACAGAGGCAACCTTACATTTTCCTTGGGGCACCTGAAATCCTTTGATGTGACCCACAGGCCATACGACATACATTGTACAGTCCTGCATTATTTCATTAGCCCTCCACCTCAATCCTGTGAGGTAGGTAATATTGTTATTATTATTATTATTCCCTTTTTATGGTTGCAATGGAAGCTCAGAGAGGAAAATTTGATCAACTAATTAAGAGTTCAATTAACAGTTCAATTCCATAAATAGTTATTAACCAGTTAGTATGTGCTAGGGATACAAAGACAACAATTAAATAGTTTCTACCCTAAACTGGGCAGAAATGATAAGCACACAGACAAGAATAACAGAGGGGAGGGACTAACCTATGAAAGATGAGAACATGAACAATAACAAGACTGGGCACTGTAGGAATGTTTGAGGAGAGGACTGTAAGCTTGTATTAGATGGGGAAGAGGAACCTGAGCTTAGCTCTGAAGGAAGATACAGATTCCAAAAGGCAGAGATGGAGGGGCACATGCCAGGCATGAGGAACACAGAGGAGGGAGGTAGCACAGCAGATTGGGAAACAGCTAATATTATAGTTTTATAGGAATGTAAGGAAGGTGGAGGAAGACAGGAGCAGAGGGAGACTGATGACTTCTCTAGATTCACCAGTTTAAAAGAAAGCCATCGAGGCTATTGCCACACTGGGAGGAATGCTCGGTTTAATTTATTGTTGCTTAAGGTGGTGCACTAGATAGACCCATGGAACTGGAATCAGAAAGACCAGAATTCAAATCTAGCCCTGGGCAAGTTATTTAACCTTTGTCTGTTTCAGTTTCCTTATCTGTAAAAATGGAGGTAACAACAGTACCTATCTAACGGGATGAAATGAGATATCTGTAGAGAGTTTTGCAAACTTTAATGAGTTATATAAATGGTAGCTATTATTATTAAGGCAATGTATTTACTAATGTCTTTGTTTACATTAAATTAACATATGTCTGAATTATGCTAAACATGACAGACTTCTGTTCCAGAAAGGCAAATTTATGGTCTAGATTGTCATAGAAAGAAAGAAAGGAAGGAAGGAAGGAAGAGAAGGAAAGAAGGGAGGGATCATAGAAGTAAGGAAAGGCAGAAGAGAGAAAAAGAGGGAAAGGAAGGAAGAAAAGAAAGGAAAGAAGGAAAAAGAATTCATGATGTAGGTAATTAAAACAAATTTCTCCAAAAAGTGTATGTTAGAGCAGTTCGGAATTCCTGATGTAAACATTACCCCCTTATCCATTCATCTCTGCACTACACTGTGTTTTCTGCCCATGGTCAATACATCTCACTTGGAGCTTATTCCAAGTATATTATGTTAATTCCTCATCCATTCTTCTCTTTGTGTGTACACATATACATGCGTGCATGAATGTGTGAATCAGCAGGACAGCAATGAAGTCCACTGAAAGTGTCACCAAGCTGCCATCTAGTCTCATTTTCCCAAACTTCCCAACCATTCCTTATTGGTTCCTGACCACAGAACTCAGTGATTGTCAATGAGGAGATTAGACCATCAGCATATAGCAGTCCAACTGTGGAATGGGTTGTCTCATTCCTTTATTGGACAATTACTTCTCAGGAACATTGTAAAAGTGATTTTTTTTTTCCAACTGGGGGTTAAGACTAGATGACACCTTGACTGCTTGAAATGTTGTGATTCTTTGCTAGAGGAGATAATTTGTTCTGTGCCTATGGTATGCTATGGGCAAAGTGCTTCATACATCCATCATTCAAGCATTTATTAAGGACCTACTATGTGTCAGGCACTGTGCTAGGCACTCAAAATACAAGTACAAAGAATGAAACAACCTTACTTGAAAGGAGCTTACATAGTAAGTATTCAATAAATCTTGCTTCAATTGAATTATAATTTCTTAGGGAGATGAAGCAAAAGCATGGACATAATACAATATTTTACAGTTAGTACATTTTTTTTTGTTCCAGACTTGTGATTTCATTGGAAATTCCCTCTTCTGATGTAGATTTTTATCTTAGGTCAGGTCATCTTGGCTTAGTTACAAATGAAACTGACTTAGAGTGGTAAAGAGCGATCTGAAGTCTGAAAGGGAAGATTTATAGGTTAAAGAAATCGAGGAAGACTTTCTGAAGGAAGCAGCATTTGACTGCACTTTAAAGAGTGGGTAGATATTCAGTGGGTGAAGCGGGGAAAGCAGGACATCCCAGACTTAGGGAACCAAGGCACTGAGGCAGGAACATGTCAACCTTTTTTGGAGGACCCAGTTGCCTCTCCTTACAGAAAAAAAAAGAAAAATGGAGTTTCCCTGGACCATTTTTCAGATTCTCTGCTGTAGTAGTCTGATCTACATAAGAAAAGGGAATTTCCAATGAAATTACAAGTTTAGAACAACAACAAAAAATGAGGTTCAGAGAAATGTTTACTATTTCTGCATCTTAATTTGCAGTGGCTAAACAGAAATTTTTATGTGGACTGATTTTTGGGTTGTTGGTCATATCAGGCATCCAAGGGCCACTATAACCTGGTTCTAAGTTCATTTCTTATATCTGAGGTTCTAGGGATTCCTTGGGATTAATTGAATTTGGGTTAATATTTCCTAGTCCATTCCCAGGCCTTGTTGAAATTAAAATTCATTTTCCCACTTTTTCATTTTTCTTAAGGGTAATTCTCCTTGTTCTTGAGAGGGAGAATTCTAAGAATCAGGAAATCATGCTCTTGCTGCTGGATGAGGCTTCCTTTCACCAGTTGAGGTCTTCGGATTTACTTGGAGGTTATTTCCAATAGAGATGAGTCAAAAACACCTATAGGAACAGCAGCCAAGTATTTTCCATTAGTTATCCCTCTACTGGCCTCAGTATTTATAAGGCTGTGATTGCAACAGTCTTTGCCCTTGATCACATTCCCTTCAGGCTCCGACCAGATAGTTCTCCTTATGGTCTCATAACATGATTTTCCTGTGGACATGGTTATCTTTCCATTTCTGCAGCTGATTGAGGTTCTTTTTGTCTTCTCTGGAAAATACATGTAGCAAAGTGGAGTTGGCCATAACTCATGAATGAAATAACAACAATAATTCATACTCATATCGCACCTTTCTTCTTAGGGGAAATCAAAGGAGCTTTGCAAATAACAGATATACATAGAGAAGCAAACTTCCCCAGGGGTTATTGTCAGCTGAGGTGAGGCTCTAGTTGGCAAAGACCATGCTGGCTGGAACTGTGGGGATCAGGAAAAGAGCAGGAAAATGGCCCATCTGTCAGTTTCCTTTTTCTGCGTATTACCAGCATAAGGTTGGTATACTGATGGCTGTATTTTCACCTGTAAAAGTATGTAGAATAACAGAATCATGAACTTGAATGGACCTTAAAGGTTTTCTAGTCTGACTTCCTCATCTTATATATGAGGAAAATGAGACTCAGAGGTGAATTATTGTAGGTCCTATAGCAAGTTAGTGTACTCTGTTCTCTGTCTTTGAGCATATGTGTATTTGGTCTAGCAATTTATTTGAGGGGGGTGCAATAGAAGATGAACTAGTCAGAAGACTTGGATTGGGATACTCTTTGGATTTTAATAGATTTTTAAAAAAAGTTAATGGGAAGCTGAAACCCAAGATGAATTTTTGTTTGTTCGTCCTTCATTTTCAAAGAAGACCAATGACATCATGGGGTGTTATCTTGAGTTGCATGTGAATTGGGTTTAAGTGAGGCAGAGTTGCACAAAGTTGTCAGCCTCACTCTCTCTTCCAAGTCCAATGGCAAGATAAAAGTCAGAATGACTGGTAATGGTCTGGGATGCAGTGGATGACCTTGGTGCTTTAAGTGTTCCACAGCTCCTGCTTCAGCCAAATTCGTGGCCATTGGAACAAATCGTTCTCATCTATCCATTCTACCAGGGAAAGTCTTCACAAGTCTCCCTAACTCACTGACAGGTTTGAGGCCTGTCAGTTACCCTCAGCCTGTTTTAGCCTGACTACAGATACAGCTTACTAGGGTGTGACCACTGGGCTTGTTACAGCTTCTTGGGGCCACAGGCGTGAGTCGCGTGAAGGTGGACACCAAAGATGGTTAGGCAGCTTTCAAAGCTTTCAAAGGGCTCAGCAAGCCCTTATACGAGGAGTAACCATGTTTTTAACAGGGTGCCCTCCATGACCACTCCATGAACACTTGTACACCCCCAAAATGAATAAACATGGACAGTAAAACAACATCTAGCTGCACTCAAAGAGTTGAAGTCTTTAGGCTCAAACTAAAGATACTCTAAGAACTGAAAATATAGATGAGTGAGATTGTTGAATAATTGCCAGCAGTCTTTGAAAGATCATGGGACACAGTGGGAGACACGCCTTAGCACTGAAGAAGGGCAAATATTAGCCTAGTTTTGTTTTGTTTTGTTTTAAGAAGGAGGGTACAGTCTTCAAGCTGTAGACCACGAAAGCTTACCTTTGACTCCTGGTAAATTTAAGAAATATTATTTAAGGGATTATTTGTGAGTATTTAGAATGCCAAACACTGATTACTAAGAACCAAGATAACTTCATCAAAAACAAGTTATACAGGACAAATTTAAAATTCTTTTTTTAACAGGGTTATTAGATTGGTATCTCAGAGGAACATGATAGAGTGTGTCCAGATTACAAAAGTAAATTTAATAATCTCTTAACCACTTTGTGGACAAGATGAAAGGGTGTGGGTTAGAATTCAGTCCATGGGGGGCAGCTAGGTGGTGCAGTGAATAGAGCATGGGCCCTGGAGTCAGGAGGACTTGAGTTCAAATTTGGGCTCAGACAATTGATACTTACTAACTGTGTGACCTTGGGCAAGTCACTTAACCCCAATTGCTCTGCTTTCCCCCCTTTATAAAAAGACCAAAAAAAAAGGAGAAGTATTTAGTCCCTGAACTTGTCTTTAAAAATATTTCAATAATCATATTTTAATATGATTGTTCTTCTTTATAATCCTACATATTTTGTGTAAAAATATTCTGAAAGGATATAAGCTTCTAACTGCCAAAGTAGTCCATGATGCAAACAGTTTACAATTCCTAAAAAAGAGGGTAGTATATGCAGGTAGTCTCAGAACTAACTAGATGACTGCAGCCAATGAGAATGATTCACTGTTAACCTAGACTGGGGTCTCAGAGTAGACCCTGAGGTCTGTTTCTTGAGTCAACTGGTCATCTTTTTAATCAATGGTTTGGTTGAACATCTAGGTCAATGGTGTCAAGTTCATATAGAAATGGGGGCCACTCGATGCTACATAAGGATCTCTGAGAACCACATATTGACTTGGAAAACCACATGTTAACATTATCTATGTTTTGTTATATTTATCATTTATTTTGCTAAATATTTCCCAAGTACATTTTAATCTGGCTCAGACCACACTCAGGGAGTGTAGTTGGTCACATGTGGTCCACCAGCCATGTGTTTGACACCTCTGGTCTAGAAGGTACATCAAATTTGTGAAAGACTCAAAGCCAGCAATGACAGGGAACACTGACTAACAGGATCAGGAGCCAAAAAAGGTCTGAATCTAGCAAATTGCCATTTAATAGGGATAAATGTAAATTCCTACATTTGGTTTAAAGAATGAGCTTCATCAACTGTAATACTGAATAGACATGACCACACAACAGTTGCTTCAGAAAAAAAAAATATGGAAGGTATCACTGGTTCAAAAACAAAAAGTATTTATAAGTGGTAAGGTGGTGTATTAGATAGAGCACTGGGCCTGGAGTATAAGAAGACCTGAGTTCAAATCTAGCCTCACACACTTACTAGCTGTGTGACTATGGGCAAGTCACTTAACTTCTGTTTGCCTCAGTGTTCTCTTCTGTAAAATGGGGATAATAATAGTACCTACCTCCCAGTGTTGTTTTGAGAATCAAATGAACTTATATTTGTAAAGTATTTAGCAAGGTGTCTAGTACTTAGTAGGTGCTATGTAAATGTTAACTTTTATCATCATCATCATCATCATCATAGTTTAGTGACCTTTAGGACATAGTTCCAAATTGTTTTCTGGAATGGCTGGGCCAATTCACAAAAGTGCAATATGCCCATTTTCCCACAACACCTCCAACATCTGTCAGTTTCCTTTTGTGTCGTCTTTGCTAATCTGATGGGTATACTGTAGAGCCTTGAAGTTATTTTAATTTGAATTTAACTAATTATCACTGCTTTGGAGTATTTTTTCCTATTGTTGGTACATTGAGAACTGCCTAATTGTATCCTTTGACCATTTGTCAGTTGAGGAATGGATCTTATTCTTATGAATTTCATGCAATTCCTTATGTATATTGGAAATGAGACTTTTATCAGAGAAACTTCCTGCAAAGAATTTTTCCCCACTTAACTGTTTCCCTTGCAATTCTAGCTAACTTGGTTTTGTTTATGCAATACCTTTCCAATTTTATTAATTGAAAAATAAAATGAAAAAGATATACATGAAATTTAAATAGACTTCAAGATCAACATTGATCAGCTGTTTAATGTGGTAACCATAAATGCTAAGATGATATTAGGCTACATTAAGAAATGGTTAGTATCCAAAAAGAAAGGTAGCAGTACCATTGTACTCTACTCTGCTCAAACCACACCTAAAGTGTTAGGTGCTATTCTGAGTGCCACAGTATAAGATAGATAAGACAAAGCATATCTGAGAATGACTAGGATAATCAGGTTATGTCAACTGAGGATAGGTTGAAGGAACAAGGGACATTTAGCATGTAGAAAAGATGACTTATTAGGGGGAGGGATGGGAAATGATAACTGTCTTCAAATATCTGAAGATCTGTCAGATCAAAGAAGGATTAGACTTCTGCTTGTCCTCAGGGAGTACAACTAGTATCAAAGAAAGCTAAAACAGAAGATCTAGGTTTGATATCATGTGGAAATAATTAGATCCATCTAGGTATGGAATGGACTACTTTGAGATCTTTTTTCTTTTCTTTTCTTTTTCTTTTTTGGTTGTTGATTTGGGGGGAAGAGTGGGAGGAAAAAGAAGATAAATATTCTTTAATTGGAAAAATAATAAAATAAAATTTAAGAAGTAAGAAATAATCAAAACTAAGGAGTTTTGACTGAACAAATTATGATATATGAATGTAATGGGATACTATTGTGCTGTAAGAAATGATGAAATAGATGACATCAGATAAATCTGGGAAGATTTGTATGAACTGATGAAGGGTAAAGTGAGCAGAACCAGAGCAATTTATACAATAACAACATCATATATACAAAAAACTATGAAAGGCTGAGGAACTCTAATCAATTCGATGACTTAGGATGATCTCAGAACATCACTGATAGAGAATGTTATCTATTTCCTGACAGAGAAATTCTAGACACAAGGTACAGAATACTTTTTTCAGACCTTGTTAATATGGGAACTAATTTTGCTTGACTACACATATTTGTTACAACTGTAGTCAGTTCTGTTATAACTCAATACATGTATTCCTAAAAATCACTGAGCTATATAAAATCTCAAAATAAAAATCTCAAGTTGGGAACAGATTCTATCATTCCAGAGAGCATCTTTGAACTATGCTCAAAGGGCCATAAAACTATGCATTTCCTTTGACCCAGCAATAACACTCCTAAGTCTGCATACCCAAGAGATCAAAGGAAAAGGACCTATATGTACAAAAAAATATTATAGCAACTCTTTCTGCAGAGGCAAAGAATTGGACATTGAGGACATGCCCATCAATTGGGGAATGACTGAACAAGCTGTGGTATATGATTGTGATGGAATATTATTGTGCTGTAAGAAATGATGAGCAGGATGATTTCAGAAAAAACCTGGAAAGACTTACATGAACTGATGCAGAATGACATGAGCACAACCAGGAGAACACTGTATGTAATAATAACAATGTTGTATGATGATCAACTGTGAATGACTTAGCTATTCTCAGCAATACAATCTAAGATAATTTCAAAGAACTCATGATGAAAAATGCTGTCCACATCCCAGAAAGAACTGATGGGATCTGAATGCAGATTGAAGCATACTATTTTTTACTTTCTGAATTTTTTTCATTTTTTGGTCTGTGTCTGCTTTCATATCATAACTAATATGGGAAAAATAAAGTTAACTACTTAAAAAATAATAAAAAACCATGAGATTTATGGGGAAAATGGGATTAGGGGCAGAACACTCAAAAATTCTATCAGCAACACATAAAAATAAAATGAAAAAATAGGAAACTAACTAAAGTGGCAACACAGTTTTACGCCTTTTAAATGGTTAAGAAATAAATAACTAAATATAACAATAAATAGTGACAAGAGCCCAAGGTTTTAGGCTGCTGCTCAACCCAGTTTCATTGGCAAAGTCAGTGACTGTGGCAGATAGGGCAGCCAAAGTGGGGGGGCAGTGAATCAAAGATGGAGCTTGTTGGCGTGAACCAGCCTTCTCTCATTCACAACTCCTACTGCACCAGAGGATATACTATAAATGATACTTTATGTTGAAAAAGACTTGAAAGGAAAAAGATTGTAGGAATGGGCATTCGAGGGGGAGGCTAGGTGGCACAGTTAATAGAGCTGGCCCTGGAGTCAGGAGGACCTGAGTTGAAATCTGGCCTCAGACACTTAACACTTACTAGCTGTGTGACCTTGGGCAAGTTGCTTAATCCCAATTGCCCTCTGAAAAGAAAAAAAAGGGGCATTAGAAGAACTTGTGAATTACTGTGACAGGTCGCAATGTTCTGTATTCTTGCTATCTTGTCTTTTGCTTTTTTTAAAATTAAAAAATTACATTTAATTTTTATTTTGTTTTTTCTCAATAGCATGTAAACAAAAATTTTTAATATTTGTTTTAAAAAAAGTTTTGAGCTCCATATTCTTTCCCTCCCTCTGTCCCTCCCTACTCCTTGAGAAGACAATTTGATATAAATTATACATGTGTAGTCATGCAAAACATTTCCATATTAGCCATGTTGCAAAAGAAAATGCAGACCCCAAACCCAAAGAATAGTAAAGAAAATGTGCTTCAATCAGCATTCAGATTCCATCAGTTCTTTCTTTGGGGGTAGATAGCATTTTTCATCATAAGTCATTTGGAATTGTCTCGGATCACTATATTGCTGAGAATAATTAAGTCATCACAGCTGATTATCATACAATATTGTTGTTGCTGTATACAATGTTTTCCTAGCTCTGCTCATTTCACTTTGCATCAGTTCATGTAAGTAACTTAATTCATGCAACATCCCAGGTTTTTCTGAAAGCATCCTACTCATAATTTCTTATAGCAAAATAGTATTCCATCACAATAATATACCACAACTTATTTAGCCATTTCCCAACTGATGGACATCTCCTCAGTTTCAAATACTTTGCCTCTACAAAAGGAATTATTGTCAATATTTTTGTACACATAGATCCTTTGCCTTTGATCTCTTTGAGGTACAGACCTAGTAGCATTATCGCTGGGTCAAGGGTATGCAATTTTATAGCCTTATGGGCATAGTTCCAAATTATTCTCCACAATATCACTTCACAACTCCACCAAGAATGCATTAGTGTCCCTATTTTTCCATATCCCCTCCAACATTTTTTATTTTCCTTTTCTATCATATTAGCCAAATCTGATAGGTATGAGATGGAACCTCAGAGTTGTTTTGATTTGCATTTCTCTAATCAATAATGATTTAGAACATTTTTTTGGCTATTCTTGGGGACAAAATTGAGTATAAGTAAATGAGAAATTCATGTTATACAATTGTTCCCAAATAAATCAGTCTTATTGGAACAAATTTGCATTTTAGAACAAGCATTATAGCAGAACTATTTTCTTTTTCTTTAATAAGGGGGGAGGTGGGAGGAAGAGAAATTGACTGTCTGTTAATCAAAAATTTAAATGTTACATAAAAAACAAAGGCTGTTCTTAACCTTTGACATTCTTCCCAGTCCTTCGTCTTATAGGACATTAATGGACAGGGGGCATTTTGCCAACCTTTTCTTGCACTGGAATGCTCAAGGGACTTCTTGGCCACTAGAAGTAGTATCCTACCACACAGGCACTTACTTGTTGATGGAACCATAGCTTTTTACCACTATGTAACCCTGTATGTAAAGTATTTGAGGAGAAAAGATATTTCACTGTTATTTTTGGCTTAGTTCCAAAGCAAAAATTTTCTGTGCTGTTTCTAAACACAGAAATTGCTTGATTGATGAAAAATTTAAGATTTGTCATGGAGACTCTAACCTTTCATGATACAGAATGGCACTAACTTAGATGGCTGCTATGTTGTAAGCTTACTATTGTTTAAAAAAAAGTTTAATCACAAAACATTGTTGAACTGTCATTAAATGCTATCTAGTCCCTAATGGTGAATTCATTTTCATTTAATAACAAGTTATTGTGGTGCATAATGAAAAAAAGAGCAGCATACAAAGTCAGCTGGCCCCCATTTTCTTTGACAGTGTGCCAGTTCCTCTGATGTGGCATTATAGTACTATCCATCTTCATAAAGGGCTCTTTGGAAGGCATTATCAAACAGCAGGAAAGAATGGTTGATGACAGCTTCATTAGTCATTAGGAGCTAATTCCAGCCAATTTCTCTTGGGAATTATTAGCACATTCCTAAACATCCCTTGGTTGATGGCATCTCTCCACTCTATCTCACCCCATCCCCAATCCCGAAAAGAAAGAAAATCAGTTATGCTATAAGATGTTAGACATTATTCAAATCTGGCACATAAGCATTCCAGGGTCACCACGAAGTCACTCTGCTCCAAGGATTACTCAGGATACTCCAGAAAATGGGTAGTAACCACCTGAATATCAGATACCTCTAGATGGCAAACCTCTGATGGAAGCCTGATTACCTAGTTCCAAATAGAACATTGTCTAATTTAAAATTATAAATTGGCCAAATGGGTTTTTCCCACTTAAATTATTCCCTGAATTGACTTCCTGACAGTTTTGGAAGATCATTTAGTCCCAGGAGAACCTTTAGAAATTTCTGGTAAAAATATTTATAAAAGTAAAAGTAAAAATTTGGACTATTACCATGGAACATTGAAGATCATGAAAGTTAAGATTTACACAATTTCCCCCCAAATCAGCAGGCAGATCTGAGGAAAATAAATTGACTAAACATCACTCATAGATATCCTAGTGGTTCCTATGGTCCTAGATTTAGAGTAAGAAGGAATCTTCAAGGCAACATCTAGTCCAAACTTTCATTTTATAGTGAAGAAACTGAAGCCAAGAGAAGATCAGTGACTTAGCCAGAGTCACATAGGTCCTAAGTAATGCAGCTAAGATTTGAACCCAGCTTCTCTGACTTTAAATCCAGCCATCTTTTCCACTGTGCCACACTGTTTCACCATCCTTTTAGGGGAAGCCAGGCAGCTCAGTGCTTGGCACTTAAAAAGGTTTAATTCCCATTTAATTCCCATTTAATTCCCTGACATCTTTCTGTTTCCCAAACCCATCCGGGATGGGTGGGGCTCCTTCCTCCTTGTGCTAGGCTTTGGGGGATTCAACATCAAAAAGCCAAAACAATAACAAAAACCTCCCCAGATGATAATAGTCTCTGCCCTCAAAGAGCTTACTGGTCCAGAATTTGACTTTTTAGTTTTGGAATCATATTTAGATTGGGTAGTAGCTTAGAATAGTCAGCAAAACTCAGACAGAATAGAATAAAGCCATACTTCTGATATAGCCTGGTCCTGTGATCCTGAACAAGTCAATTAACCTCTGCCTTAGGCAACTGTCTATGACAGTAGATGAAAAAGAAGTTGTGACTTACATGGTAGAGAAATTTTCTCTGGAGAACTCCCTACACTGATGAAATCACAGATCTAGGCAAACTGACAAACAAATGATTCCACAGTGCATACTAGGAGGCAGTTATTGATTGAAGGCTCCCTTATCACCTCCCCAATTTGCCTTTATCCCTGTTTCCCTATCCTACATTTTTACTCATCTGATATAGAATCCTTTATAGGTCTGAGGTGGACTTTAAAAATGCATATATATATATATGTATATATATATATACATATATATATAATTCATAAAGTGTTCTTCCTACTAAGAAAGTAAGAATCCTTGTTTTCAGAAGGCCCATGTTAATTTATATGATAACAGGGGCCTTCTGAAAACAATGATTCTTACTTTCTTAGTAGGAAGAACACTTTATGAATTATGAGTTATGAAAATTGGGGTCAAGTCTCGATTCTGTCACTTTATTAACTATATGATTTTAGTTAAGTCAGTCAATTAACATGCATTTATCACTTATTCACTGTGTGCCAGGTACTATGACTTAGCTTCCTCATTTTTAAAATGAGATCAGGGGTTGGAGGTTAGATAAGATGATCGAAGGTCCTTTCCTCTAAAATGTTGAAACTATGATTCTAACTCTACATAATGACTCCAAAGGTGAGATTGACAGACAGACGACAGACAGACATAGAGACACGGAAACAGAGACAGAGACAGAGACACAGAGAGACAGAGACACAGAGAGACACAGAGACAGAGAAAGAGACAGAGAGACAGAGAGAGAGGAAGGTTTGGTATTAGGGACTTGTAATAGCACTCAACTCATATCCACATACACAGTTGCTTGCTTTAACAGTGGGTAGGACTGACCCTGATGATTTCTAGGCCACACCTAGTAGGAACTAGATCAAGAGTGGTAGGAGGAAACTATTATCCCTACATTATTTATATAATGGAAAGCTAGGTCAGACCTGTTCCCAGTTCCAGTCAGCTCAGCTTGAGACCTTGTTTGGATTTATGTCGGAAGTGTTATTCTGGGGGAAGAGTTAAATTGAGAGTGTTGACAGCAATAGAAGCAGTCTTGGAGGGTCAGATGAGAAAGTCTCATTTATAATTAAAGAAGAATTACAAGGAAGTCCAGTTGCCACAGGGATGCCTCTGATAATTTGTATTATCTCCCACAACTTTTCAATGGCCGAAATATCTGTATCCTTATCTTTTTGCTTGGTTTGGCTGACATTCTCCTCCCAAGGAGCCTCAGTTTATCTTGAACACTTCCACAGCTAGCAGAAAGACTGGCTGCTAGCAAGTTACTGATATCCAAATTCTCCTAGATAGGAGTTATCCTTTAATGGATGGAGGTTGACTTTTTGCAACATTCAATTCTGAATGGTCTAGTAGTGTTTGAAGCCAAATGGATGCCTAGAAGCATCCACAGCCCAAGGTTACATTTGCCAGGAGCTAGAAAGCTCCACCCACTTTGCCTCATTATTTGCCAAATTGCAATTTCATTTCTATTCAGCCCACCTCCTCTGACTGCCATTGTGTGTTCAAAGTGTACAGAAGGAGGGAGTTAGAGTCCTAGGGTGATAAAGTCACCTGTTTTAAAGTCCTCATTTTGACATAGGAGGAGCCTGAGTCTCAGAGAGCTGAAGTGACTTAACTCAGCTTCACATAACTAGATGGGACCAGGATGTTAAACTCCCATGCCAGTGCCTTTTCTCGTCTTGCAAGAGACCAAATTTTCCTGTATTTAAGGAACTTAGAATAAACAGAGCTCATATGTTGTAAGTACTAACTACAAAATGTTTTTGCTCACCCTATCTCATTGCAATCCTGCTGAGTCTGATAGAAAGATAAAAGGAAGATACTTTTTTTAAGGTTTGTGTGGGATGGGAAGGGCAGCTAGGTACCATAGTGGATAGGGTGCTGGGTCTAGAGTCAGGAAGATTCATCTTTGTGAGTTCAAATCTGGTGTCAGACACTTACTAGCTATGTGACCCTGGGCAAGACACTTACCCCTTTTTGCCTCAATTTTCTTATCTATAAATTGATCTGGAAGAGGAAATGGCAAAACCCTCTACTATCTTTGCCAAGAAAACCCTAAATGGAATCATGAAGAGTCAGACACAATTGAAATGACCATACAACAACAAAAAATCTATTGGAAAGGAGATAGGAAGGAATTAATGGAGAGATACAGAGAGACTGCAAGGTCACAGCTTTCAGAACTAGGAGGGACATTGAGAAATCATAGATCTGGTCTAACTCTTCTGCCTTCAAGAAGAGAGGCATTGTTCAACCCCATTTTACAAAAGAGGAAACTGAGGACCATAGAGGTTAAGTGAGTTACCCAAAGCATATAGCTGGTAAATGACAGAATGGGAGGCAGAATTAGCAGTGTCATCAACAGAGGGAGATAATTATTTTCTTCCCCAAATGTTAATGTCTTATTGATTTGTTATGCTGAATAGAATTGACAGGTATTTGGATAATATTCACAATATTAATTTTTATATGAAATCTACTTTTTAAAAAAAGTCTAGATCTGTGATTTGGAGGCCATCTAATCCAATCTATGCCTGACTGATAATCTCTATAAGAGGGCAGACATGCCCTGGTTGAAGACTTACAATGAGAAGAAAACCTATTATTTCTCTATACATATATAGTTAGATATTTTAGGAAGTCTTTCTTCTATCAAGTCTTAATCATTCCCCCTACAACAACCATGCACTTATTTTCTAACAATCCTTTTCAAAACACTAAATTGTGTTGATATAACTTGTTTTTACATTTCCTAAATATTCCCCCTTTATCCTTCTCAGTAACCCTCCCAGAGAGCCTTTCTTTATAACAAAGAATGTTTTTAGAGGGAAAAAAAGGAGTGAGAGAAATATAGGCAAAACCAATCAAAACACAGAAAAAAATCTGAATTTATATGCAATGTCCCATATGGGTACTCCCTCTTCCCTCACACTTCTGTAGAGAGGAGGAGGTGTTTTTCTTCAGTCTGAAATTATTATTATCTCTATAAAATAAGAAAATATTTTTAAAGGCACTTAACACTATGTTGTTCAGTTGTTTCAGTTATGTCCAACTCTGTGTGATCCCATTTGGAGTTGTTTTTATTTTTTTGGCAAAGATACTGCAGTGGTTTGCCATTTCCTTCTTCTACTTATTTTATAGTTGAGGAAACTGAGGCAAACAGAGTTAAGTGACTTGCCCAGGGTCACACAGCTAAGAAGTGTCTGAACTCAGGTCTTCCTGACTTCTGAGCCCAGTACTCTATCTACTCTGTCACCTAGTTGCCCAGGTGCCATATAAACGCGAGCTTTTACTAGTGTTGTATTAGAACCTCTTTGGGGGGAGGGCTTATTCTTTGCAACGTTAATTTTTAATTGTTTTGTGGTTGTTCTTTCTGTTTACATTCTTGCTGTCATAGTGCATATTATTTTATTGGCTCAGCTTGTTTTACTTTGTATCAGTTCCTGTAAGTCTGACTCTTCTTTAATTTTCACGTCTTTGATGCTGGTTGCTTAGAGTGCCCCCTGGATGTCTTTCTCTTATAATAATGTTTTTGAGGTCTTTCAGAGAATATAATGCTACGTTTAATTATAGTGTTAAAGTAACTCATAATGTCATTTTTCTCTCTTTCCTCTTGTTATTCCCAGTGCATGGGTTTCAATGTAAGACAATGGCTTTTCTCAAATATTTCTTAATTTAAAAAATTTGTTGCCCATTAATGACCCCATAAGGAGCAACCGTGTCTACTGAAATGTATCCTCTTACAGGTAATAGTGCTTTTCTTGATAAAGAATTCTGAACTACTAATGTTTGATTCACTGGGTCTGCTACTCCCTCACCTATCAAGTAGTCGGCCTTTAGGCAAATCAAAGATAGCCATTATCAACTGTTTATTTGGAACACAAATATAGAGAGGCTTTTTAAAATATAGGAATTATATGAAAAAACTTCTATGAATTATGTGAATCCAGCTATAAAACACTTTTTTTGTTGTTGTTGTAGAAATAGAAACCTAAAATAATTAGAGAAATATCAATTGCTCATGGATAGGTCAAGTTGATATAATAAAAATTACAATGCTACTTAAATTGGCTCATTTTTTCAGTGCTGTGCCAATCAAACTATCAATAGATTATTTTATACAGTTATCTCTTCCATATTGCAAGGGTTAGGGACATAGTGCCCCCTTTCCCTCCCTGTTCCCACATCTAGAATATCCACGTAAATATTTTTGGCTCTCTCTTTGTACCAGAGAAGAAGTCTGAACTATTATGGTATTAAAAGAGAAATTATGTTGATTTTCTGCAATACTATATGTATATTTTATGCCTTTCTGAGTTTCTAAACCTTTTTGTGTCATTTACTGGCCTTTACATATTGCCTGCATCTTCTACAAAATTCCTCCAAAGCTCCCATTTAAGTTCTTTTTTTTTCCATTTTTTTGGAGGGCAATTGGGGTTAAGTGACTTGCCCAAGGCCACAGGGCTAGGTTTTGTGTTGAATGTCTGAGGCCGGATTTGAACTCAGGTCCTCCTGACTCCAGGGCCGGTGCTCTATTCACTGCACCACCTAGCCACCTCCCATTTAATTTCTTATGACAGCCCATATTATATCAAAACCATGATAGGGAAAGTCATGATGTGGAAGGGATAACTGTACATTTAGGGGAAAAAATAAAAAATGAAATCCATATACAGGAACAAAAGGTTAAGCATCCCAAATGTAATCATGGCGGGAAAAGTGTCAAGGAAGGGAGTCTATCTCAAACCATACCTCAAAGCAATAATTATTAAAATGATTTGGTACTGGTTTAAAAATAAAGAGGTTAACCAGTGGAATAGATTAGATATATATCATGCAAAAGCAAGTGAACACAATAGTATTGTATTTAATAAACCCAGAGCCCAGTTCCTGAGGGAAGAACTTACTATTTGACAAAAAGTGCTGGGAAAACTAAAAAATCAGTTTGGCTGAAATTGGGTTGAATTATCTCATACTGTAAGATACATTCCAAAATAGAAACATGATTTAGACATAAATATGACATCACGAACAAATTAGAAAAACGAGGAAGAGATTACCTTTAAATTTGTGGATAGATGAAGAATTCATGACTAAACAAGCAATATAGAGGATCACAAAGGATAAAATGGATAAAATTTTAATTATGTAAAGTTAAAAAGTTTTGAGCAGTCTGTTTTTCTGAAAAAGGTCTCGTATCCAAGATATATAAGGAGTTGATCAAATTTATAAGACTAAGAGCCTTTCCCCCAATAGATAAATGGTCAAAAGATATAAATAAGCAGTTTTCAAAGAAAGAAGTACAAACTATTAATAGCCACATGAGAAAAATGCTCTACATCACTAATAATTAGAGAGAGGCAAATTAAAGTTATTCTGAGGTTCTGCCTCATACCCATCAGATTGGCAAAGATGATAAAAGAGAAAAATAACAAATAGTAGAGGGGTTTTGGGAAAATGGGCACACTAATCCATTATTAGTGGAGCTCTGAATTTGTCCAAACATTCTATAGAGCAATTTGGAATTGTCTCCTAAAAGGTAAACTGTGCTTACTAGCCATGTGACCTTGGGTAAGTCATTTAACGCCAATTGCCCTGCCTCCTCCCTCCAAAAAGCAAAAAAAAAAAGTTAAACTATGCATACTCTTTGACCCTGCTATACTACTATGAGGTCTATATCCCAAAGAGGATATTTAATTAATTAATATTTAATTAAAGAAAAGTATCCATATGTACAAAATATTTCTCATAGCTTTATTTACAGAATGGGAGCTAAATTGTGGTATATGAATGTAATGAAATATTATTGTGTCATAAGAAATGATGAAATGGACAGTTTTAGAGAAAACTGGGAGGAACTCTATGAATTGATAGAGATCAAAGTGATCAGAACTAGAAAAATCTACACAATGAAAACAACATTAGAGAGAAACACAACTTTGAAAGACTTTATAATTCTGATTAATGCTATCATAAGTCACAAATCCAGAGTGCTAATGGTGAATTGTATCAGTTCCCTCCTTTCAGAGGCGTGATAGACTTAAAACTTAGAATGAGACATGAATTTTTGGCCAGTATAGGAATTTGTTCAGCTGGACTGTACATGTTTGTTGGGAAGATTGTTTCATTTTTGGTTTCTTTTTTGTTCAGTTAGGAGGACAAAGTAGGAGGAAAAGATAATAAGAGCTTGTGAAGATAAATTTCAAAATGCAAAATAGGGAGAGAAGAGAAAAAATCAAGCCAAGACTTAATGTTTGGTATTGAAAACTATCTAAATGAAGGGCTCTGGATCTGGATGATGAGGTAGAAAGGCCATTCAGAGCTATGTTTAGAAGTTCTTCCCTCTGGGGTTTGTGAACTTAAAAATATTTTGATAACTGTTAGAATTCATTCCTTTATAATCCCAAGTATTTCATTTTATATACTTGAAAACTAGAGAAGTAGGAGAACTCAGAACTATTCTAAGAAAGGGCTGTGGCATTCATCAGCCTGAAGAAGGGCTCTATGACACACACACACACAAAAAGGTTAAGAATCCCTGGTTTGGAACTGGGGTTTGCAAACTGTGGTCCGAAGGTTAAATCTGGCCTGATGCCTTTTGTTTTGTACAGCCCAAGAACTTATATTCTCTAAATCTTTCAGCCATTTGTGTTATGGTAAAGATGCAGTCTATTGTGAAATACTGATTCTTAAAGTCTTCCTCTTTCCTATTACCACCAGATCAGGAAGCATACAGATATAATAGTTGTTAATATGGTCTCCATCACTTTTATTTGGTACAAGGTTTGAGGTGGTGTTGTTGCTGCTTTCCCACACCTTTGGTATCTTCAGGGAAGACTCCAGGAGAGGATTACTATAGCAAGAGGGCCTTGGCTGTGGCAACTTGGGGCCAGAGGACATCTAAGGAAAAGACATGGAACATTTATTGACCACTTCAGTCAACTGGGCAAAGCACCTATCATACCACATTAGTGATGGTTTTAAGTAACAGAGGGAACTACAGATACACATACACATAATAACTTTGACTTACAACTGCAATCAGAAGATGAAAATTTTATTTTATACTATTAACTATAATCAATAAGTTTTAGGTTAAATACAAAGGAAAATTCCCATCATTTGCATTACTATTCAGCTAGGTGCTGTGGTGGATAGTGTGTTGGACTTGGGGTCAGGAAGACCTGAATTCAAATCCTTCCTCAGACACTTACTAACTGAATGACCCTGGGCAAGTTGCTTAATCTTTCCCAGGAGAATTTTCTTCATCTATAAAATGGTAATAACAAAAGCGCCTACTGCACAGAGCTGTTTAGAGTGAACAAAAAATGTCAAGTGTTTTGCAAACTTTAAGATACTATATAAATATTCTTATCATGTTATACGTTTGGCATGATCTTTGATTCTTCCTTGTCTCTTATCTCTCATGTTTAATCACTTACGATGTCCTTTCTTTTTTTAAAAACTATTTATTTTTAGTTTTCAATGCTAACTTCTATAAGATTTTGAGTTCTCGTTTTTCTCCCTCTCCTTCTTCTTTCCCCTCCCCAAGATGGCATGCAATCTGATACAGGCTATACGTATATATTAACATTAAATATATTTTCACATTAGTCATTTTGTAAAGAGGAACTAGAACCAATGGGAGAAAACATGAGAAATAAAGAAAAAAGAGAGAAAATAATATGCTTTGATCTGCATTCAGACTACATAGTTCTTTTTCTGGATATGAACAGCATTTTCCATCATGAGTCTTTTGGAGCTGTCTTAGAACCTTGCATTTCTGAGAAGAGCTAATTAAATCAAAGTTATTCTTCACACAACATTATTGTTACTGTGTACAATGTTCTCCTGGTTCTTCTGCTCACTTCATTCAGCTTCAGTTTATATAAATCTTTCCATGTTTTTCTGAAGTCTGCCTGCTCATCCTTTTTTATGGAACAATAGTATTCCATTACATTCATATACCATAACTTGTTCAGCCAGTCCCCACTTGGGTAGCCTCTCAGTTTCCTATTCTTGGCCACCACAAAAAAAGCTCTATAAATATTTTTGTGCATATGGATCCTTTCCCCATTTTTATGATCTCTTTGGGATACAGACTAGAAGTGCTATTGCTGTATCAAAGGGTATGCACAGTTTTATAGCCCTTTGGGCATAGTTCCAAATTGCTCTCCAGAATGGTTGGATCAGTTCATAACTCCAATAATGCATTACTGTTCCAATTACCAAGTCCTTTCTGCTCTTTGTTCCTGAAACATCTCTCCTAAACCTATCTTACCTTCACTCTGGCCATCACTACTACCTGTTAATATCTCCTCCTGAGCTTTGCAGTATATAACAGATCTTCCCACCTCTGTGCTTTCCCTCATCCTGTGTAATCTTTCTTATGTCTAGATATGGTCATGCCATTTCTCTCCTCAAAAATCTTCAGTAGTTTTCTATTGCTTATCCTGTAAAATTCAAATTCTTTTATATGGCATCCAGTATTTCCCTACCCCCTCTATCTGCTGACATATTACTTTTCTAGCCTTATTTCATACTCCAACTCACCCTTTCAGCCAGAACAGAAAGCTCTTTCCTCTCTCTGCCCCTTCCCTGCACTCCCCACTCCACCCCCACCCACCCCTACTTAACTGTCCTAGCTCTGAGCCTTTTTTTCTCTTAACTACAAATCTGGAATGGTCCCATCCTCCTTTTCAGCCACTGCATTCTTGCTGGTTCTTAAAGATCAAACCTAGATAAGTCTTCCCTGATATTCCCTATAGCTTACAACCTTCTCCCTGAAACATCTTTCAGTACTTCTGGGGAGTACTTCGCCAGTACACTCTGCATTAAATACTCTACATAACAATAATTCACTAATGTTCTTCTCCTAATAGACTCATCCCAGCTTTGTAACTCCCCTAGCACTGAACGTAAGGCAATAGAAGAATAGGTCTTTGATAAATGTTTCTTGAATAAATGAATAGAGGTGGCATAGTAGGTTGAATTACTAAGGAAAGTTTTTACATCTGCTCAACATATTTATCAGGGCATAGGAAGAGATTTGGAAGGTACTTTTGTGGTGGTCTAGACCAATTCCATTTTATAGAGGAGGAAATTGAAGGTCAGTGAGGGTCACTTCAAATCTAGTACCTCTGACCTCAAACCCAAACATTCCTTCCAATCTACCAGGATGTCCTAAGTTTGATTAAATTCAAAGAACATTTGTTAAAGGTCTACTTTGTGCAAGGCATTAATGAGCTCATATTCTATTAGGGAATGCAATATATAAACTTAGAGCACCCTTTTTGGGCAGCCTGTTTACTCCCCTCCTCACACTTGTACAGTTGAGGATAATTCTAGATTTAAGGTACTTTGTGGGTACTCACTTCTATAACTAAACCTCTCAAACACTCACCAATTAGCTCACACATAGGCAACAAGTGGAGCAACTGGCTCCTCTGAAGCTGCAGGGCTACGGGTGTCTTTTACTGCTTTTGTTGGCCTTGATCTTCCAGTCTCTGCCTGATACTCCTCCACTGCTCATCTGGTCATTGCCAGTTGCTTCTCTGATGGACATTGCTGGATACTGCTTTAATGGATGCTGCTTCATTCATTGGCTTTAGTCATCACTGCCTCCAGCTTCTGGCTTTATTGACATCTCCAGAGTCTTTACTCTCCAAGAAGGATATTGCTCAGGAACCACTGGACTGGTCCCTGCTCACCCACCCACCCACCCAAGAACAGTATTCATCAGAAGATCTGCTTTACAATGGGATTCCTAACATTTTTTGTGTCATAGACTTTTTGTTGCAGTCTGGTGAAGTTTATGGACCCCTTTTTAGAACAATGTTTTTAAACACATAAAATAAAATACATAGGATTACAAAGTTCACAGGACTCATGCTAAGCACTCCTGCTCTAAAGGATCCACTATCTGGACATCATAGAGTTGGAGTCACCCATGAGACAACTCCAAAAGTTGGTGCTGCCCCTGAAATCTCCCTTCTCTTCCAGAATTAAAGGATTGTGTTATCTGGAGAATTTGGAATCTCTCCACATCTGCATAAAAGGTGAGAATTCGGGAAGCAATGCCCTTAAATTCCCCTTTCCGGTCGGTCGCTTGCAAGCACATATCTCCTACAGCTGTAGGCTTCTGCTGCAAGATGCCAGTACTGGCATCCTTCCTCCATAAGTGGATCTTGTCTTGACTAACTCTAGCCAGAATGCTAGAGTGTTTCGTTCCTCTGCTTTTAATTTCTCAGTACATTCTATTCCCTCATATCCATGGGTGGGTTGAGAAAAGAACCCTGGAGCAGGTTCATCTTCTTTGCCAATTTTCAACCCAGTTTCCTGACCATTTTATATTCAAATGGACACCCAGCATTTAAAAGGGAAATGTCCTTTACAGCAAGACCTTAGGATCTGAAAGGGGCACACTTTTACAGCTGGCAAATTTGACCACTCAAGGTCTGAGAGGGGTATCATCTTATATCTTATTGTATTTCTTCTTGGCCCCATACATTCTGTAATTTCATCAAGGGGACTGGGGCAGGAGAAACTCCCAATAGTTAGATATGTTCTATTTAACTCAATTCCAAGTAAACATGAGATAACTTCAGGAAGGAGAGAATACCAAGGAATCAAAAAACTAGTAATGCTTCTTGGTAGAAGTTGGCACTTAAACTTAGCTTTGAAGGAAACTAAGGATTCTAAGAGTCAGAAGCAGGAAGGAAATCCATTCTAGGAAAGGGAGGCAATCTATGCAAGACCATGGAATTGGGAAATTAAATGATGACATTGAGGAACAGCAAATAAGCCAGCTTGCCTGTAATGTAGACTGTGAGAAGAAGGATATCAATATTTTAGTGAAAAATCAATCAATAGACATTTATTAAGCACGTACTACATGCCAGGCACTGTGCTAATCACAGCTTCTATATAGTCTTGGACATAGGGGACAAATTAGAAGATCATTCAAGGCTTTTCCAATGGCTGCCCTTCTCTATGATCCTCATTCAAACATGTCTGATGTTGGCTATAACATAATATGGTGAGAAGAGCATATGTACCTAAAAGCAATGACGATTTACATGTTTTCCAAAGCTGAGACCATGCAAGAGATAGTGTTATTCATTATTTAGCACAATGTATTAAAAGAAGTATTGGAAATTTTGATAAAAGATGAGCTCTCACCCTACTGGTGCTCAATACTTTTACCCCAATCAAACACAGAAGTGTCATATTTGCATTTAGTAGCAGAAAGTATCTCACATCTGTACAATAGATCATTAGGGAAAAAAAAGACTGCCTGTCCAGTAGAAATGTTTTATTTATTGTCATTAAAATAAACTTTTTCACACAATGAGAAAAATATAATGTATTATACATAGCTGAATATATTAAATAGAATAAAATCTTCTAGGATTTTTGTGATATCTAACCAATCTTTTTTCTCTATTGTTCACCCCCTCCCCCACCCGCCTCCTAATCTACCTCTCCCTCTTAACCCTGTCTCTAGACTTCTTCCTTTTGGACTTGTTCTTTCAAGCACAATTTCCTCTTATGTTTATTTCATATACAACACAAAGCCCAGATGAATCCATAAAAATAGAAAATATGCAAATGTATTAAGAAAGTGTTTGCATGTTTTTTGAATCTAGCTTCTTCAATAAAGTTCATTTCCCTGCCCATACTCCCAGTATTCCATTTATCCAATTATGAAATTCATTCTTCTGGTTTCAACCCTCCTAGGAAGCCTCTCAAATCCTTAGATTCCCAAAGGGAAGCCAAGTATCAGCTTGTAGAAGTTCCATCCTGCCTTGCTGATAGCTTTGCAAACATCCCCTTTACTCTATCTACTTAACCCCTTACACAACAACAACAAATGCTTAATCACATTAATTAAGCTGATTAATCATGAGACAATTGAATTCTTTGAATATTCAAATCTTCCAGTCCTGTGCTTACTCTTTACATCAGTGCAAATGACAGGAACAGCAGGTATGACTGATTCAACTGACTAAGCCAGTTGAACTGCCCAAGCCCTTGACCTGGGAGAAACAGAAATTACTGAGTAAACACTTCGCATTCAAATAGCTATAATTAGGCCTTCCAATGAGACTGTGTCTCCTGAGCTGGAAAGGAAGCCCATACCTTTGGGATACTATTGTTTCAGTCTGCCTGCTGGGTCAGAAGGGTTAGGACTGTATTTTAACTCACACCAGCAGGCTCATTATACAATTACAAGGATTATAAACTCAGTCATTTTGCAGTAGGAAAAGATGCTCCTCAGAAAACCACAGGAAAGACATTAGGGAGGTGACTCACATTTTTTCGGATTCTCATAGCAGAGAATCCAAGTGGCATATGAACTCCTTGAGGGTAGGGACTGTTAACTCTATTTTGTCTTTATCTCCAGGGTCTGGTATAGTACCTTATTCAAAAGAGGGGAGGCAGGCAGGAACTTGAATTCCTGATTTCAACAGTGTGGGGCAACTCCCCATATGTAAATTCCCTTCAGGGATGAAATCCTTATTGTAGTGGTATTTTATAGTGTTAGAGTCAGTCAAGTTGATAAACACTTACTAATTAAGCACCTACTATGTTCTAGGCACTCTGCTGAGCACTGGGGATATGAAGAAAAGCAAAGGATAGTCCCTGCTCTTGAGGAGCTTACATTCTAATAACATGGGAGGCAACATGCAAAAATATATGCAAACAAGCTATTTACAGGATAAAGAGGAAATCATTAGTAGAGAGAAGGCATTAGAATTGTCTGAGGCAGTGAGAGGCTAAGTGATTCACCTTTGGTCCCACAGCCGATATGTACCAGACTCCAAGACCAGCCTTCTATTCACCTTCACGTCCTTGCCCATAGCAGAGGCTTAATAAAAATGGAACCTCTGAGGTTGTCATGTTGGGAGTAACTGCCTCTCTGAAGCATAGATGTTAACAGACTCCAGAAGAGGATGTAGGACCTGCCTTTTCAAAGAGGGTGGGAAAAGGAAAACAATTATAGAGAAACTCAGAATTACAGAAACTGCAGAAGCAGCACTTTAAAAAAAATCTTCCACCTACAGCTTAATATTCCTATTCAGTAATGGTTGGATTATAATATTTTAATGTTGGAATTGTTAGATCTACTATTGTGTCACATTCCTATCCATCCACCCACCCTGACAGATGAATTAGAATGATGTTGTATTCTATCTAGACATACTATCTAGACATACTGAAAATAGAAATATGTCTGCTTCTTAAAAAATTAGCTGTGTGATCTACCTCACTGGGCCGTAATTTCCTCAACTGTAAAATTGGACCTCACAGGTGCATTCCATATCTAAATCTATTATCACTAAGTCATGTTGCTTAAATATGTTTGCATCAATGTAAATCATTCAAAAACTGAACTACAGAGGCAAAGATGTAGAGGAAAGATTGATTCATTGATCTACAACTTGGTACATTTTTCTTTCAAGTGTTCTAGTAATACCTCAGTTTTAGGGATCCATAAGTCATTGCTTTCCTTTGGTCAAAGGAACTGTCTTATAGTTAGTTTGAAGGCAAAATTCTGGAGTAGTTTAATCACATACTGTGGCAACATCCACAAATGAAAGGCTGGAACCCAGTGCCCTCTACTTGAGTTCTGTAGAGAGGGACAATTCTGCTCACTTTTTCCTCTGCTACCCTCTCTATAGACTGGTGCCTTTTCTATTAGATCTGTTGGTTAGTACTTCCTCAAGTGTCCTTTTGTTCAGCAGCGGGCATTATTTACACCTGGCATGGGAGATTGCTCTGTGCATTTGGGTGTCGGGCATCCTATCTCTGAGGTAAGGTGACGTTGAGCAACTTGTTAAAAGAACAGCAAGTCATTGGACTCCAGACTTCAAGTCTCCTTCAGTGGGTGGATTTTTCCTCTCCTCCTTAGTATCATGGGTAGAAGTTACTCACCTATCTGTCTGCTCTGAGTAATTAGTTTCTCATATCTCTGTCAGAGGAACATCTCTACTCAGCATGCCATTGTAGAGTGGGAATGATGCTCAAGTTTTGGTAGAACCATGGGGCAAGAGGAATATATGTTAAGATATCATTGTTTTGCTTCATTTATAGTTCAAATGACATAATTGGGCCAGTGTAAATTAATGTTTCTATAGTTAAGCCCAATAGAAGAGGAGTGAGCTTCTTTCATTGCTCCCAGTAAGATGATTTACTCTGAAATTTGGGACACTGAAATATTAGCACTATTTATCATTTCAGAGGCAGTATAGTAAAATGGAATGAGCTCTGGATTTGAGGGTAGAGGATTTGGGTTCAAATTCTAACTCTCCTACTTACCACCAAATAAGATAATGTATGCAATCCATTTTGCAAACTGTAGTGCACTGTATAAATATTAGTGATGCTGCTGATGGTGATAATTACCTAGATTGTCAGAAGCAAGTTATTTTATGCTCAGGACATCAGTTCTTCATCTGTTTAATGAGGAGGTAGGACTACCTAGCCTCTAATGTCCCTTCCAACTCTAACTCTGTGTTCTAGTTAAGGCAAATAATGGGAAAATGTGATTGGATAGGCTTGTCATGTCATTGGATGTTACTGGATGAGCAGAAGACCACAGTATTTCAGAATTTAAGTGGGATCTTTGAGATTGCCTATCACAACTGTCTCATTTTTCAGATGAGGAGACAAAGGCACAATCCAATATAATCCAAACCTTCAGTCATTTAAGCTCTACCATGTGTTAGGAACTAGTTGTCCAAAAGGCTAACAAAAACAAAAATTAAAGAAAAAAAGACAATTTCTTCTCTCGAGGAGACTATATTATTCTGCAGGGATAGTGCATGAGAGAAGTTAAAGGAGTTGCCAAATACTGGAAATGTCATAACTCACTGACATTGGAAATGTCAAAATCAAGGCTTTGAATCAATGTCTTGTGCTCTTTTGACTAAGCCATGCCATCTTTCCTGGTAAACAAGAGAATTGGCACATATTCTCAATGAAACCAAAGGGGATACCAAGTTAGCACGTGGGAGAAACTTGTCCTTAGGTTGCCACCAAATGATGTTAAACCAGTCCTGCCTGTTGAGAACTCAGGGTTAATTTAATTTCTTAATTACCTGGATGTGTTCCAGGGTCATTCTATTTCCCTCTTCTAGGCCAAATCAGGACTTATATCTGACTTGGCCCTCTTCCTTCCACCCCTGAAATCCAAAGTCAAACATTTCTCCCTCATGTCTTGCATTCAGACCTTAGTCTGACATACACCCCTACACACAAATATGCCAGTGAACATATATCTATTTTATAGAGTTAAGCGCATTAAAACAAAAAAAAAAACTGAATATCGAGCATGGCTTTGAATAGTTAGAACTAATGAATTATTAAATTACCTCATAAAAGGTCCTGGGCTAGTCACCAGGACCTTTGGGTTTTGGTTCTGGTTCTGCCACCAAATACCTGTTTCACCTTGGCTAAATCACTTCATGTCACTGGGTTTTAGGTTCCTCATCTGAAAAAGGAAAAATTAATTGAACAAGCTTCTGAGATTTTTTCCATTTCTAAAATTCTGTTTCTATGGGTGCCTTTTCTGTGGATGTCATAGTAATTCCCATATTATTTTGATGAATATTTCCTTCATATTTCCATGGTGTTGTTTTTGTTGTTCAGTTATTTTCATCATGTCTGACTTTTACCAACCCCATTTGGGGCTTTCTTGGCAAAGATACTGGAGTGGTTTGTTCTTTCTTTCTCCAGTTCATTCATGACAGATGAGGAAACTGAGGCTAATAGGGTGAAAGGACTTGCCCAGGGTCACACAGCTAATAAGTGTCTAAAGCCAGATTTGAACTCAGGGCGACGAATCTTCCTGATTCCAGACCTGGTTTGCTATCCACTGTACTTCCTAGCTGCCCTCATATTTGCCAGTAATGACTAATTAATTGGCTTGATATCCCATTCTCATTATCATGGAAAAGCATATGTCAAACCTTTATTACTTAGGGTCTTCTAAAATTAATGTCTTTTAAAAAATTTTGCTGTACCCTTTGCCATTATCTTTGGTAATTCCCATCATCCATCCTAATGACCCTTCTAACGCCTTGACCTTATAATTCTTTAACCTTAGTTCCATTGACAGCCATTTTTACTCTAACTTCAGCTACATTGTAGATCTCAGCATCACTTGAAAGTGTACTACCTACAAGGTCTTGAACTCTGAAATTCCCCTTTCTGACCAGTCTCTTGTCCATATGCTCATGCCCAGTGAACCTGTCCTCTGTGTGACCCTCCCAGTGCCTCAACTCTTTTTTTTCACAGTTAATCACCCTTATTTTAGTTTCACTTGCCTCCCTTAGTAGTCTTGACCCTATGAGTCAACCATTTCAATAATGCAATTGCTACCTCCCTAGAATCCCTGCCCTCTTTACTTTTTACTTTTTCCTATCATTCTAATCTCCAACTTTTAATGTCCCCCGCCCCATTTGCCTTTTCCAGTTTTGCTCAGGTCTACAACAAGGAAGTCACACAAACTCCATTGATTTGCTATAAATTCATGCTTTTCCACTATGGATTGGGTTCTTACTATTCCATAGCAATGCTTTTATTCATTGTTTATCGATACATTTCCTATGGTGATTGATCCAAACTTTTCCTAAATTCTTTAAGGAGTTTATATTCTAATTGGGGAAATGACATAAACACAAATAAGTACTCATAAAAATATATATAATATGAATCCAAAGTAGCTTCTGAGGGGAGGATATCAACAATTGTGATGGGGGGAGAAAATTGGGACAGGTCTCATTGAATGGCATTTAAATTGAGCATAAAGAAACCTAGGGATTCTGTGGGATAGAGGTAAGGAGGAAGGGAGTGCATTCCAGGAATGTAGGACAACCTGTGCAAAAATATGGCAAGAGATGATGGAATGACATAAATGAGGAACAAGTAAGCCTGTGTCGTTTGAATGTAGTGTACATGAGGGAGAGTTATGGATAATAAACCTGAAACATAGGTGGGACCAAGATTGGGAGAGATTTGAAAATGTCTTGGGACTTTTTATTTTGTCTTGGTAGTAATTGGGAGCTAATGAAGCTTCCTGAGCAGATGAGTTATATGACTAGATTTGTGCTTTAGGAATATCAATTTGTTGACTTAGTAAGGGAGAGAACAGAAAGAGAAGATCCTGGAATTTGGAAGAAAACTTGAAAGACTATTGTAAGAGCAGTGATGATGGACTGAACCACAGTGGTGGCCATGTGTGTGGAGAGAAGGGGACAGATGACAGAGATATTGTAGAGGTCAAGAGGATGTAGCAACTGACTGACTCTGCCATTTCTGTAGTGTTATTCATTGTTAACTTGTTTTCTGTCTCAAAGGAAAAGGTAATCCTTTCCTCTAAAAAGTGATCAAGCAAACTGGAGTCAAAGCAACACACCTGGAATTAGAGGATGAGTGTGTTTAACTAACTTTAGTTACTTATGTGTCTTTGAAAGAAAGAGGTTGAGAAGGGCATCCCTAGTTGATCTGGTGATGGGGGAGGGGACCTAGCACCATTTGGAGCTATTGAATCCCTAAGAGAAGTGCTCTTGGGGACATTCCTAAACTCACAGACTGAACTCTCCTTTTGAACTACATTCCTTACTTGCATATTCATGTGGGTTCCTTGTTGATGAAATAAAATTCATAGGAGGGTAAAGTGATTTGAAAGAATTATGGCAGACCACAGGAGTTCCCTCCTATGGGAAAGGAAAATGCACAAGGGAAGAAATACGATGGAAAATATTTATATTTCCAAAGAAGTTTAGAGCAGTCATGTCAACGGCAAATAGAAATGGGCCAACTAAACCATACATAAAGATCCCTGTGCTGCACATTGACTTAGAAAACCACATATTATCATAATTTATGTTTTATTGCATTTTTATTTATTTTGTCAAATGTTTCCCAATTATAGTTTAATGTGGTTCAGGCCCACTTAAGAATGTTGTGGACTAAATTCTAGCTGTATGCTTGACACTTCTGGTGTAGAGTATTAATTGTGAAGAGGGAGAAGAGAGCAGAGAATTCAGTAACAATAGTTCTAGTTACTGAGGCAATCTTCCGGTCAAATAACTTTTTCATTTCTCCTCTTAATGAAATACCATGAACTTCTAAAACACCTTGCTTATCACAGCATCTTCCTGAAAAGTCATATGGTCACTGGATTTAAAAATAGAAGGGACCTGTGACATCATCCAGTTAAAGAATTTTAGTGTTAGAAGAGACTTCAGGGAGGGGGCAGAGCCAAGATGGCAGCATAGCAGCAACAAGGCTCTGCAGCTCCCACATAGCCACCTCAAATACCCATAAAATATGACTCTAAACAAATTTTAGGGCTCCAAAACTCACAAAAATACACAAAAACACATCTCCTGCTGAAGGCAGCTCAGCAGGAAGGGCTCATCACAGCACGCTGGGAGCTGAAAACCAGACTAGCCTGAAGTGGCGGCTTGGCCCTGGGGTGGCCAGGACGAGCTGCAGCTGGAGCCCTCAGGAGAGTGGATCAGCAGCAGCTGTGGCAGTTTCCAGAATTATCAAGCCATAAGAAACAAAGACAAAGTGAAAAGTCAGTGGAACTCAGCTAAATTTGGGGGACAAAAGTGGTCTGGTCAAACTGCCTCTGGGGCAAGTAAGTGGCAGAAGCAGCAGCCCTGCAGCCGCCTCCATGTGGCTGCTTCAGAGCTCCTGACCTGCAGAATGCAGGGGGGCCAAGTGATTGTTCAGAGGCTAAGTGCTCTTGCGTTGAGCGGCCTGGATCTGGATCATGGTCTTGGGTGGTGATCCTGGGGTGCATTTTCAGTAAGCCAAAGCTGGTGGGGGCTGCAGCAGCCTCCTAATAGCTCTAGCAGCTGTGAAAACCCTAGTGATTGGGATAGAACCTTCCCCTCTGGAAGCAGAGTTCCACAGAGCTAAAAATTCAGGTAATTGACTGGCAACAACATGAGCAGGCAAAGGAAGCAAAGTAAGAACAGCAGTCAACCTCTAGATTCCTTCTTGGGGGACAAAAAGTATCAAAGCATGGAATGGGAGGAAGACAACATGGTCAGAACTCCCATACCAAAAGCTTCCAAGAAACATGTAGACTTATTACAAGCCATAGATCAGCTTAAGAAGGATTTTGAAAACCAAATAAGAGAAGTGGGGGAAAAATTAGGAAGAGAAATGAGAATGATGCAAGAAAATCATGAAAAGAGAGTCAACAACCTGACTGAAGAAAATAACACCTTAAAAAATAGATTAACTCAAATGGCAAAAGAGGCCCAAAAAGCCAATGAGGAGAAGAATGCCTTAAAAAGTCAAATTTCCCAGATGGAAAAAGAATCTCAAAAGCTTTCCGAAGAAAATAATTCCTTCAGAATTAGAATGCAGCAAATGGAAGCCAATGACTTTATGAGAAATCAAGATACTATTAAACAGATCCAAACAAAAGAAAAA
>CM053583.1:99144281-99174870 GCA_028627135.1 Pseudochirops cupreus | reverse complement strand
ATACAAATGTATATGTATGTATACATACACATATGTCTATATAGGAGGGTTTATATATGTGTATGAATATATATTTGAGTATGTGTATAGATGTGTACATAGAGGGCACAGGATCAATTGAATAGGAAGGGACGATACTTTAAAAGGTGAAATTCTGAGGTGGAAGAGGATTAGAATGAGAGGAGACAGGGAGAGACAGAATGGGGTCAATCATCTCATATAGAAGAGACTAGGAATAATTGTTACAATGGAGGGGAAGAACAGGAAGGCAAAAGGGAAAGGGTCAACCTTACTCTCATTGAATTTGGCTTAGGGAAGGAATGACATAAACTCTAAACTGGGTATCTTACCACACAGGAGAATAGGGGTGAGGGGGATGAGAAGTGGGATGATGGAGGGAAGAGTTGCTGGAAGCACACACTTCTGTAAAGGGAGAGGGACAGGGTAGAGAATAGAACAAGGAGGGGGAGGAATAGGAAGGAGGGACATATAATCAGTCTCTCACAATATGTCCACTGTGGAGATGTTCTGTGTAATTACACATGTACAACCTGTATTGAATTGCTTGTCCTTCCAGTGGGGGTGGGTGATGAGGGAGGAAGGTAAAGAATCTAGAATTTAAAGTACTATAATCAAGTGTTAAAAATATATATGTATATATTATTATTATTAACTACATGCAACTGGTAATTAAGATATACAGGCACTGGGGGAGGGAGACTCTTCCTGCCCTACCATAAAGTAAGAGGGGCGATGGGGGAGGACATAGAAGAGAGCAGATTGGGGGAGGGGCTATACAGTGGGATGGACATTTTCAGGTGGTGGGTAGGGGAAAGCTGGAGAGAAAATATGTAACTCAAAATCTCCTGGAAATGAGTGATGTAAACAAGAAAATAAATAAATAAATTTATTTAATTTTTTAAAAAAAGAAAAAAAGAGACTTCAGGAGTTTGTCTGATGCAATTTGAACCCATACCTCTAATGTGGGCCGGTGGAAAGGGCTCTGGCTTTGGAATTATAGGACATGTGTTCAAATTATGCCTCTGGTGCTTTGGGCAAGTCAGTTGATCTCCCTGGGCTTTGGTCTCATCACCTGTAAAATGAGGAGATTGGACTAGATGATCTCTGAAAATCCTTCCAGCAGGATTTATGACCCTAAGAATCCCTTCTAATCTATCCACAATAAGGAGCTATCCAGGGATACATGGAGGAAGGAATCCCACATCCCCCAGTGATGAGGAACTCACTACTTCTAATGTGGCTCATTTCAATTTTAGATAACTATGTTTGAAGGTTTTCTTTCAACTGAGTCAAAGTCTGCCTTTCTGAAACTTCTATTCTTCACTTCCAGTTCTGCCACTTGGAGTCAAGTAGAAAGTCTTAATCTCTCTTCCGCAGGATGGCTCTTCAATATTTGACCTCATCTATGAGATTAAACATCTACAATTCCTTTAACCAATACTCTAATGGCATGATCTCAAATCCCTTTACCATCCTGACATACTCAACAGCCAACACATTCAATGTTCTTCCTAAAATGTGCCATCTAGAATAGAATACAACACTCCATATGTAGCCTGATTGGAACAGAATACAGTGGGGATTATCACCTCCCTAGTCTTGGATACTCTACCTCTCTTAATGGAAACCAAGGTCAAATTAGCTTTTTTTAAATGTCATATCACACAGTGGACTCATAGTAACCTTATACTCCACTAAAACTTCCAGATCTTTGTTCCAGATATACTTCTGCCTAGACAAATCTTCCACATTGAATTTGTGAAGTCAATTTTTTGAACTTCTAAGTGTAACACTTTATGTTTATCCCAATTAAATTTATTTATCCCTATTAAATCTTATTAGATATGGTCCATTGTTCCTGTCAAGATTGTTTTTTATCTTGCTTGTCTTTTAAAAAATATATTTATTTATTTTTAATTTTCAATGTTCACTTCCATAAGATTTTGAGTTTTAAATTTTCTCCTCTTCTCCCTGCCCCCCTCCCCAAGATGTTGTGTAGTCTGATATAAATTCTACATATACATTCATATTAAACATATTTTCACATTAGTGATTTATAAAGAAGAATTAGAACGAATGGGAGGAACCACAAAAAAGAAAAAACAAAACAAAACAAAACAATAGCAACAAGAAAGAGAGCAAATAGTATGCTTCGATCTGCATTCAGACTCCATAGTTCTTTCTCTGGGTGTGGATAGCATTTTCCATCGTGAGTCTTTTGGAACTGTCATAGATTCTTGCATTGCTGAGAAGAGCCAAATCTATGAAAATTAGTCATCACACAATGAGGCTGTTACTGTATACAATGTTCTCCTGGTTCTGCTCATTTCACTCAGCATCAGTTCATATAAGTCTTTCCAGGTTTTTCTGAAGCCTGCTTCCTCCTCATTTTTTTTGTGCCTCATTTTCTTTTCTTTTTTAAAAAATTATTTACTATTAGTTTACAATATTCAGTTCCACAAGTTTTTGAGTTGCAAATGTTCTCTGCCCCCTCTTCCCCACAAATGGAAGCATGCAATCCAATATAGGTTCTAAACATAACCTTCACATTAAACATTAGTCAAGTTGTAAACAACTATAACCAATGGAATGAATAATGAGAAAGAAGAAATAAAGCAAAATGAAATAAAAAAGAGAGAAAGTAGCTTCTTCAATTTTCATTCAGACTCTGTAATTCTTTCTCTGGATGCGGATAGCCTTTCCATCATGAGTCCTTTGGAGTTGTCTTATAACCTTGCCTTGCTGAGGGGAGCCCAGTCTATCAAAGTTAGTCATCACACATATGATGTGCCTGTTATTGTGTACAATGTTCTCCTGGTTCTGCTCACCTCATTCAGCATTGGTTTATATGTCTTTCCAGGTTATTATGAAGTTTGTCTGCTCCTCATTTCTTATAGCACAATAGTATTCCCTTACATTCATATACCACAACTTGTTTAGCCATTCCCCAATTGATGCGCGTCCCCTTGATTTCCAATTCTCTGCCACCACAAAAAGTACTGCTATAAATGTTTTTGTACATGTGAGTCCTTTTCCCATTTGTATGATCTCTTTGGGATCCAGACCTAGAAATGATATTGCTTCTCTTATCCAACCTTATAACTACTTACCAGCTTTGTGCCATCCACAGATTTGGTAAGCATTCCATCTTTGCCTTTATGCAATACAGTGATAATTTTTTTTTTAATTGTACAGTTCCAAGCACATGTCACCTAGAGTATTGCCATGGAGGTCTACTTCCAAGTTGATGTTGAACCACCAATGACTGTTGTCCTATTGTAAGCATTATTAGGTTTAATTCCATCTAATTTCCTGAAGGTCTAGCTCACATCTCTCCCTCTTGTTCACAAGAACAGCACAAGAGAGTTTGTGAAATATTTTTCTAAAATCTAGGCAAGCCCTATGTGCAGCACTCTATTGATCTAGTCTAGTAACACTCACAAAAAGAAACAAAAGGAGTCCAATATGATCAGTCCAAGATGAAGTCATACAGGCTTTGTGAACTACGCTTCTTTTTCTGGCTACTATCCCTATTAAATTCCATCAATTTAGCCTATTTATTCTTACATATTTAGACCTTTTTTAAAAATTTATCTACTTTTTAGTTTTCAACATTCATTTCCAAGACCTGTTTCAATATGATTTTTTAGCTGATGTGTTAGCGTCCTTCCCAGCTTTGTGTCACTTGCAGTTTTTCTAAGTCATAGACAAAAATGATGAACAACACAAGGGCCAAGTACATATTTCTGAGGCAATTTCCTCGTTTTAGAGATAAGAAACTGAAGTCCATGTAAATCTAATGTTTAGAAATAAGATACAGTTTAATATTTTTAAATTACAGACTTAGATATCAACATACAAAAAGGAAAAGATCATCTGTGAAATTGTAAACTACTCTTAGTATAAGTTGTTTTAAAATGAGTGTTAAATTTAACATGATATGACTAAAACTGTCCCGTTGGCACCCCCTTCTGAACTTTCTTTGGGTCTTTTCTGTAATTTTAGGTTTCCTTGATGTTTTTTCTTTTCCTTTCTTTTCTCCTCTCTTCTCTTCTTTTCAAATCATTAACAGCATCTCTATACTCTCTCCTTTCAGGGATTAAAATTGTTCAACTCACAATTAAAGGGACTGAGGCAGAGTTCTGAGTCAATGGCCCTTTATTAAAGGATCCATGATCCCTTCTAATGAAGTAGACCTCAGTTCTTTCTCACTATTTGAGATGCCTCCTTCTTCTGGGACCTTGCTTTTATAGGGTTTGATATCCAAATATGCAAAAGAGGCATGCCAAAATACAGAAGCTGATTGGTTGGTAAACTTTGTTCTTGAGAGCCCAAAATGACATATCAGCAGGTGGATCATAGGCTGGGTATAGCTTAGGGAATCTCTACTGACTAAGTGGTCATAAGATGGTTACCTACTTGTGTTGTACAAGAGAAAATGGTCCAGAGATACAAAAATAAATTGGGGGACTTTCCAAAGCATCAAGGCATCCCACACATGTTGGGTTTGAACATGGAATTTGAATAAAACAGGATGGAGATATCTTTGTCAGCATTCTTGAGGTTGCATAAGTGAGCCTCATAACTTGGTAAACAGGTAGTGAACATCACATTAAAGTTTGAGGCCCACTATAAGAACCTATCTAATCCTTTGTGATTTATGTAGAATATTTAACGGACTAATATTGATTGGAAGAGAGTAGGAATCCAAATGAATGATTTCTCAGATTCCTCTTATTCCTCCCTTCTAACAACAACAACAACCACAGCAAAATCCCTCCCTTGCCACAGCTTGAATATAGCCAAGCAGATTAAATCCATACACTGGGTACTACTGAAAACATGTGCCTCATTCTGCATATCTCCTTCATCAGCTTTTTGCCAAGAGGTAGAAGCCACGTTTCCTCGTTAATCTTCTGAAATAGTCATTGCTCATTGCATGGATCAGAGTTGTTAAGTCTTCTGAAGTTATTTTCTTTTAATTACGTCCTATTTGTTCTGTTTCAAAGGTAGCAAGAGAGCTATGAGATTAATTTTGTGAAGACTCCTTTTTGTAAAGGCAACAATTATTTCTTTACTTCCTCAAGTATCCTTTGGGGGAAGATGGGAATCTAAATGCTCACTTACTGGATTTTCTTAGAGAAAGGTACATCAATACTAAGCACATGGATACAACTCAACAATTCATCGCTACCCAATTGGATTTAACAAAAGGCTAATAGACTTCATTAGGTAGTAACCTGGGGACAAGTTGGTAGAGTATCATAGACAGAGCTGGAAGGGCAGTAATGGTCTAGCCCAACTCTTTCTTTTCCCTGTTGAGGAAACTGAAGCTCAGAGAGTTTAAGTGATTTGCATGAAGACAAATGGCTAATAAATGATAGGCTAGGACTTGAAGCCACACTTTAATGCTCTGAGGGGCTGAATTCTTCCAGCTGTATCAACTAGTCCATCAAGAATAGGCCAGCCTTGGGATGACCTGGATGCCATCTTGCCTGAAAAGAGTAGGCTGGATCTCTGTTAAAGTTCTATGATTTTGGAACGTTTACTAGATAAAGTCTAAGTCAAACATCCAAGCCCATTTTTTCCAATGGTTCTATATGTAAGTCCGGTAGCTTCTTTGGGTGTGTCAGTATAGTTTTCTGAGGAAGAAAAAACACAACAGGTTGAACTCAAGGACCTTCTGGGCGCCTTCTAGCTCTAAATCTTTGATTCTGTGGAGATACATAAAGTTAAGAACCTAATCACTTCTTTGAAATTATCCTGGTTGGGGAGCAGGAATTGAAGGGGAGGAATGTGTCCAGGTGTGTACCAAGTTCCTAGGTCTGCATTCATTTACTAGGCAATATAGCAGTACCCTGAAGGGTCAGGTCAGGTCTATTATGATCCCAGCCAGGACAGAAGACAGTTTCAGTTGCTAGTGCTTTGCCCCATATCCCAAATTAGCTTGTATTTGTGTTTTTGCTTTGTATATATTTAGATATGTATGTAAACTCCTTAAAAGCAGGGATTATTTTATTTTATTTGTCTTTGCATCCCAGTGTGTCTGGCAAACAAAAGTTACTTAATCAGTGCTTTCTGATTATTAGGACTTAGTTATCAGGGCCATCTCTGTGGCCCATTTCAAAGTTCCTGGAATCACCATCACCATTGGTAAAGGAATCTGAAGAAGCATAGAATAGAATTTCAAACTTATAACTCTTCTTTTTTCCCACCAGAAGATTTAGCCAAAATGATGAAAGAAAGAGAGAAAGAAAGAGTGGGGGAGACACAGAGAGAGAGAGAGACAGAGAGAGAGACAGAGAGACAGAGAGAAGAAGAAGAAGAAGAAGAAGAAGAAGAAGAAGAAGAAGAAGAAGAAGAAGAAGAAGAAGAAGAAGAAGAAGAAGAAGAAGAAAACATTTTGTCCGTGGCTTTCTTCTAAAGAAATGTGGCATTTAAAAATGCATTGCTATTTTGTGGTAACTGGGGAGCTCGGTATCTAATCTACTCCAGAGCACATAAGTTCCATTTCCTGTGTTATGAAATGCAAGGGAGCTCTGACGTTCTCCCCTCCCCTGCAATAAAGGGCATAGCTTTGGGCCTGGGCTTAAAAGAGGTAGCAAACAGTGCCCTCTTTTGGTCATTACAGGGACCTGCGGCTTCTCGGAGAGAATGGATCTGAGGTTAAAGAGAAAGGGAATAAAGCGGTTGAATAAACATCAGCCCGAGCTGGATTTACGGTGGTCTTCTCTGCGTGACTCTGATGTCTCCTCGGTTTAAACATCCATGAAACATCTTTATTTTGATGAACGTAAACATTTTAGCTCAGAAACGAGTAACTAACTTGCCTTAAAAAAAACCACTCAAATATTGATTGTTTGGTACAATCCATTAAAACGGATACAAAGCAGAGCGTGCGCTGGATTGTGTGAGAGCAGTCTCCGCCCCATCCCCCTTCTCAGTCTGAATTCCTAGGGGGAACATTGAATGTTGGAGGAAAAACTGCATGTGTTGGAAATTTCCAATGCGCAACTGGTCACCAAAAATCTGAAAGACTGTTTTCCTTCCAGTGATTTGATAAAACCTTCCAACGTTGCTAATGAATAATAAAATATGCAGTATTTTCCACACAACATCTCACTGTAGTCTCAAGAATAACGATATCAGATAGGTACTACTAGGATTATTATTCCCATTTTGCGGAAAATGAAACTGAGCCTCGAAGAATTTAAGTGCCTGTCCAGGGTCACACAACACCAGCATCAGATGCTAGATTTGAAGTTGGACTTTTCTGACTCCCAGTACAGAACTCCATGCACCACATCCCCCTGCCTCTAATCATGTTTTTCATATAATACATGAAAAGGAAGGGATCTAAAAATATACACTTCTGTTGAAATATAATCAGTTCGGTTTTTGTGGTGTTACTTACTGCATTACTAGAGGGCACACACACATCAGTGACTTATTTGTGTAAATACAGTAAAGTATATTACTGGACATTTGCATCAAATGGGAAATATTGTTAGTAGCAAGAAGGGCATTTTTCCTGGTCCTGTGCTAGAAATATTCCCTGCAATGGTTTAAGAATCTCATGAAATATCTATAGACTTGTGTTTTGACAATTAGATCATTTTTAAAAAATCAACATAGTCTTTCCGCATTGACTTGTGGCTAAAATATTATTTTAAATTATTTCTTTCCTGTAGAATCCTCCAAAAAGTTGTTTTTTCTTTGCTCATTTGAATTAGAAAAGTGTTATCCCAGACTAGATGACATTTACTTGTTTGTCAAAGGCATATAGGCTTATTTGGAATCTAGCTTTTATGAGATATCAAGGGAGGAAAAACCAACAACCTCATTTTGGTTGGACTACAGTCAATGTAATCTCCCTAAGGGAAGCAAAAGCCCAAGTTGGTCTCTGTGGTCTGAAGTCACTCGTTTGTCACAACAGAACTGAAGTCTTTAGAGAGAATACAATGAGACATCTTTCTAAGTTCTGGGGGAACATGTGTGTGTGTGTGGGGGGGGTTATGTTTCAAAATAATGAGTAGAGAAGGATGGGGAAATGAATAGCACCCAAAGCACAATTCAGGGACCTTTCAGCTCTTTTAGAATATAACTCATAAATTATTATCTGAAAGATGTAAGAGTCATACGGGCCATGAGTCAGTCAATAAACATGAATTGAGTATCTATTGAGAGTCGAGCTACTATTGTAGGTAACAGAGGTTTACATTCCGGTTGGAGAAGCAAGATTTAAGGTCAAGAATTAAAGAACACGGTACAATCTAAGGTCATGGAAATGGACCCAGCTATATTCTAAGTGCTATGAAGTTTAGATAATGGATCAGTCTACACTGAAGGTCTTTTCCAGAAAAAATGCTTTCTACTCACACTGCCATTTCTAAAGTTTCTTCTTTAGATTCTTTTCATCAATGCAGAAGAAATTACACTGGGGAGAGAATTTAATAGCTATTCCTCAATAGCAAACTCGACAAATGATAGAAACCAAAGTTTCTAGTATCACAGCTTCTATAGCTAGAAGGGATATAAGAAGCCATCTACTCCTATGCTCATTTTACAGAAGAAGAAAGTGAGGCCAAAAGAGGTTAGGTAAGGGACCTCCCTAAGGGCACTTAGCAAATGCGTGGTAGTCTGGTTTTAGACCCAGAACTTCTGACTCTAAACCCAAGATTCTTGCCACTGCACCAGGGATAAAGATAAGATAAATATTCACTTAAAATGGAAATCAGAAAATAAACCCATTAAGTTGTTTTCCTTCTGTTAAGTGTTTTTAATGAAGCATTTGCTTTGAGTTGTGCCCACGCAACTTCAAACATCCAAATAAAAGGTGAAAAATTCAGTACCAAATGACTAGCAAGCCTGGTCTATCCAAGGCTGAGCACATAGGGCCTGTTCAATAAAATATCTGCATGATTGACGCTTAATTTTTCAATTTCTTGCAGGGGGGAAGATATTTCACGTTATATAGACTCGGCCTGAAGCCAACTACTTCCTGTGCATCCACACCACACCATTGTATTTGTAACGACAATTCACATTTAGACAGTGTCCCAAAAATCTTAGTGAAGTGTTAAGCTGTTAAATCATCAGCATTTAATAGCATAAACTACTGAAGTTTACTGCATTGAGACTTTTGGGACACCCTGTAATAATACTTTAAGGCTTTTCTCACAACAACCTTATGAAAAAAGGTAGCAGAAGGATCGTTTTCTCCATTTTACAAATGAAGAAATTACCTGGAGAGGTTAGTCAACATTCCCATGGTTACAAAAATAGTGAGTGTAAAAACCAAAATGTGAACCCTCCTCTTCTGATTTTCCTGCACCGTGATGGTTAAAAAAACACGTTATTTTTATTCTTACAATAACATAATTTATAGGGCATTTTCAACTTTGCAAAGTACTTTAAGTGCATTGTCACTTGAGTCTCACGATAATTTGATGAAGTGAGTGCCATCAACATTATTATTCCCATTTTGCAGGTGGCAAAAGTGAGACTCAGAGAGACTTGTCTGTGGTCACACAGGTGGTACTTAGAAGCAGATATTACTGACTTTGAGTATTGCACCCTATGAGCTAGGTAATGCAGGTGTTCAAATCCCCATTTAAAAATATATATAACGTTTCTTGGCACTGATACCATTCTGGACATACAGTGGTGACATTAAGAAGGGCAGACCTTATAACTTTTTGCCCGTATTGTCAAAGCTATTAAATTACAATGATGTTTATTTGGCATTTGAGAGTTTTCGATGAATGAGTTTAATTTGGATAGAGAGTACAGATGCTCAATATGGTTTTCTTGCTTTAAAAATAATTGTCTCGTTGGAAGCCACAGAGATTTACAAATCATAAGAAGTACTGCTATTCTTTCAAAAGGGTTCCAGACAATGAAATGTTAGACTCTAGAGTTACTTTAGGCACTTGAAAATTGTTTTTCCCTTAAAGCACTTCTATGTTGCTTTATTTAAAGTATGAACAAAATACCTCATAATGCCTTGCTTATGTAAAGCACATAACACTTCAGAGTGGTTTTGGTGGCTGGTGACTGCTATAGACATATCACTTTAAGGTCTATAAAGCACTTCACAGGTTATTTCATCTGAATATCACCAACCACCTTAGGACCTTCCAGGTATTATATTTATGTATATTTTTATTATATTTTCCATCCCTCTTTTCCTTTTTTTTTTGAAAGTGAGGAAACTGAGGGTCAATGAGAGTAAGTGACTTACTCATAGTCCCATGGCTAGTAATAGTTAGAGGTGGTATTTGAACCCAGATCCCCTTGACTTCCTGTCTGGGGCTCTAGCCAGTGGACCAGACTGTTCTCATCTACAACAGCTCATTTATTGTAATTGGAGATAGACTTCAGGGTATGAAATATCCAAGGGAAATGAGCCAGTTCACAGTGTTCGACTACAAGGAAAACTGGGAACAGAACCTAAAACTACTCCCTCATTGGAGTCATTAAATTTTGCCTGACATTCTATCTGGAGAGATATTTAAGTGAAACAAAGGCATTTTGATGGAAGACTTATCTCTTTCCTTTTCATCCTCACACCTCTCCCCTGACCACTGTTTGAACACATTTCAATCATCAGCAATCCCAGCAGGGCATGGCTGCCACATGGCTGCTAATAGTATCCCAAATGCAGCATCCCAGGGGTTCATCCAGGAAACGCAATCACAGGCCAGCCAGTTACCGTATTTCTCCTTAAAGGGACTCCCTCCACATCCAAGCCAGTAGGGCCGGGCCCCAGGCCCAGTCCTGTTGGACCTACAATAGTTTTACCACTCACGGGGCCCTGCTGATAGATGAGGAAGAGGAATAAAACCAAAGCAGGCACCTATAAAACGTAATGACTGTTTAGTTGGCCTTGCCATGGGAATATTGAATCTGCCAAAGGCATCCACTGATTTGTGGCCCCCATCAGAATCCTGCCTGGCTCTGAGATCTGTGTGTTCCGAAAGGTTTTCCATGTTCCAGCTCACAGCACTCCAGTATTGGATAAATAAATGGGAAGCACAAAGCAGCCAGTGTCCCTGGAAAACAGCAGGTTCCCTTTTTGTCTGAGCAAGGCAAAGCCGTGCAAGGCTTACCAAGACCCTCTCAGAGCCATTAGCAGTGGGCTCTCCATCTGACAAAACAGATTTGCTAGCTTGACTTTGAACTTAAAAGTCAACAGAGAGGGGGGAAAGTGTGGGAAAGACAGGCACCTAAAGGCAGGGCTTGCAGATTTTTTCAGGCCCGTGTGTTCCCACCTTCCCTCTCTACACTCCAGGTTCCCTCTGGTCAACTTTTTCAGGGTTCCATTCAGAGTGACCCCTTAGCAAAAGCCCTTCATTCCTGGGACACAGGTTAATGTTGCCTGAGCTATTTTTCTTTCATCTAGTGAGGTTGGCTAAGCAGATAGTGAGGGTTGGAAAGTGCAAGCTTGGCATTTGGTGCTGGGAACCCCAAAGGCAATTAAATTCAGTTAGGCAAATATTGATCAATCACCTACCAGAGGTAAGGCACTGTGTATTCAGGGCACTAGTGGAATAGAAGATGCATGTATTTGTTGTTCAGTCATAGCAGACACTTAGTTTGGGGGCTTTCTTAGCAAAGATACTGGAGTGCTTTGCTAGTTCCTTCTCCAGCTCATTTTACAGATGAGGAAACTGAGGCAAACAGGGTTAAGTGACTTGCCCAGGATCACACAGCTAGTCAGTGTCTGGAGCTAGATTTGAACTTAGGTCTTCCTTACTCTAGACCCAGCACTCTATCTACTGAGCCACCTAGCTGCCCCCACATAGATGTACATAGATAAGTAAATTATGAAGTAATTTGGATTTCAAGGGGTGGGGGAAGTGTTAAGGAGGATGTAGCCTGTGAGCAGGGGATTCTACAAACAAGAGGCAAGAGCAGGATTCATTCCAGATATGGCAGACCCCTTGGGCAGACAGAAGGTAGAGAGGAAATGGGATTCATTGTACAGAGGTACTCAGTTTGACTGGAACAAATAATGAATGAGGGAGGATAATATGGAGCCTGGAAAGGGAAGTGAGAGTCAAGACTGCAAAAGGCCAGACTTAAATGCCAGACTACAGCAATAGGGAGCTGCTTGGGATTGTTCAGTGGTGGGGCAGGGCAGGCAGGACATGGTCATCTCTGAGGTTTAACAATATCTGTTTGGCAACTCTGTGAACGAGGAATCAGAGGGAAGACTAGAGACTTGGGAGGCTAATTCAGAGGCTATGAGAAGAGAAGCTGCTTGTGGAACTTGTGTGAATTTAAAGGTTATGGGTGATCTTTTTCTGGCAAAACCTCCTCCTGAGTACCTCTGTACAATGAATATAAAATGTATACTTTCCGCTTTGCTAAGTAGGACAAATTCTTTCCAAGGGTATTATAAAGTTTGTCTATATTTAGTGTCCTGTACTATAATAAATAATAATAATAGTTAGCATTTAGATAGCACTTTTAGATTTGCAAAGCCCTTTACAAAGATTATCCCATTTTTCCTCACAACAACCCTGGGAGGTAGATATTATTATTTCCTCTATTTACAGATAAGAAAACTGAGACTGAGAGCTGTTAAGCGATTTTACTTAGAGAAATAAAGCTACTGTCTAAAGGCAGATTTGAACTCAGGTCTTCTGACTGAAGATCTGCAGGTCTACTATACCTTCTTCTTCTACTACTACTACCACCACCACCACCACCACCATCAGAAATTGCCCTTTAACACCCTAAGAAATAAAACAAAGAAACAGAATTAGTTAGGTTAACAAAAAAGGAAGGGCCACAAAGGAACTCATAAGAATCCTGAAGTTCTTTCCACACTCTTAATTGCCTCATTTCCCATTCCCTGTCATGTGATTTTTGTTGTCGTTTGGCTGTGCCCAATGCTTCATGACCCCATTTGGGGTTTTCTTGGCAAAGGTATTGGGGTGCTTTGCCATTTTCTTCTCCAACTCATTTTACAGATGAGGAAACTGAGGAGAACATGGTCAAGTGACTTGCTCAGGGTCACACAACTAGTAAGTGTCTGTGGTTAGATTTGAATTCAGATCTTTCTGACTTCAGGCCTGTCACTCTATCCACTGTGCCACTTAGCAGCCCTTTAAGTCACATGACTTAGAATTGTCTAAAATGTATTCACTAGTTTTGTTTAGCTGTGAGGGATTTCCTAGATTCAACCTTTGGTAGGTTTTCCTATTTTTACCAGAGGTTGTAAACTAGTTTCTTTTTTTAAATTAAATTTTATTTTAAAAATTATCAATTATTTCTCCCCCACCTCAAAGCATGGGGAGGGGGGAAGAGAAAAACAAGACACGTAGAACAATTAAGCATAGTCAGTAAAAATAAATTCCCATATTAGCCATGTCTGAAAATGTGTGTCTTATTCTGAATGTTAAACTATCCCCACTCTTTATCAGAAGGTACTTCATCATCGGTCCTCTGCAATCACAATGGATCGTTGTGTTGACAATTGCTTTCTTTTTAAAATAAATGTTAATGATAGTTTTTTTTAAAAATCACAGTCATTTCTGGATTTACCTGTGCCCTAGAAATGAAAAATTTGTTATAACAAAGCAAAACAGATTTAAAAAAAGAATAACCCAACCTATGTGATGAGTGCATCTGACAAAGTATTCAACTTTTTGATCTTGTATAAATCAGTTAACTAACTGATCAATCATCAAGCATTTTTGTCTCCTATGTGGTGGATACCATGCTAGGCTCTAAATGTACAAGGACAAAAATAAAATGGTCTCTGCCCTCTAGATGCTTCTATTCTCTGTAAGCAGATATAAAATATATTCAAAGTAAAGACAAAATCATATCTGGGACAGGGTGGAGGCACCAGCAGCTATGGAGATCAGGAAAGTCTCCCGTTTCTGTAAAAAGGATGGGAGCACCATAGATTCACAACTGAAAAAGACCTTAAAGTTATCCAGTCTGGGGTTCTTTACCTGTGACTTGTGCATTTTAAAATTAAAATTTTAAAAAGTTCTGGCAGGGAGAAAATTTGGAACTCAAGGGATTGTGGAACAGAATGTTGTGAACTGAAAGTAAATAAATAAATTTTTTTAAAAAGTTCTGGCAACCATATTTCAATATGATTGATTTTCTTTGTAATCCCATAAATAAAAATATTTATTTTGTGTGTGTAAAAACATTATTCTGAGAAGGGGTCTGTAGGCTTCATCAAATTGCTTCAGGGATCCGTGACACACAAAAAGGTTAAGAACCCCCAATGCAGTCTAATCTCTTCCTTTTGAAGATGCCCAAGGTCACACACTGAGTAAATAGCATCTCTGGTTTTCAGATTCAGATCTTCTGTTTCCAAATAACAGTACTCTTTATGTTTCATGATCTGTTCTTTAGGAATAGTGTTGGTTATTAAGATTACTCAGAACTCAGTTTGCTTTTCACATTCTTTTGATTTCATCTCTGGAGTTACTAGGCATAACGTTCTCCTTGGTTTTGTTCATTTCACTTTATCAGTTCACTCAAGTATTCCCATGTTTCTACGAATTCCTTACATTCAGCCTTTCTTACTGTATAAGAATATTCCATTCTATATATCACAGTTTATTTAGCTACTCCTCAGCCCATAGGCACTCACTTATTTCTAATTCTTGGTTACTGCAAATGCTTTCACATCTACTTTCTTCCTGGCATCCTGAAGCTAGCCAGAGTAAAATCAACTTACTTTGTAAAGGACTCTGCCAGGGTGCCCGTGGTCCTCATCCTCACTCATCAATCAGCAGCCTTGTCACCAGCTGCTGACATCTGAAACTGGAAGCTGGGATGTTATGGCACAATAAAATGTACAAGCCAATAAACTTACTTGATGATTTGTCATGCTTTTTTTTATGTCTCCTGCCAGGTCTTCCCCCATATTTATTACCAGACCTGCAGCAGACCTGGATTCTCTGAGCTTCCACCCAGCAGTGCCTTGTTAGTATTGGGCAAAAACATTGTCACTATGTTCATTTAAGCAACCTATGCAAAATAAAGACAGAACAGAATGTTGACTAGCAGAGACTTTGGTGCAAGAGACAAGAATGAGAGATAAATGAAAATGGTAAAAAGGTGTCCACGTAACTCCCAATTATCTGTTGGATCTCTGACACAGGAGAAGCAATGACTTCCAGGGCCATTTCTGGGTGTCAGTGTTTGTTTAAACATGGAAAATAAAGAATCCCCTTGTATCTCCAAACCTCCAGAGAAGACTGGACTCAGTATGGACATTGGCTCCAGTGCTCATTTTTTTCATTAGATGATCTGTATTCCATGCTCAAAGAGATTTTGGACTGATCTGGTCTAGACTTTCATGACTAGATTGAAATTCAAGTTAAGTCAATTCTTAACTTTTCACAGGTACAATGTTCCTAGAAAATGTTATGAAAGTCAAAACTGCAAATGTTGACACATTGAACCTTTAGGAAATAGGGGGTTAGGCAGGACACCCCCTGCTGCACTGGCACTGGGGAGTGGGCAGGGTGACCATCATCTCATTTACCCACAAACTGAGGTGCTTTCCCATTTTTTCAATTCCTTCATTGCACTAGAGAGGTTACTTTGGCACTTTCTGGAGCAGATTCATGAACACTTTTATGAATGTTTTCCTCTTTTTTGCACATATAAATGTATATAAAGGTGCACCTTGCCCCTCTCCATTTTTTTTCTACTGTGTATAGCCATGAATGTACATGGTTGCCAACGCAGAAGTATAAATAAGGTTACTAATAAAATCACCAGAATGCTTGAAGTCATGAAAATTAAACTCGAATATTGAGGATGGACTGTGCTTGGCCTCAAGGTGACTCTGTTGGAACCTTTCCTGCACTTTCAGGCTCTGCCTCTGGGACTCCTTTTGCCTTATCTTTGTCATAGTTCTAGCAAAGACTTTTGCTCCTATGGATGAGAACATACTCTGGTAGCTGCATACCATCAGAGAATTGGGCAGCTTCCAACTTTATCTGTTTAGGGTGCCTTAATTTCTTTTGTGTTAGAAGCAAAGAGCTTTGAACATAAAAGGGTGGGGCTGTGGAAGTCGGGGAGCAAGAAACTGGTTATCCTTGATTTGTAAGAACTTTTCATTCTCAAGTTGTTGTTCTGGAATTCAAGTTTGTCTTCATTTCGTTCTCAATCAACCTAAGAAGCTCTTTCCTGAAGCACTCTACTTTATGGGGACAATATTCCTTGGGGAGCTTTTCCAGCAGCTGTTAACCAGAGCTGGTCATTCAGTCAAAGAAAGTTCTTCAGATTTAGAAGTCTTAGCTCAGCAGTTCCAAGCTGCTCTCTATTTGATCCCACCCTGTGGCTGTCAGTCACTCTGGACACTTTTTTCTGCATGGTACTTGGTCATAGGGAGGCATCCTGATCTCTGTCAGGGGTGAAATGAGCTGGTGCCATTTGGATAATATTGAGGCCAGGATGCTTCAGTAGTTCCTAGTTGACCACTAAGAAAAATAGTTCTTGATACAAAGTGAAATGAGCAGAACCAGGAGAACATTGTACACAGTAACATCAATATTGTATGATGGTCTTCTCTGAATAGCTTAGCTATTCTCAGCAATACAATGATCCAAGATAATTCTGTAGGACTGATGATGAAAGGTGCTGTCCATCTCCAGAGAAAGAACTAGTAAAGCCTGAATGCAGACCAAAGATACTTTTTCTTTACTTTCTTTGTTTTCTTTCACAGAATGACTTACATGCAAATGTGTTTTGCATGATTACACATGTATAACCTATGTCAAATTGCTTGCTTTCCCAATGATGGGGGGAGGGGATGGAGGGAGAGAATTTGGAACACAAAATTTGAAGAAAAAAAAGATCTTAAAATTGTTTTTACATGTAATTGAGAAAAAATATTTTAAAAATAGTTCTTCTGATGCAAAGTGAAGAGAGCAGAACCAGGAGAACATTGTACACAGTAACAGCAAAACTGTGTAGTGATCAAATGTGGGTGACTGAGAGATTCTCAGCAATACAATGATCCAAGAAAATTCCAAAGGACTCAGGATAAAAAAACGCATCCACCTCTGGAGACAGGACTGATGGAATCTGAATACAGATTAAAGAATACTATTTTTCACTTTCTGTATTTTTTTCTTGTCCCTACCCCACCCCCACTCCCCCGCCTTGAGTCTGTGTCTTTTTTCACAACATGACTAATATAGTAATATGTTTTGCATGATTGAACGTGTATAACCTATATCAAATTGTTTACTGTCTCGGGGGGGGGGGTGAGGGAGAGAGAGAAAATTTGGAATTCATTTTTTAAAAAATAAATGTGTTTTTTTAAGGGTACCTGAAAAAGGTGGGATTTAAATTTTTTTTTCTCATTCTTATCAATTTATTGCAGGAGAGTTAAATAAATATTTCACCATTGAAAGAAAGGTTGTTTGCATTATCCTCTGCTCTCGTTTTTTTTAAAAATTAAGTTTATTCATTTATTTTTAGTTTTCAATATTCACTTCCATAAGATTTTGAGTTCCAAATTTTCTCCCCATCTCTCCCCTCCTCCACCCCAACGTGGCATGTAATTTTCTATAGGCTCTACATATACATTCATATTAAACCTATTTTCACATTAATCATGTTGTAAAGAAGAATTAGAACCAGTGGGAGAAACCATGAGAAAGAAGAAACAAAAGAGAGAGAGAGAGAAAGTGAGAGAGAGAGAGAGAGAGAGAGAGAGCAAGACAGAGCACACAAATAGTATGCTTCAATCTGCATTCAGACTACATAGTTCTTTTTCTGGATGTGGATAGAATTTCCCATTGTGAGTCTTTTGGAGTTGTCTTAGACCCTTGCATTGCTGAGAAGAGATAAGTCTATAAATTAATGTTAAAAATTATCTTTACATTTAACTGGGGAAAAATAAAGTATTATTTTAAAATAGTTCTTTTAATTTCTGTTAATAGATCTTTATAAAGATCTTGGAGAGGGGCAGCTAGGTGGCAGAGTGAATAAAGTGCCAGCCCTTGAGTCAGGAGGACCTGAGTTCAAATTACGCCTCAGACACTTACTTAACACTTACTAGTCATGTGACCTTGGGCAAGTCACTTAATCCCTACTGCCCTTCCTTTCCCTCTCCAAACAGCAAATAAATAAATAAAAGATAAAAAATAAAATAAAAAAAAGATCTTGAAGAAAGGCATCTGGCTCTTCAAATGCCAAAGACCATGGCAATTTTCCCCCTTCCTACTTGGTTGATTGCCTCCCTTCTGCCATTTGTTCCTTGTATGATCTTGGGTAAGTCAGTTTCCTGGGCCTCCATTTTTTCATCTACAAAATGGAGGGTTTGGATTAAACTACTTCTACAATCCCTTCCAGATCTAAACCTTGTTTGCTATTATTCTATGATATTTCTTCATACACTAATTGGAACTGGGTTATGGTTTTGAAGGCAGAAATCTATGCTAATGGATGGCAATAAGATTAAATAGGTCAGATTGTTTCCTAGAAGAGAATTAGAGACTTGGAGGGAACTAGGGCTGAGGTCAGTACCTGTAATTGAAAATTCTTAAGAATTTAAGAAATAAACCAAAAAAAGTAGGTAGAAACAAGAGAGGGGATTTGGACCAGGAATTGGGAGATTACGGCACCCAAGAAATGAGTAGAAACAAGGAAGACAAGAGGGCAATGCAAGAAGAGCTGGAGAACAAAGCAGAGCCAGTGCAGAAGGGGAAGTGGGATGGCCCAACTTTGATCTGTCTCATGCATTGAATCAGCATTAAGCTTGTTTTGAGAACTTCTCTTAGTTCAGTAGTGGAATCCAAAGATTTGACTGCTGTGGTAACTGCATGGAGGAAAGAAGGTGGGTATGAACCAAATGTCAAAATTAGTCCAGGGGGAAGCAGTGTAAAGAATGTATGACTGGGAAAGAAGACCAGCCAGTCCATGTGTTCCATTGGAATCCTCAGGATAGCTAGAGAATTTGAGTAAGGATCCAAGTGTTCTGGGTGGGCTCACTATAGCAATAAAATGAATGAGTCATGAAGGATAGATGGGCATGGATAAGTTCCGATCTGCATGAATTGAGGAAATGTTCATATTGAGGAGATCACAAATCTTCTGGAATATTGGAGTACCATCAACCACAGATTTTTACACGTATAAACACAAAACCAAGTGAAATGAAGAGATTTTCAAGATGATACATAATTTGGGCAGTGAAAGAGAAAGATAGTAGAAGTAGAAGATCAATTTAATAGGAATGTGTGAAACATTGATATCCAACCTACTAATTAAGTTCCAAGAACTAATGAACCCAGAATATTGAGCAAGGTTTTAATTTTAATTGAAAATCAATTATTAATTTAGAGTAGCTTTTTGTTTTTATGTATTTCCTTTTAAAAATATTTTATTGATGTATTTTGTCTTTACAACCCAATTATTTCTCTTGTCTTCCAGGTTGAACCCACCCTTTTGACAAAGGGAAACAATTAAGCAAAAGAGATCTAACATTGATGTTATGCATAACTAGACAGAGGTCCCTTCCTGACAGGACAGAAAATATGTATGACAATATTCTGTTCTAATAGTCCTTGACTTTTTTTGATATGAGGGAGGAGGCATACTTCATTATCTCTTCTAGTGATAGATTCATTTGCATTGTGTGCACGAGAAGGAAATAGGTCATTTATTAAGCACAATTATTATCTCATTTGATCTTGAGCAAGGTTTTGGGGTTATTTTGTTGATTTTTTTAAAGTTTATTTTTAGTTTTCTTTTTAAAAAAATTATTTGTTTACTTTTAGTTTACAACATTCAATTCCACTGTCCCTTGAGTTTCAAATTTTCTTCTTCTCCCTCTCCTCTCTCCTTCCCCCCCACCATGATGGCATGCAATTAAATACAGGATCTACAAATACCTTCACATTAAACATTAGTCAAGTTTGTAAAGAAGGATTATAACCAATGGAGTGAACAATGAGAAAGAAGAAAAAAACAAAACAAAGAAGAGAGAGCGCAAGTAGTTTGCTTCAATCTGCTTTTGGACTCTGTAGAATTTCTCTGAACGTGGACATCCCTTTCCATCATGAGTCTTTTGGAGTTGTTTTATAACCTTGCATTACTGAGAGGAGCCGAATCTTTCAAAGTTAGTCAACACAGATACAATGTGTCTGTAATTGTGTACAAAGTTCTCCTGGTTCTGCTCTCCTCACTCAGCATCAGTTTATATAAGTCTCTCCAGGTTATTATGAAGTTTGTCTGCTCCTCATTTCTTATAGCACAATAATATTCCATTACATTCATATACCACAACTTGTTTAGCCATTCCCCAGTTGATGGGCATCCCCTTGATTTCCAATTCTTTGCCACCACAAAAAGAGCTGCTATTAATATCTTTGTACATATGGGTCCATTTCCACTTCTAGGATCTCTTTGGGATACAGCCCTAGAAGTGGTATTGCTGGGTCAAAGGGTATGCACTTATTTATAGCCCTTTGGGTATAGTTCCAGATTGCTCTCTCTGGTTGAGTCAGTTCACAACTCCACCAACAATGCATTTGTGTTCCAATTTTTCCATACCCTCCTCGGTGTATTTTTAGTTTTCAACATTCACTTCCATAAGTTTTAAATTTTCTTCCCCTTCCTAATCTCCCCCCTCCCCAAGACAGCGTGCAATCTGATAGAGGTTCTACATATACATTCCTATTAAACATTTTCACATTAGTCATGTTGTATAGAAGAATTAGAATGAATGGGAGGAACCACAAGAAAGAAAGGAAAACAGAAAACAAAAAAAGAAAAAATCTGCTTCACTCTGCATTCAGATGCCATCATTCTTTCTCTGAATGTAGATGGCATTTTCCATCATGAGTCCTTTGGAATGGTTTTAGTACTTGCATTGCTGAGAAGGGCTAAGTCTATCAAAATCAATCATCGTACACCATGATTGTTACTGTGTACAATGTTCTCCTGGTTCTTTGAGTAAGGTTTTCTTTTTTGTTTGTTTGTTTTTGCTTTTTTGAAGGGGGGGGGGAAGGCAGGGCAATTGGGGTTACGTGACTTGCCCAAGGTCACACGGTCAGTAAATGCCAAGTGTTTGAAGCAGGATTTGAACTCAGGTCCTCCTGACTCCAGGGCTGGTGCTCTATTCATTGCACCATCTAGCCACCTCTTGAGTAAGGTTTTTAATTCAGGGTCCATGGATAGATTTTGTGGGTCCCATAAACTTGGGTGGGAAAAGTCACATCTTTATATTCACTAATCTGTAAACGAAATTTGGCATTTTATTCTACTATAAATATAAACAACAATTTTGCTGACAATAGGCACGTGGGCGTCACCAGATTGCCGTGGGGTCCGTGACACACAAAAAGGTTAATTTTCTAGAGGTGAATTTTCATTTATAGATTATCATGGGTTTAGAGCTAGACAGGGCTATGAAGGTCCTCTAGTCAATCTGCTTTTATTTATTTTTTTTAATAATAAATGAGAGAAACTGAAGGACAGGGAAGGGAAGTGGTTTTTTCCAAGGTCACACATTATAAGCAAGAGTTAGAACTACAAATGAGGTTCTTGAGCCAGCTGGGTGGGACAGTGGATAGAATGTTGGTGTTGGAGTCTGGGTAATTCACTTAACCTCAGGTCTAGCATCTTCCTCTGTAAAATGATAGGGTTGGACTAGATGACCTCTGAATTTCCTTCCAGCTCAAAATCTTTGGTCCTATGACTCAAGCCAGGGCTCTTTCTGCTATATCATGATGCCTTCCTAGCTTTTGTAGGGATAGAGGAATGTCAGCTAGAGATGCTGTCAACCTTAGAAATATGTCAGAAATATTGTTATGTTGGGAAAATAGTTTATAGCCTCCATAGCAGGTTGGCATCATTGTATCACAGAGATTATCTGATCACAGCACCTCCCATCCAATCATACTACTTCAGAGAGCTAAGGGCAATCAATTTTTGCATGGTGGTCTGGGAGAATAAGTTGCATTTTAATAAAATGTCATTGATGCGTTTTGTTTTTACGTTATAATCATTTGCTAGTATGTCCACTCTACCCACTGAACCCTCACTGGTAAAAAAGAACATCAATTAAGTAAGATTACTAGATACAGCAATCATAGTTGCTGTTATATACACCATTCTGCATTCGTAATCTCCAACTTTTCTCCCAAGACAAAGAAGGGATCTTTCATCAACTGTTACATGAGATCAAGATAGATCATTATAATTGATCAGAATTTGACTATCTTTAGTTGTTTTCATATGCATTATTATAATAGCTGTGGAACACTGTAACAATTCACTTAACCTCACTTCAAAGCAATAGAATTGTGAATACTGTTTTCCTAGTTGTACTTACTTCTCTCTGCATCAGTTCATACAAGTCTTCTTGGTTTCTCTGAATTCATCATATCCACTGCTTCTTATGATATAACTGTATTTATACATAATTTGTTCAGTTATTTCTCAGCTGATGAGTAACCACTTAGTTTTCAATGTTTTGCTACCAAGAATGCTACTATAAATATTTTGGTATATATGCAGCCTTTCTTTCTGGGAGTTCTGGGATGTGGCTATAATATTTCTGGGTGTTTTCATTTTAGGATCTCTTTCAGAAGGTGATTCTTTCAATTTCCCTTTTACTCACGAAATCTAAGACATCAGGGCAGTTCTCCTTCATATTTTCTTGAAACATGACATCTAGGCTCTTTTATTGATTATGACTTTCAGATAGTCCAATAATTTTTAAATTATCTCTCCTCAATCTATTTTCCAAGTTTGTTGCTTTTCTGATGAGATGTCTCATATTTTCTTCAATTTTTTCTTTGATGTCTTATGAAGTCATTATCTTCCACTTGCCTAATTTTAATTTTTAAGGAATTATTTTCTTCAGTGAGATTTTGTACCCTTACTTCTATTTGGGCAGTTCTGCTTTTTAAGAAGTTCTTTTCTTTAGTGAATTTCTGTACCACCTTTTCCTTTTGACCTATTCTACTTTTTAAAGGATCCTTTTCTTCAGTGAATTTTTGTGCCTCTTTTTGCTATTAGACCAATTCTGGTTTTTTTAAGGTGTTGTTTTCTTCAGCATTATTTTTGTGCCTCTTTTACCAAGTTGTTAATTCTCTTTTCATAATTTTCTTGCATCACTCATTTCTTTCTCCATTTTTTCCCCTCTATCACTTTTTCTTTAATTATTCCAGGAATTCTTGTTGGTCTTGGGTTCCATTAGCATTTTTCTTTGAGGCATTGCGACTGTTTTCACATCGTTGTCTTCTTCTGAGTTTGTCTGCCATCATAGTTTTTTTAATGGTCAATTTTTTTCTTTTATTTCCTCATTTTTTCCAGCCTATTTCTTGACTTGAACTTCATGTTAAATTTGGGCTCTGCTTACCTAGGGATGGAGAGGAGACATTCCAAGCTTCAGGCTTTTATGTGTTACTGTTTTGGGACCTAATTCTGCAAGTTTTCTGTGCTTGCAAGGTGATACAATCTGTGGAGAGGCATGGTCACTGCCCTCCTGGTCTATGCTCTAATCTTTAACTGGAAAGGATATCTGTTCTCCTGCAGCTGCTCCTCTTGGCCTTGGAACTGTGGTGGGTTTCCCTGTTCTCCTGTAACAGCAAGTGCTAGCTCTCCTCTCTGTCTTGAAACTGTGTCCAGCTTGACTGGACTTTTGACTAACCTTTTGACTAACCATGAACTCTCCTCTCCACCCTGGAACTGTGACCCAGAACTGTGTATGGGCAATAGAGTTACCAGTTAGCATCAGGTCCTGCATCCAGTGCCATCAAAGGGTTCCCTGTAATCTCTTTCTGATCAGTTGTCTAGACCCCCTTACCATCTCTGAACTGAGAACTCTTGAAGTTTCCGTTGCTACTGCTGTCAAACAGCCTCCAAGGCCAGCTATTAGTGCTGCCATTGTGTATACTCTGGGCTAACCCTCACCTTGGTGTCACAGACCTCTCCTGCTGACCTTCTAAGTTGTCTTAGGCTGGAAAGACATCCCATTCTGATCTTTTGTTGGCTCTGCCATTCCAAAATTTTATTTGAAGCATTATTTCAAAGTCTGTAGGGAAATGTTGGGAAAGTTCACCTGGATGACTGCCTTTCCTCTGCCATCTTGACTCTACCTCTCTATATGTCTTTTTAAATTGTGCTTTTGGAGCAAGATTGAACTCTTGTCACTTGAAATTCTTGCCTAGTGTCCTAGCTGCAGAGAAGTTTGCTTAATCTAAAAGTCCAAGTATTATATGATGATGAAGATGATAAGTAGTGACCCTAATGAAACGGAACATAAGAAATTCCTCTGAAGAAGTTTAGTTGAATAGAATAGACAATCCACTTTCTATGAGTCTTATTATATGATGCATAAGACTAATAGGAACATTTTCTTCAAAGTCCTATGAGGTTGTTAATGCAGGTTTTATTAGTCTCATTTGACAGATGAAGAAACAGAGGCAATTCTTATAGCCAAGAGTCAGGCCCAGGTTTTTTGATTCCAAATTCAGTATACTTTCACTCTACCAGGATAATAAAAGTTAACATTTATATAGTATTTACTATGTGCTAGACACTGTGGCAAGCACTTTACAAACGTCTCATTAGATCCTCACAAGAACCTTGGGAAGAAGGTATTATTATTATTATCACCCCCATTTTACAGATGAGGAAAGTGAGACAGAAGTTAAGTGACTTACCCAGGTATAATGTTAATGAGAGTAGAAGATCTTCCCCACCCATTAATAGGCCTCAGGTGGAGCCCAACAAGAGAAGCTTGATTAGGAGAAGACTGTTTTTAGGAAGGCCCACACCTTTTGTTACTTTGTAATTGGGCAGTGGGTCACAAGGTTTGTGATGTCCTCTGGTTCTGAAGAAGGGTATAAATACTCTGAGGTGAGGTTTTACTTTAGGGCTCATTTGTTGGAAGAGGGTTCACGTGATTTGGCCAGACAAGACTCTGGGTAGCCATTAAGGAGTCCCCCACCTCCACCCCTGCCTTTGAAAACTCAGATGTTGGTACTTCTCTCTCTGGTAACTATGTATGTATGGCATTGGTAAGACAGCTAGAAGCTCTGTCTGTTGATTTGTGTTATTTTCTCTGTCTTTATCTTTTCTGTGTGTAATTTCTCTTTGTATTTTCTCTGAAGTTCAGGGTGCTGACACATAGTTAGCATCTGAGACTAGATTTGAATTCAGGTCTTCTCAATTCTAGCTGCCTTAAGATATGAATCTTAAAACTATATTAGTGACTTCCATGGATCTGCTTCTCACCAGATTTTACCATTATAAAAATCCATTCCTAAACCATTTCTCCGAAGGCAGATAATGACCCTTCAAGGCATTGAGATTTGGCTTCAGTATCTCCAAAGTGAACAGAGAAAAATTTAAAGGCTTATAGGTGCTTAAAAAATGATTTAAATTAGAAGGATGACGTTTTAATTTTTGAGGTGGTTAAATTCTGGAATGAATTTATAAAGGAGTTTTTAGGTCTCCAATTCTTGGAAACAGATTTTAAAATAAAAATAAAATAAAATAAAATAAAAATAAAATTAAAATTTAAAATAAAAATAAAAAATAAAATTTTAAAATAAGTTAGATGTGGACAGCTCTCTATCTTGGAGGGTTCTATGTTGTCTTTTATTCAAATGGGGGCTAGTATAAAGATGACACTTCAGGGTCTTTCTTCAAAATTCTATACAAAGTGAAAGTTTGAATTTAACAATAAAATCATGTAAGAGTAGATTCTGGGACTTGGAGTCACCAAATTGCCAAGGAATGAGGAAGAAATTGATGGAGAAATTCTCTAGCTCACTGAACTTCATGTGTAATTTGGTTGTTAGTGCCTTTTTAAAATTTTATTTCATTTTTTTCCAATGAACAAAAATCTATTTTCTCTCCCTCTGCACTCTGTCCCACCCCTACCCCCAACTGGAAAAAGAAAAACAAAATCCTTTTTAACACAAATATGCGTAGTCAAGCAAAACAGCATCCAGCATTGGCCTTTGACAGTGCTTTTCCCCCCAGACCTTTCAAATTACCAGATAAATGAGGCCAGAAAAGCAAGGACCTCCTGGATGGATGAGATCTCTTTCCAAGAGGGAATGAGCTATTGAAGCTTGGTGAAAGGACATCCAAAGAGGGCTCTCTTTTTGAGGATACTCTGGCCATTGTAGATGGTTGTAGAAACAAGTTGATTTTTGCTCTTCTACTTGAGGTAAATTTATATCCTAGAAACTTCCTCCCTATTTCCATTTGAAATTCCAATCTTCAGACAGCATCTCAGATTTGATAGTCAATGGTGTAAAACAAAACAAAATAATTTTTTAGAAAAAATAGGTCCAATGGGGCCACAGATGTTCAGCTGAGTTTGGAAAGCTTTTAAAGGAAATCATATTGAGAAGGAAATGGGTCATTTGGACACAGGGCAATAGCACATGCATTCTATGCTGTATACCTCCCACACTGGCATGTTAACTATTAGCATACTATCCTAGACCTCCTAATCTTTTAAATTTGGCTTTGATTCCATGAATTAATTACATTGCATGTTAAGCAGCTGCATTTCACTCATTACCAAGAATGACCTGTCTAATTCTCAATCTGATTGTGAGGGTATAAAAAGCATCCAGTCCTCCTCCTTTTTAATATATTAGGCCTTCAGTGCTACATGTTTTAGCAGAGCTGGAACTAGCAATTCTAATGGCTCAAGCAATTGTATGGGGATGGGAGAGGGAAGACCTTGATTACTGATATCAGGAAGCTACCTAGAATTTCAACACATGAGGCCTTTAGGGAGAGAATCTGGGAATCTCCAATAGGGAAAGGACTATTTGAGGAGCTCACTTGTGCTGCTGGCAGGCTTTGGGATCCCACTGCAACTATTGTGCTTTGACTCTTTACCTTCATGGCTCTATGGTATAAACCAGTTACATCTGAGTACAGTCAAGCTAAGAGAAGGTGAGCTCATTCCCGTGTCTAGCCTACCCTCTGAAGAGGATGATGATCAGGTGAATGAACAGAGCCAGTGATGGCATAGACAAGGTGTTATGGTAGAGACTGTGAAACCACTGAAGGTAGAAAGTACATCCCCCAGGTATGGGGCATGCTAGGACAAGGTTTGACTTACCCTGCCCTTGTTATGGCTCTAAGCTTAAAGTTAAAACCAATGGGGAACACTTAACTGCACTGATTCTTTTCTTAGATTGCTTCACAAGTTATTTCAGAGAAGAGAGGACAGTAAAAGAATAGAAAAATCTCAGTCAATATTACTATCTAGAACTAGATAGTATATTCTAGAACGACTAGAAAGGTTGTCTAGAGAACAATAACCATTATCACAGATGCTTATTTTCTCCACTTTAAAAATTTTCTGAGAATGATCTACACACATATCAAGGGTATCCTTGATGAATATATGAGAAAACAGGCAGACCTTCACTAATGATTCTCAACCACAGATCTTATTTTTACAGTCACTCTATTGATTGAAAGGTCCAGACAACATAAGATCCTACTGTGTTTATTGTTTATAAATTACAAAAAAAGCATTTGCCTGTATTTATCAAAGCAGGGCTTCTCAGTCTTCTTTGTATTTGGTCATCTTGTAAAGTCTATGGATCCTTATCAGAATAAGGGTTTTAAATGCATAAAGTAAAATGCATAAAATTACAAAGGAAAGTAATTATGTTGAAATCAAGATGTAATTTTCTCCCATACAAGTTCATAGACCTCCTAAAATCTATCCATGCCCCCCAGAATAAGAATTCCTGCCTTAAAGACAGAGTCAGAGAATATTCAAAAAAATATTGTACTCTGTTTCCCATAAAGAACCTTTCTTTCCAGCCATTTGGGGGAACAGATTTCCACTGTCCAAAGATTTGGATCAAACAAATATTCTTCCCTAAGGGTCTTTTGGGGAATCTTAACTCGCTAATCAAGGCTTCTGATTGCCAAATCCCTTCTCTCCACTCCCTCTCTGGTCTCCTCTCCCATCGAAGTTACCCTGTCTATCATTCTCTAAAAGTCCTGGTAGCAAGTCATTGATGGCTAAAATGCTGATAAATAATTTTTTTTATTGGGAGAGGTCCATTAAAACCCCTTTTTCTATGCCTCAGTAGCATTTATTCTCTCTCAGGCTTTAAGAAATAATGCCCCCACCATCCTTGAACTGACTTTAATGGTTAGCATCTGGATGGGTAAAAGGAGAGAATGGTAGCATGGAAACCAGGGATGATAAGGCTGACCACCTATACATTCTGTAGAATGTTCTTTTGTATATAGAATATTCCTTGGCACAGTTCCATCTTCCCTTGTTAGTGAGAACACTCCCTTTGGCAAGATAGAGTTCATCCAAAAAGATGGAAAAGAGGACTCCCTTTTTCCTCAAGGGCCTACTGTGTGTTTTCCTAACCCACAGGAGGAAGAAAGATGACCAATCATGGCCTCTTTGAATAAATGAAGGTTGGTGAGGGCCATATGACTTGGCAGCATCACTATTCACAGACCCTTTATTCTCCAGTGGCCTCCAATTCTGCTGCCCATACAAAAGCAGATGTGGGACTGCTTAATGAGCAGGTGGCTTAAACATTCCTTACTGTCAAAACAACAAGACAATATGGTCTGGAGTCTGATTCTATACCCTAGCCCCCACAAAGAGTGTTTGAGTATTCTTCATTGTTTTGTAAGTTCCTATTTTCACTCATGTGGCCCTTTTTTTCAAAAAAGGTGACTGTCTTAAAGGGAGTATAAGTGGTTCCAGAGAAGTCCTTTGATAGGTGTCTTTTTTTGCAGGGTGAAGTAAATGACGAAAAAGTGCATCAGAGACAAAAGCCACTTTTCTTTCAGGAACTACTGTTTCACATCAAAAACAGGCTCTTTTTTTGAGGGGAGGGGGGAGACAAGTTGAGTGGTGAGTAACAGGAAAGTGACTTAAAGGATAGGTACTCGGCAGTGTTGCTCTGTATGAAGACAGTAATATAAGCAACAACATCTGGATGGGATAAAGTCCACTTTGAAAGCAGAATATACAATAACATTTCTTATTTAAACAATGTTTGTGTTTGAATAACGGCAAGAGTTTGAGCCCATGAGGGATTTTTCTTTCCAGTCTTTTGGTAGTGGGCACAGAAAACTCTTAGAGGTTAGAGAACATTTTATTCCAGGGAAAGGGGGCTGGGGAGTGAAAGAAAGGGACAGTATAAGTTGAATTCACATTTTACAGACATGGAATCATAGAATGTTAGTGCTTAGAGAGACCTCAGGGACAAGCTTTTCCTTCAACTCCCTAATTTTAGGGTCAAGGAAAATTAAGGTCATGGGGGTTAAAAGGCTTGCCCAAGCTCACACAGAGAGATAGCAACAGAACCAGGACTAAAAGCCATCTTCTTCTAATTGTATCAGGTTTAAATACTCCCTGGCTTTTTTATTCATTGTCAAGGAAAGAAGCAAATCCGTACAGCAATGGGATGACCCTATGGGCAAAAAATCTGCATTTGAGGCAAATATGGGGAAGAGATTGTTAGGTTGAGTGTCTGGACCTGCTCCTTTTAGAAGTCATTAAGAGCCTTATTGTTCTATGAGCTAAATCCAGACCCTTTAACCTATTGGTGCTGCTGGCTTCTTGTTCATTGAACAGGGCCTTCTATGCCATGGAAGGCTATTGTGCTTTTACTATGCATATAGAAATATTTATCCTTTGTGTTAAGAAATGGTGTTCTTGAGAGCAGACATGTATAGGGGCAGTCATGTGTAGACCATGTTTAGACTTTCATGGTCATAGTGATCATGTATAGACCAGCCTGTGTAAGGGTGGAGGGTGACTAAAAAGATCCATGCCTGACCACAGTCCTCTACATGCTGAACACATGGGAAGACCTTTCTTTGGCAGGCAGCCACAGAGCACTTTGATGGGCCTGGCATTCTTCAAAGCTCTTTCTTTCCCACTAAGTCTGCCAGATGCCTTAACTCAAAGAGGACTTCTACCCACCCCCAACTCTCCTTGGTTCAAGCTACATTGGTCTGAAGGCTATGGTTTCCTTTCCATTGGCCCATAGCTCTGCCAGCTAACTACTGTCCCTGAATCTCTAATCCTTTTTTATGGCTAAACTCATTGAGAAGGCTGTCTGTAGCTGATGTCTCCACTCCTTTTCCTCTCTTTTAAATTCTCTCTAGTCTGGCTTCTGACCCTATCATTCAACCAAAGCAGCTCTCTCCAAAGTTACCGAAGATGCCTTTTCTCAAGCCTCTTCTTTCTTGATCTCTCTGTAGCGTCTAACAGTGTTGATCCCTCTTTCTTCCCTGGTATTCTCCTTTCTAAGTTTCCATAACAGTGCTCTCTCCTGGCTGTCTGACCACTTAATATCCTTTGCTGAATCTTCATCTAGGTCATGCTTTGTAAATGTGAGTGTCCCATAGGGCTCTGCCTTGGATACTTTTCTTTTCCTTTTTTTTTTTATCAATAATAAATTTATTTTATTAAATTTTTTTTGAGTTACATATTTTCTCCCTGTCTTTCCCCCGCCCACCACCCCAAGACAGCCATCCCAATGTTTCCCCCCTCCCCCAGTCTATTCTCTCCTATGTCACTTTTTGG
>CM053583.1:99102033-99144181 GCA_028627135.1 Pseudochirops cupreus | reverse complement strand
AACTCATTAGCTCCCATGGATTTGATTATTGAGATTCAATTGATGATTTTTAGATCAACTTATCTAGTCATAACCTCTCTCCTAGCCTCAAGACTGGCATCTCTAATTGTCTATTAGGTATCTCAAACTGAATGTCCCGTAAGTATCTTAAACTCAACATGTCTAAAACCAAACTCATTATTTTTCTCCCCAAACTCTTTTTCTTTATAAGCTTCCTTATTATTGGTGAAGTACCACCATCCTCTCAGTCACTCACTCTTACAACCTAGGTGTCATCCACACTATTTATTTCAGCCTTTAGATCGAATCTGTAGAACATTTCTTTTACTGACCCTCTGGAATAGTAGACAAATACATAATCATCCAAATGTAAATCCTTTATTGGGTATACAGTCCCATTACAAGGAGATTTATGGGTTCTCTCAATTCATGTTTTGGGTCCTGTTAGGGGCTGCTACAAGACTCTCTGATTATTAGCACAGTGCCTGGAACTGTCTGAGTACTTACCTTATTAAGGTGCTTAATAAATGCTAATGGAATTGCACTGAGATTGATAGAAACATATTCTGAGAAAGTAAAATCTTTTTCATATTATAGAACTAAAGGGTTATATCCAGGTCAAATCCCTTTGCTTTATGTTAAAAATGATATTGTACAGTGATTTAAAGTTTACTAAATTTAACATAGATGACTTGATCCTTATATAATCAGGCAGAACAGATGTCAATATCTTTGCTTTACAAATAAGAGCACTAAGGCATAGTTAAGTGATTTGCCCAGGGTTATATTGCTATTAGATGGAAGAGTCTGGGTCAAAATCTACATCTTCTAAGTTTTCTTTCATCCAGTATACTTTTGACCACATTATATCACCCTTACCCTGTAGTTTCTTTCAATGTATTGGAACTTTATTGTGTCTATTACTATTCAGTGTAGGACCTGGAAATTTTCTTGTTAAAAAGAGATTATCATTGTGATGACAGTTATTATAATGGAATTTGCCTAATATGTAGACTGCTGGCTTATAGAGTTCATCAGAAGACACAAGGGCAGCTTTGGAGAATTATAGTTGAGAGCCATATTGGATTAGTGTACATATTTGTTACGGAGAGGGAGGTAAAGCTGCAAATGATTTACTGGCTAATATTGCTTTTTTCGTCTTTGTGTTTTAAGTAAAAACTAAAAGCTCCAGAAATAATATTATAATGTTGATGGCTGTTACCTTGGATGAAACACTTGGTATTCTTGGGCTGGCTTCCTATTTGCCAAATGATACTTGTTCTTGCTGCTTGACCACACTCGGCTAAATGCCACCAAAAAATGCCCCTGATCTGTGTCTAGTCTAGTCATTTCATGGGAAATGTAAAATATGGAAAATAACAGGAAAGATGAAGTGGAGTGGATTATTCAGGAGAGAGTAGGAACCCTTCTGAGTCAAAAGTAGGGCTACATCCAGCAGTGATTAAAGGAGTTAACTCAGGAGGAAACTTGTAAGGATCAGCTCAGGTCCCAATTATCTAGATGAAAAAATTTTCTCACTGTTTCAATCCTTACTACTCATGTTCCTTCAGCTTTTATACCATAAAATCTTTACTTGGTGACCTTGTGGTAGGCACTGGACAGGAGTTAAGGCAAGTCAACAAGCATTTACTAAACCCAAACCATGTGCCAGGAATGGTACTAAGTGCTGGGAATACAAGGGCAAGGACAGTCCTTGTCTTCAAGGATCTAATGAGGGAGACAACATGCAAACAACTATGTATAAACAAGATATATAGAGAAAAAATTGTAGATAATACTAGAGGGAAGAGACTAGCTAAGAAAGGAAATAGAGGAGTAGACTTTGAAGCCTTGAGACTTTAGACATATCTTGAGAGAACTTAATGGTAAGACTTTCCAGAGAGGATAAATAGAGGTGACTCTGGCTGTAATCTTTTTTTCTTTTTAACCATGATACCATTTTGAAATATTTAGTTTTTTTTATTATATTCAATTACATTGTATTGTATCTCATCATACCATATTGCATCAAATCATATTGTTTCATTATCATATATTGCATTGTATGACAAAACGAAAGACAGCATGGTCTTGGACTCAGAAGAGAAAAAGATAAACATCAGTATTACTGATTAAATACTTTCTCAACAGTGTAGCAAATAATACAAAGACATAATAAATATTTCAATAGTGTATGACAGTGAGAAATAGAACCAAAGTCACCTTTGACCATCAGCTTTGAAACATTGCCACAGTTGGACTTTCTCAGGATGACAGCTGAAATTCTCTTCTTAAATATTGTTTTCATATATCTGGAAGAAAATATAGTCAAGTCACAGATTTCAGTACTTAGGTCCTGGTATCCTGGTAAGCATGCCCAGTGACAAAGGAGTAGACCCGTTCAGCACAGTCTGTTGTGTAGCTGTTCGCTAAATATGGGACCCTGGCTATCACCACTCAAGTCCCCTAACGTTATGGCCGTGATCTGGACTGTGAAACAACACAGCACAGTCACAGTTTCAAACAGACAATGAGTTAGAGATTAGAATCAAACTTGACAATCTATTGTGTGTGGGTGTGGGTGTGTGACACATGTGCCTGGCCTCTTCTCCCGGAGGATTAGTTACATACTGTATGCACAGATGGAGAGACAAAAAGGGGAAATTACAGAAGAGTCCCAGTCTACTGCAACTCTGCCATGGCATTGTTTCTCCAAGCCCCTCCCAACTGCAGCCCCTGAATTCTCCCTCAATAGTTCTTTCTATATACAACAACACAACAGCCAATTCGAGCTATATTGGCACTTGCTCTTCTTAAGGATGGTCTGCTTGCCACTGTTCCAAAGAAGGGCCCTGGGCACCGTCTAATTTATGCTTTCCCATTTCAATGTCCTACCATTTCTTGTTATGCTAACAAACTATGATCCTTGGTGGCAACCATGTATAACAGGTTTTAGGAATGATTTCACAGGTAGCTTACTTGGGGTGGCCACCCCTCTCTTTAAAAGCAACTTGCCTATTTTTCCTATTAATTCTTATCCCAGGTACCAGGGCATCAAGAGGATATATTCTTATACTTATTCATAAATTAATAGAACAGCATATTCTCATTAATTAATCAAGTAGCTACGAACTCCCAAGCCTATTTCATTAAACATTAAATAAAATAAGGGCAGTTGGTGGTGCAATGGATAAAGCAGCAGGCCTAGAGTTAGGAAGACCTGAGTTCAAATCTGGCTTCAAACACTATTAGTTGTATGACCCCAGAAGAGTCACTTAACTCTGTTTGTCTCCATTCCTCATCTGTAAAATGAGCTGGAGAAGAACACGGCAAACTGCTTCATAATCTTTGCCAAGATAACTCCAAATGGGGCACAGAGTTATACCTGATTGAAATAACTGAACAACAGTAACGACCACCCCCACCCCCACCACCACCCCCACTGAAGAAACTAAGTGCTTTTGCCCTCTCTTTCTGCATCAAAACCCCGTAGTCTCATGTTTAAATAAGCATCATTGTTATTGACTATATAACTTACGAATAGTGTAATAAATAATACAAAGACGTACTTAAATATTTTAATAATATATCACAGTGAGAAAGATCAAAGTCAAAGTCACCTCTAACCATCAATTCTGGAAACACGGTCCCACCATTCGTCTTTTTCAGAGTGACAGTTGATTAAAAATTTATTCTCAGATGTTATCTTTATAATATTTCTTTGCAAGATAAGATAACTCATTCAGTTTCTCAAGAAAGATCTTCTCAGTCTCTTTATCTCATTCTGTCAGCAAAAAAGTTCTCATAATCCTCTCATTGATTAGTGTCTATAGCTATGATATTAGCAGTATCTCCAGAATGACAGTCAAACTGCCATCAATCTTCTCACAGGTGATATTTAAACTTTAACTCCCCAAGTTCCATTTGCTCTTAATTTTTTTAAGTGGTCTGTTCTTTGGTTTATTTATTTTTAGTTTACAACATTCAGTTCCACAGTCCCTTGAGTTTCAGATTTTCTTCCCCTTTCCCCCTCCCCCATCATGGAGGTATGCATTCGGATACAGGATCTACAAATATCTTCCCATTGGTCATTAGTCAGGTTGTAAAGAAGGATTGTAACTGCTGGAATGATCAGTGGGAGAGAGGAAACAAAACAAAAGAAGACAAGAAAAAAAACAGAGCAAGTAGTTTGTTTCAATCTGTAGTCAGACTCTGAGTCTTCTTCTGTGGGTGTGGATATCTCCCTCAATCACGAGTCTTTTGGAGTTGTCCTATAACCTTGTATTGCTGACAGGAGCCTAGTCTATTGAAATTAGTTGTCACACATACGTTGTGTCTGTGATTGTGTACACATTTCTCCTGGTTCTGCTCTTCTCACTCAGCATCAGTTTATATAAGTCTCTCTGGGTTATTGTGAAGTCCATCTGCTCCTCATTTCTTATAGCACAATAGTATTCCATTACATTTATGTACCACAACTTGTTCAGCCATTCCCCAATTGATGGGTATCCCCTTGTTTTCCAATTTTTTGCCAGCACAAAAAGGGCTGCTATAAATATTTTTGTACATATGGGTCCTCTTCCCACTTCTCTGATTTCTTTGGGATATGACCCTAGAAGTGGTATTGCTAGGTCACATTTGCTCTTAATTTTTATTAAAGAAGGAAAGAAAGAAAAGAATAGAAGGAAAAATAGGACTGCATGAAAATTGTGACTCTCCACCACATATAGCTTGGTGGGTTGTTGTATGTGGGTTTTTTTTTTTAATATTTGAAATTTAACAGGTAGTTCCAATACTTTCCTGCTTATCTGCATTCTCTCCTGAACTTGTGCTCTCTCCTGTTTATTTTTAGTGGTTCATTAATGCTCTTTTCTGTCCCCCTCTTTTTAAGAAAATGTATCACTAATTCCCCTCTACCTTCTTCTAACTCTCCTCACTTCCAAAGAAAGCACTCTTACTCCTAACAACTAAATATAGTCATATAAAACAAATCACATATTAACCATATGTGATATACCTATTGATCTAATAATGGGTATGAGGTAGAAACTCAGTTATTTTTATTTGTGTTCTATTATAATTTATAAACATTTAAAAATATGGAACATTTCAAATATGGTGATGGTATAACACCCACTCCCACACAGGCAAAGTAGAGAAGGGACAGCTCCTAAGAAATGTGATCAATGTAATAACCAGTCATTGCTCTAAAAGACTAATATTTAATCATGTTTTCCACCTCTTGGCAGAGAAATGACTAGAAACACAGAATAAGATATGCTGCATTCTAGATACCCAAGGGAAGATATAACTCTTGATTCGTTGAGAGAATACTGAGTGTGGCATTGTATACCCAAATAACAGACCTTTTTTCAGTTGGTTGCAGAGACCAGTAAAGAGAGGAACTCTAAGGAGATATGAGAATAAGAGAGAGAGAGAGACAGATAGACACAAAGAGAAATGAAGCAACCAAACTGGAACTCTAGAATCACAAGCATATAAAAAGAAGTAATGTCCCTTGACCTTAATGTTTACAACTCTAGAGATAGCTAAGAGTAGACTTCACTGGCATGAAATTGTTTCTCTTAGTTTAAGCTGAATTGGTTTTTTTTTTTTTCATTTCCTGATGTACAACTCTGGTTATGTTTCTTTGCTCTGTTTTAATCTGGGTATTTTTTTCAACTTCTATTTACTATTTTACTTGAATAAATGAGTTTATTTACTATTCAGTAATCAGGATGGTGGGGCAGCTAGGTGGTACAATGAGGGCACTGGGTTTGGAATCAGGGAGACTCATCTTCACGAGTTCAAATCTGACCTCAGACACTTACTAGTTGTGTGACCTTGGTCCAGTCACTTAATCCAGTTTGTCTCAGCTTCACATCTGTAAAATGAGTTGGAGAAGGAAATGGTAAATCATTCCACTATCTTTGCCAAGAAAGTCTCTAACGGGTTCAAGAAGACTCAGCACAACTAAGCAACAACAATTATAATGGTCTATTATTTAACCAACTTTTGGTAGGAAGGGGTTAAACTTGTAGGGGTAAGCTAAAGGCTTCCTTCTCCTCTTGGTAGCTATCACAGTAAAGTATTTCATTCTGAACTCCAATTGTATCCCCATACTAGAGATATTTGACACATGGTGTACAGATATAATTCTAACCCAACAGCCCTCTTGGAGAGTCTCTTGGAGACTGGAGGAGAAATTGTCCAGACTTGGTGATCCTAGGCCCTACCTTCTCTTCCCCCTAGCTAGACAGTTGGGGGTGATAGCATAGTTCTAATTTTTGTTGTTGAGTTGCTTCAGTTATGTCTTACTCTTTGGGACCCCATTTGGGGTTTTCTTGGCAAAATGACTTGCCCACAGGGTGGGTCACAAAGTAGTAAGTGTCTGAGGCTCCATTTGAACTCAGGTATTCCTAACTCTAGGCCTGGCATTTTATTGACTTAACCACCTAGCTTCCCTAGCTCTTTTAAAAATCTCCACAAAGAAGGAAAGACAGCTGTATCGAGACAGTCACACATATACATTGATCTTAAAATTGTTCCTCTTTCTTCTTTTGAGCCCTGCCTTGTCATATCCTTGAATCATTTTTCTATTGGCTAATGGCTTTTGTTCTTATTGGTTCATGTTGATTCCCCTTAAATCTTGACTATAAGACCATTGTCAAAGAAATTTACTGCAAAGATTTCCCTCCCTAGTTAACGGTTTTCCATCTAGTTCTAACTACGTTGATTTTGTTCCTACAAAACCTTTTCAGTTTTATACAGTCAAGATTGTCTATTTCCCCACATATGGTCCTCTCTATACATTCTGTATTCATCCTGGGTTTTATGAGTAATATGCAGAAAGGCTAGTGATCTGTATGGGCTTATTTTATATCTTATTACTTTACTGGCTTATTGTTTGAGTTAATTTTTTAATTCACTTTAGAGTTCTCTATGTAAATCATCATGTCAACTGCAAAAAAAGGGCCAGAATTTTGTTTTTATCTGTGCCTATGCTTATTATCTTTTGTTTCTTTTTCTTCTTCTTATTTTTGATACAGTATTAGATAATACTGACAATATTAGACAAATGTGTTTCCCTATGATTGTATTGGAAAGACTTTCAGTGTTTCTCTATTATAGAGAATGCTAGTTCATGATTTTAGATACTATTTCCCATATTGAGGAATGGCCCATTTATCCCCCCCCCCCCACACCTGTTTTAATATACATGGGTGTTATATTTTGTCAAAAAACTTTTATTAGAAAACGTGATATAATTTTGTTATTTAAATTTTTTACTAATATGATTTATTACATTTAGAGTTTTCCTAACTTTGAACCAACATGGAATTCCTGGTATAATTCCAACTTAGTCATAGTGAATAGTCTCTTTAATATGTTGTTATAGCTTCTTTGGTAACATCTTATTCAATTTTTCTCATCAATATTCATGAGAGATATTATAGTTTTCTTTTTCTCCTTGTTTTGGGTGTAAGAGCTACATTTATTTCATGAAAGGAGTTTGGGAAGATATTTCCTCCCAAATAATTTTGCAAATTATTTATATGATTTTAAAATTGTTCTCTGAATTTCAATATAATTCACTGGTAAATCCATTTGGTCCTTTTTTAACCTTTGGAAAGTCTTTTATAGCTTATTCGATTTCTTTTTTCTGAGATTGAGTTATTTAAAATGTCTGTTTCCTGTTTTGTTATTCTTGGTATATGTTTTTTATAAATATTAAAATATTTTATCATTATTTTATTGGCATGTAATCAGTCAACACATTTTCTAATAATTTTCTTTATTTTCTCTTCATTTGTTGTGAGTTCCTTTTTTCTTTTTTTAAGTATCATCAAGTTGTTCTTCCTCTTTCTTTTTTTGAATGAAGATTATCTAATAGCTTATTTATTTTTATTAGTTTTTTAAAAACAGCTCCTAGTATTATCAATGAAAATTTTTCATAATTTTTTCTCTTTTCTTTGATTTTTCAAAATGTTTACTTTTGTGTTCCTGGGCTTTTTCTTTGATTTTCTAAAATTTGTAGATGTGTGCCCAATTCAGTGATTTATTTTCTTTTTTTATTGTTGAAAATATTTAGTGATATAAAATTCTCTTTAAGAATTGTTGCCCAAAGAACTGCTTTCCTTTAAGACATGTCATATTCCAAAAGTTTTGGTATGTTGCCTCATTTTTGTCATTTTCTTTGGTGAAATCATCTATTGTTTCTATGATTTGCCCTCGACCTCCCCAATTCTTTAGGATTAAATTATTCTCCATTAAGTTTAAATTTTTTCTTCATGTTTTCTTTATTGATTATACTTTTTGTTGTTGTTGTTATGTTGTGGCCACTAAAGAATGTGTTTGCTATTTCTGTATTTCTACATCGGTTTATAAAATTTTCATACTTTAACATATGATTAATTTTTGAAAAGGCCCTATCAACTGAAAAACAAACCCTTTCCCTTCCTCCCCCTCTTTATGGATGAGGAAAAACAGGCTCAGAAGACTTAAGTGACCTGACTAAGGTCACAGAGAAAGTGGAGCTGGGATTTGAATCCAGGGCTTCTAAGTCTAACATGGAATTTAAAACCAATGTTTTGTCTCTGCAGAAGGAGGGCTCTGCTCTTCACTCCCTAGGATAATTTTATTCTTCTTCTGCCAGAAGGGATTGGTACCTCTGAGAACCAAGAGATTATTCAATAATTGTCTGGACAGTATTGAAAGACCCTTTTGGAGACAAAGGGAATCTGTTTTCCCTTTAGCCTTCCCACTCACCGACCCACACAAATGCACAACCCCATTCGATGATGGCTCATCATTTCTGTAAACAAGTGCACCTGGTTGTCTGTCCCAGACAGTCCAGAGTTTAAAATGCAAAAGTTCAAGTGTTGAGGCAAGCCTCCTTCCTGGAATCTCCTGATTTAAGATCAGTTAAGAGCTTTTCTATGGGACACTTGAAAGTCGAGAAGGAGGGGAAGAAGACGGTTTTAGAATGATATTGTTCAACAACTTTTCCACCAAAACAACATGGCTGAATAATGTCTTTGCTGATGATAGACAATGGGTTCCTTCATCCAGGTTTAATCATATAGGAGCAACAGGAGTTTGTGGGAAGGGGGGGTGTCAAACAAAGGGTGATAAAGGCAAGCCACCCATTGGTGAGATATATCAGAAGGAGGGGAGGGTTACTAAAGATGGACAGGTAAAAAATTTACTCAGTCTGAAATCTCTTGGCAATTTTTAGCAGCAAATCTAAGGGGCTAGTGATATATATTTAATAATTTATATATTACATAATTATTATATAGTATATTTATTATTTTTCATATTCTAATATTATGTATTAATAATATAATAATATATATTTAAACTATCAATGGTAGAAATGATGTTAATGTTCCTTTTAATTGTATTGTACTTTACAGTAACACTTTACAAAAACACTTTCAAATACATGGTCTCATTTGATATTCCTAATATTCATAACATGTCACACACATAGAAGATGCCATTAATACCAAACCACTTTATGGACAAGAAAACCAAATCTCTGAGAGTTTAAATTACTTATAAATTACTACTAAGACAAAATGCATTAAAGATAAATGATGTCCTATGTAAGATGTCCCAAAAGTCTTAGTGCAGTTTAAAAAATGTTTTAAATAGTTATTAAGTATAATGGCTATTAAATTGTTATAACGGCAATTAAAGCTTAAAACTGCATTAAAAGTTTGGAGCTAAAACTGCATTAAGACCCTATACTTGGACTAAAAAAAAAAAATCAATGGCACAATTACAGGAGGCGTTACAAGGTCATATGAAAAAAAATTGGGAGACTTTAGCTGAATTTAAACTCAATATGAATCAAGAACATGGCATGGCAGCCTCCAAAGCTAACACTTATTAGCATATTGTCCAAGACAAAGGAGGTGACAGCCCAGTTGCCCTCTTCTCTGGTAATGCTATATCTGCAGTGCTATGGGCCGTTCTGGGTGCCCTGTTTTAGGAATTATCTTAATTAGAGAGCATCAAGTGTAGAGTGACCAGGATAGGACAAGGCTGGATATCATGCTGAACAAATGGCTGAACAAACTGTAGATGTTTAGGCTGGAGAGAAGAAACTAAAGGGATAATAGGACATCTCTTTGATTAAATATTGGAAAGTTTGTCATGTGGCAGAGATATTTAGACTTATCTGCCTGACCACAAAGAGCAGAATTAGGATCAAAGGGTGGAGGTTACAAAAGAGGTAGATTTCAGCTTCAGAAAAAACTTCCTAACAATTAAGGTTTGTCAAAAAGTGGAAGTGGCTGTCTTGAGAGGTGACTCTGCATTCCTGGAGGTCTTCATGATGAGGCTGGATGAGCACTTGGGATCATTGTGAGGGACTCCTGTTCAGGTGGACAGGATGACTTCTGTGGTCACTTCCTAGCATGACTGGGTTATTTTGTGACTTGTCCAAGGCCCTACAACTAGAATTGTTTTTCTCTTAAGCCCAGTGCTATTTTCATTACATTAGGGCTTTTTCTTTCTTTCTACAAAGGACATATGAAGGAAGACACTGTCTATATCCAGAGAAAGAACTGATAAATAGAAGTATGTATGGAATGATTTTACATATACATACATATTTGTGTCTATCGGTAGCTATCTCTAGGGCAGCGGAGGGAACAAAAAAAGGGATAGAAATGTACATGATAACTCTTATATATTTCAAAGGATTAGCAAGTAGTACATAATAGATTTGTAGTTTTATGTGCAATCATCTTTTTTTATTATACTGTGCTATAGAAATGCTTATTTTATATAAAAGTTTCAATAAATAAAAATTTGAAAAGTTAGGGCTGCTACCTACTAATAATCTCGTTCTCAGTATCAGGTTCTGAGAACCTTCTGTGTCATTTTAGCAGGACAAGAAGGATGAAGCCATCATTGCAAAGAACAGCATGATGCCATTTACACACCCTGGGAACCGTTGGGTCACATGTATCCTTCATGCTGTGCACAGGCAATGAGAGGTCCTGCAAAGAACTGCTGTAAAACCAAGTTCTAAGGGACAATCAGTCCTCCCATATGTGAGGGAAAACATTGTTGGCAGCATCACAGTCTTTTCACCTATAATAGCAAGGCTTGTATGGTTATCTCTGAGCCATAAATGAAGGTCAACACTCTGCATGTTATACATATGCTATAGCTAAAGCCTTCAAATGGTTAATCACCATCCATGATTGGCAAATTAGCAAACTGTGCCTGTGTTCACATTTTTGTAATAAACCTAATGGTTTGAATTAAGGAGTTTCAGAACTGGAAGGGACTTTAGAGACCATCTGGTCTAATTCCCTCATTTTAAAGTGGGGAAATGAGGCACAAAGTGAAATACTTAGTGTTAGTAGAATAAGGGACCCAGGTTTCTTAACCCATAAACCAATCCTCTTTCCACTATACAGCAGTGATTCAGTTCTTTGTTTACTTAATTAATGGCAACAGCTCTTTATAATGGTTGTTAAAAACACAGAAGTGTGTTTTAAATACAATTAGCACAGAGAACAAAAATAACCCTTCAGTAAACATCATCCTGACGTGTTTATATTTCCATACATCTAGGATCTATTATTTGGACAATGTAGGTATTCCCTGTATTTACACAGGTCACAACTTCTCTATGACTTGATCTGTGAGAGTGTCTGTGGCCAAAAAGATGCATCACCTTTTGGACAACCAGGTGATTATCCTCTGAATTCAATTAAGTTGTCCTCTGCCAACAGATGTGTAGAGCTGGTTGTGTACCAAAAGCTTCTCCACCTTGGTAAAACCTGCCAACAAGTTCTAGAGGGATCCGGTGATGTGCTAACAGTTCCTAATGTGAGCGTATCAAACACAAATTCAATAAGCAAACTATTAGGGTGAAAATAGAAAACAGATGCAATTACTAATTTGTTGATTGCTAATGGACGTCAGCCATGACATGTCCAAACCTGGCAAACCTTCGTTTTCAAAGAAAATTTCTACCAAAGCAATTCCTTTCCTGTGGCTTTGGAATCTAACACTTGGTATTATGCAAGTCTGAGAGTCCCAGGGTAAGAAAGTAAATTCCAAACTTCATTTTGCCTTTCTCAAATAGAGAGGAAAAGCTTCTTTCCATATAGAGATTAGATAGAAACGAACAGTGCTGAGATAGTCCTTTGCTAACTAAAATGGTAACTTTAGGTGCAACACATGGAGAACAGCTGCAAGAAATCACCTCCCCTTGTCTCCGCTAGAGCCCTGTGCCATGCCCAGTGAATCAGTTGAACCCATAGCTGACAGCCATCGGGCAAGCTCAAGCACAATTCAGGCATGAGGGCCAAACAGAAATCAATCATCAACTGGCCAGGGCCACCTTACATGAGTCTCTGAGGCCTGACCCATGTGTTAGGACATAAGCATCGAGTCAGGGCTTTGGAGAGTCATTTTTCACTTGGTATAGGCCAAGAAATCATAAACATAAGAGACAGTGAGTGAGTGAAGTTACCAATTACAATTGCACGCATAGCTCAGGCAGATGGGGTTGGGACAGTGCTAGAGACAGCTAGCGAGTCAAAATGTTTTAAAACAGCCTCTCCACTCAAAACAACATGAGCCACCCCTAGAGGGATATGGAGAGGAACTCTATGTCTGCCCTATTTTGGTGGGCCTGAGGGGTCATGGAGTTGGTGGGAAATGAAGGATTAGCCCATGATACACTATTATTCCAATAAGAAATAAACAAAACAAAACAATGGACTTTTTTGGATAACATAGTGCTAGCGATGAGAGTCACCAACAGAAGAGGTCAGGGTCAAATACTGAGATGAAACTAAAGAAATAGGATGTCCCCGTTTGATAATAGTTCATGGGGTTTCAATTCAATCGATCAGTAAGCAAACATTTATTAAGTGTCTACTGTGTTCAGGCACTGTGCTAAACTATGCTCTGGAGTTATAAAGAAAGGTAAAAGACAGTCCTTGCTGTTAAGGCACTGGGATGCAAAGAATGAGAAAATCTCCGCAGTGTAAGTGCAGGGATGGGGGAATTTAGCAAAGGTCAAGGCTGATAAGTAACTCCTTTGAAGGAATTCGATTCAGACAATATTCTAGGAAAATTTGAGGAGAGGAAAAACATGTTAAAGGGATCAGGAGAGGCTTCACAGTGGAAATGATGCTGAGAGGTAGAGAAGAAAAGGGGGTGTGTTCCAAGCATGAGAGACTATTGGTGCAAATGTACAGAGGTGGGAGATTGGCTTATTGAATTTAGACAACAGCTAGTAGTGATACAACATCTTTCCTTTTATCAGAAATGTTAAGAATTCCCTAATGTTGGATAAGGGCTTTAGCCCTTACTTTAATTCAGCTTTCAGTGGTCAAGATCAAGGCACTTGGGTACTGTATCCACATATGATTAATTGCCTTTACCCTAACATGTACCTAATAAACCTAAGCTGCCAGAAAAACTATATTTCTGACAGTAACCACATGAAAGGAGATTCCAATGGCTTTTGTGTTAAGCCAATGAAACATGACCTTGCATGTAACCCCCAGCAGGTTATTGCCCTTTACACAAAGAATAATAAGAACAATAAATAGTGAGGGCCTTCACAAAAGCCAAATTAAAAGAACAAGACTTCCCCTTGCCCAATCTTTTCCATTCAGGGGGCTTCTGCTGTATTGGAAAGAAGCTCTGCTGTATAATAATGACAGCTTCAATTATGACCCACATTCTCCCTTTGTTCTATAGACGTAGAAATAAAATAATAATCCCATTATTTCCTTCTCTCCCTCAAAAGGAAAAATACATTGTAGTTTCCCAGAAATATCTCCCTTAATCACCCTGACCCAACCCCACTACTCTTCCTGCCCCAAATGACAAAATGTTGCCATCTGAGATTGTGGTACCTACAAAGGTCACAAATTAGAAAGGACTGTGACAAGCCCATGCTACTGACTGGTTCCACGCTAGTCCTAGTTCGTATGAGGAAGTCAAGAAGTTAAATTTTCTCTAGTGTATGAAACTACAAGAGATGGGCCTTTTCCACTCTTGCTTCTCTTCCTGTTCTTTGAAGCTAGTTGGCCCTCGTGGAGACAAGTGGGTCTGACATTCGCTGTGGTCAGAAGGTAGTGCTACAGATAGAAAAAATGTAGGGATGCTAGAGCAAACCATTACTAAAATGAGGATGCAACTATGACCAAGCCAAACAATTATCATTATGCCAAGCCTGTGGACAGTAAGGAGAAGCAGTCACCCAGTGAGGGCATGGTGGTATGGGTCAGCCGTTCCTACAAGTTTTAAATGTGTTGGTTAACACATAAGGCACTAGGCCAATGCTCAATTGCCTTCTCATATGACCTTACTTTGTCCACTATCTTGAATAAATGACTGATGGATGAGAATTGACTACAGCCAATAAGGTCTGTGATCATCACAAGACTCCTGTTCAGCCTGGACAAGGGAAGGATTGGGGGAAGATGAGGAGGGGATATGTTAGCTGCCTTCAAAGTATTTGAAGGTTGTTCACATAGAAGAGAGATTAAGGCTTTGTTCTGCTTGGCCCTGAAAGGCAGAACCAGGAGCAATGGATGGAAACTGCAAAAAGGAGGATTTGGGATCATCATAAGATGCGATGGGCTCATAGATTGAAAAGGATCATAATTACCGTTACATAATAATGATTAGAACTGCCTGAAAGTAAAATTGGTTGCTTTTAGAGACAATGAGTTCCCCATCACTAGAAATCCTTCAAGTGGAGTCTGGATATTATACAAGGGATTACTCTGAAGACCTGTCCAGTTCTGAGATTCTGTGATGCCCTATGCTTCTGTCCCCTTTAATCCAAATCTTGATGTGATTAGAGACAAGTGACTAATGGTCTTCAGTACCTCGAGGATCTATGATTTCATCAGGGTAGGTATTCCCTCCACTGGTAGAGATCACAGCCCTTCTACAACTTAGGAAACAGTTCAGGGAGAGTTTGCTATACCCAAAATATTCATCAGCCTGTGGCCATCCTTGTGATGAGCTTCTCTGAACTTATTCAGGGTCACCATCAGACAAAAGACTTGGAGTTTATCACGGGAAACTGTTCTTGGGAATTTTACAGCTTGGTAGGACCTCTCAGAGTTTTTTCTCAGCTGGCATTGACTTTCAAAACCCAATGTCATCCACACACCGTGATCGAACTTTAGAGAAAGACTCTGACGAAAAGACTTATCTTAGTGACATCTGTGGACTCTCCCAGCTCGAAATATAGGGCCTTATTCCTTGATATATCTATCCAAGTCACTTTGTCTCCTTAAGTTTTCTTCAGGGAGGATATTTCCCTAATTTTTGCCTCTACCTGACCTTGTCAGTGTTTCTGTTGATCATACTATGGTCATTGATTTAAAGCCAGAAAGAAACCAAGACATCATGTGGTTTGACAGACAAAAAAAACTGAAACCTTAGAGAGGTTCAATTTTTTTGTCCAAAATCCCATAGTAAGTGACAAAGTTGAGATTCTTCTACCTTGGGGTAGGTTAAACATAAAGCCATCAAATCTCTGATCTAGAGCTTAAATGGAGGCCATCTAGTCCAACCCCTTCATTTGAGGAAGCTGAGGCCTAGGGAGGTTGACACTTGCTCACCAAGAGATGGGATTTGAACCCAGGTTCTCTGACTCCAAATCTAGCATTCTTTTCACTGTTCTTGTTGTGGAGTATAAAATAATCCACAGTGTTCTCATAAAGACCTGACCAATAGTAAGGATAAAGACAGAATCCCTCTATTACCCTCTATTTAGTACAGTCCAATATCATGTTTGCCAGCTAGAGGCTTACATTGTTGCTTCTTAGGTAAACTGTGAACCCCCAGATTTCTCAGTCTGATGGAAAACTAGAATTTTCCAATCTTATATTTTCAGATTTAAACCAGGACCGTGTGTGTGTGTGTGTGTGTGTGTGTGTGTGTGTGTGTATCCGTCTATCTGTCTTTGTGTCTGTGTGTGTGAGCAGGAGGACTAGAGAGGCCCCTTTGAGGCAAATATAGGTGGAATAGAATGGACTCCAATCTGTTTAAAACCTCTTAGCATTTATCTCACTACTGGTGATCTGCCCTCTCAATTCCATCCCATTCTAACCTGTGAGTCTGGAACTTGGACAAATCTTCCACTCTCCTTGCCTCAGTTCTCTGGTGTTTCTAGTGTTTTGACCTCACATAGCCTGGTACCATGACCCAGATTCCAGATTACTCCTTTGTTTGATAATCTCATGGGCATGTTTTTGACTCTGGACAACACTTTGACTGCAATTAGCCCAATCATAGTGGCCAAACAGGGAGGACTTTCTGCTGAAATCTTAATTCTTTTCTTTTACTTGTTCCTGTTGACAATAATTAGTTACATCTGAAGGAAGCTCAACAGTTTGTAAAATATTCTGATAAGTTCTCCCACCTGAGCTTCACAATGATCAGAGAAAGCATTATTATCTTCATTATATAGAGAAATCAAGGCCTGGAGAGAAAAAGTGACGCGCCCAAGTCCACCTAGATGGTAAATGACAAACGCAGACCTTGAAAGGAAGCAATGGGGCTTCAGTAAAATAAACCCTGGTTTGGACATTAAAAGACCTGAATTCTTAGTGCCTTCCTTCTGAGACCATTCCCAATTTAGGCTGCATATTTATTGTTTGTACACAGTTATTTGCATGTTGTCTCTCTTACTAGATCATAAATATCTTGAGAGCCAGGAATTTGGGTTTTTCCCTTTACTTGCATCTCTAGCACTTAACAAAGTGCTTGCTGCACAGTAGGTATTTCATAAACATTTGCAGGAGTTAATGTCTCCAGGACCCCCTCCCCACTATGTAAAATGACCTACTTGGTCCATGAATTTTTAAAAAATATTTTGGTAACCATATTTTAACACAATTGGATTCCTTTGTAAGCCCATGTATCTTACATTTTGTATTTTTCAAACATCATTCTGAGGAGTCAGGCAGCAAGGGTTCATCAAGCACATATGTGTCGGGCACTCTGTTAAACACTGCAGACACAAATAACTGAAAAAGAAAATCAGGCACTGACTTCATGGAGCTTACATTCAAATTGGGGCAGGCTACACAAAACCATACCAAAGAGAGATGGGGCAGGGACAAGCAGAGCCAGGAGAGGAATGAAGGTTGGTTGTCATGAGCCCAAATTGTCAAAGGTCTCCAGTACACAGAAAAGATTAAAGACCCTGGACTAACTCTACTGAGGTAGGTAATGCAAGGATCATTGGCTTCATTTAGAGATGAAGAGATGGAGGCAGAAAGATTCAACGACTTTCTGGGAGTCACATGGTTGATAGAAGTCAGAAACAGTTCTGAATCCAGGTATTTTGACTCCAGGGCCAACACTATTTCCCATGCCATGATGCCTCTCCAGATATTGGTCAAAATTGGTTGTCATTGATGAATTTAATGTGCATACTCTTGTTTTCAAGGAAGTAAAATTTATGACCAAAAATGTTAGGAAGCATATTGATTTGTTGGTCATTGCACAAGGGAAAACAGGAGAGGCATGTTCATTTTGTCTTGTCTCTACATGTTTGATGTTCTCTCCACATGTGACATTTTTCTTTTTATTTCCTTCAAAAATAAGCACCAAATTTCACTTTGTAGGTAATTATAACCCAGATTTTATTTTGGCTCTTAGTTTCTCCAAACTTCAGCTGGAACTCCTTTTGCAGTTCAGAGTTCTGTCAGCACTCCAGAAAGCAAAGCGAAAATGACAAATAGGTTATTATCAGACCTGTCAAACAGTTTTCCTGTTTGAGCTAGCACATATGTATTACCTTTCCAAGAGCTAGATTACTAAACAGAATACATTTTCTGGAGGGGTAGTGAGATTTATTAGACTAGGTTTGGAGATGAGTGATCTCTAAATGCTTAGTGCCACATAGAGATTATATGCAATGGTTTGCTGGACCAGTCTAGCAATATTGTTTTAGGATCCTGGAAAGATCTATGCCTCCTCTTTCACTTATCTATCAGAATTCTAAGGGGACATAGATGGGATGAGCAAACAAAGATTAATTTGGGATCTAGCTGGAAGATAAAGGTGTAGGAAGGTATTTGATTAAATCCCCAGGCAATCTTTGTTGGTGACCTTCCTTCCTGGACCAACCCCTTTACATTGTGTGAGTCTAAATAGTGACTATCCCCAGAACCTTCAGTGTTCCTGACCTTTACTCAACAACCTGACAACTCTCTCCTTTGTTCCTAACCTTGGCTTGGTAACTTCTAGTCTCCAGAGCTCTCGATCTGTCTTCTTATTTGTTATCTCTACTTGCTCCCAAGTCTCAGTGTCCATGTTTCCAGTCTCTAGCCAGGTAATCTGTTTCTAAATCAGATGGAGATGCTGCATGGGGTAGGAGGAACAGCAAGTAGGGTAGAATACCTGGACTGTAGGGTGTATGGTGGGAAGTAAAATGTAAGAAGACTGGAAAGGTAAAAAAGAACCATGAAGGGCTTTAAAAGCCAAACTGAGGAAATTCTATTTGGTCCTGAAGGTAATAGGAAGCCAATAGTGTTTACTGAGTAGGGAGGTGACAGGATTAGACCTGTGTTTTAGGACAGACTTTGGTACAGCTGAGTGAAGGATGGAGTAGAATGGAGAGAGACTTAAGGCAGTGAGGCCAAACAGAAGACTGTTGCAATGATCTAGGCATGAGGTAATGAGTCCTGGACCAGAGCAGTGGCAATGTAAGTGGAGAGAACAGCAAATCGGAGAAATTGTGAATGTAGAAGTGACAGGAGTTGACCACAGATTGGATCTGGAGGGGTGGATGAGAGGGAGGTATCAAGCTCAACACTGAAGGTGGTAGAGGTTTGAAATAAATGCTGTCACTGATGAATTTCCCATGGTCCTAGATCTCTTTATCTCATGCTCCTTATGTCTTCTTCCACTCACAGAAGCTTGACTACAAAAAGTAGACAATGCATCCCTGGCCACTTTCTTTAATACTAGGCACTCCTCTCAGGATGCCATCACTTAGCAACTGCTTCTCCTTTGAAGTTTCCTCCAGCCAGTTGTATCACCTTATCCAAATGCTGCTTGAAGTTTTCTACTACCCTTCCAGGTCATTCTTTTTTTCTGAGGAGCTCAGCAGCTGACCTACTGTACAATCTCCTCTCTGCCCAACCCCTTCCCTCTTACTTGGGGACTATAATTTATCACCAGTCCTTCCAACTCTCTGGCTTCCAAGTTCCTCAGTCCACTCCAGATGCAATGATCCACACCTTCATTCCCCCTTTGCCATAGATAGGAATGTTTATATCATTTGTATCATCAATTATAGCTTCTTTACCTCCATGATCTATAATTCTGAAACTCTTCTGTAAGACTATAGCCTCTTATTCTTCCATTCCTTTCTCTACCTTACTCCTAAACCTATTCCTCACACTTTTCACTACCTCCTGTGTTTCTACCCCTCTTCTACCCCCAGTTCAACTCTTCTCCTCTGGATCTTCTTTCCTACCTTTGAGATCTTGGCTCTATAAATGATCAGCTCAACAATATGCCATTTTCCACCATTGATTTCCTTTCTCCCTTCTCCTTGATGTTCACACCTTGTCTAAGCCTACTGTGTTCTCCCTTTATATTTGCCTTCTGTGCTCCTACTCCTATGCTACTGAATACCCCTGGAGGGATTCACACAATTCTGCTGATTGGGTTCAATAGAAATTTATATTTCATAATCTTAATTTGGCCATTACTGTTCTATAGCAGTTTTTCTATTCTTCTCTGACTGACTTTCACATAGTGCTACCCCTCCTCTTTCCCCCAGGAGTTGTTTCAAACCCAATGTCTCTCTTCAAGTCTCCTATACCATCACCTACCCACCTCCTCTTAGGAGAGAAATGCTCCTCCTCCTTTCCTGAAAAAAAAAAAGTAGAAGCCTCGTGTCCTAAGCTCTATCCCCATTATTCTACATATCAAAACACTTTTATATAATCCCCAGTTCTATTTTCCTTGATTCCTATCTCTGATAAAAATGTGATCCTTTTCTTTGCAGAGGCCATCTCTTGGACCTGATCTTTTGATCCCATTCCCTCTTCTCTATAAGTTTATCCCTTTTATCATTCTCCTCTCCAATCTTCGATCTCTCCTTATCCTAGCGGCTTCCTCCCTGTTGCTTCCCAGATCACTCCCATCCTTAAAAAAAAAAAGCCCTTTGTCCTCTCAAGCTGTCATCCTCAATCTCCCCATTCTTTCATAACTAAGATAGAAGCCAGTATCTCCACTCATTGTCCCAACTTCTCTACCTCTCACTTCTCAACCCCTTGCAACTCCATCATTCCACTGAAATTGCTTTCTCCTAAATAAGCAATAATCCCCTAACTGTTAAATGTAACGACCTTTTCTCAATCCTCATTTTCTTTTCCCTCTCTGATGTTTTTGATGTTGTTGACAACTTCCTCCTGGATATACTTCTTTTCATAGTTTCATGATATGGCCCTCTCCAGTTTCTCTGTCTCTAACTTTCCTACTACTTCTTCATGAACGCCTTTGCTTGACCATCAACTATGTCTTGGCCACTGTCTGTCATATAATACTTTTTTTTTTCTCATCTTCTCTTTCAGTGATCTTGTCAGCTCCTAAAGACTCAGTAATCGATTCTATGCAAGTGACTTCCAAATCTATCACCAATTGTCTGCTGGTTATCTCTGCCAGGATGTCCTCCCATAGGCAGCTCATGCTCAACACATCTAAAACAAAGCTCATTTCTTTTGCCTTAAACTTATTCCTCTTCCTAACTTCCCTATTTCCATCAGGGCATTACCACCCTTCCGGTCACTCAGGTTTGCAACTTCAGAGTTATCCTTGACATTTCACTCTCCCTCACTGCCTTTCAGTCCAAGCAATTGAAAAGTTTTGGCAACTGGATCATAACAACATTCCTCATATCTATTCCTTCTCAGTTCTCAAGGCACCAGTCTGAGCCCTCATCACTCCTAACCGAAATTATTGCAAAAGCTGCCTAATTGGTCTCCCTGATGCCAGTCTCTTCCCTTGTAAATACATCCTCTACACAGTTACCAAAATAATTTTCCTAAATTACAAGTCTGGTTATATCACTTCTCTGCTCAAGAATTTTCAGTGGCTTCCCATTAGTTCTATCATAAAACACAAATTCCTTCTTTTGATATTTAAATCCCTAAACAATCTGGCTCCAGCCAACTTTTTCCATATTACTCTTTATAATATACCCAAATTGACTGTTTTCTGTTCATTGTAAATAACATTCCATCTTCTTTCTTGGTACCTTTACACACAGGCTATTCCCCGTGCATTCTGTCCTAATCTTTTGTTCTTATAACCCTTAGCTTCTTTCAAAACTCACATCAAGTGTCACCTCCTACACAAGACTTTTTCTGATCTCCCTAGCTGTTCATATTCTCCACCTCCTAAAATTACTTTGTGTTTGCTTTCCTCTTTCCATGTTGCATTTCCACCCTCTCAGTAGAATGCAAGTTTCTTGAAGGCAGGAATGATTTCATTTTTGTCTTTATATGTCCAGAATCGAGCACAGTGTCTGGCACATCATACCGACTTAATAAATCCTTGTTAAATTGCCTGTTACTCAGCATTTAGGTGTAGTTGGTGCCACATTTTCCTTGTTTATTTATATTTTCTAACTGTACTTTTCATATTTCTGTTTTGTTTTTTACTAGATTTTAAGGCAACTAAATGGCAGAGTGTGGGATTTGGAGTAGAAAGACCTAAGTTCAAATCTTGCTTCTGACACTTCTAGCTGAGTGACCCTGGGCAAGTCATTTAACCTGTGTCTTTGTTTCCTCGTCTATAAAATCGGGATAATAACAGCACCTACCTCACAGGGTTGCTGTGAGGATAAAACGAGTTAACCTATGGAAGGCACTTTGCAAACTTTAGAGCACTATATAAATGTTAAATGAAGTGTTGTTGTTGCTGTTATTATTATTATTAGGCCTGTGAAGGCCAGGGACCTCATCTTCTATACACTTTTTCTTCTGTCCAACAGTACCCAACATAGTGCTACTAATGTGGTTTGTATTTAATAAATGAGTGTCCCACTACATAATGTAGTAGAAAGAGCACTGGGTTTGGAATCGGAGAACCTGGGTATGAACTCTGGTTTGACTATTTATTACCTGTGTGACCTTGGCCATCTGGCTTTACCTCTCTAGCCTCAGGCTTCTATTATGAAAATCTAGGAAGTGGGACTAGATGATCTTTCCAGCTCTGCACACTATCCACAAAGCTGTTTCCTAGAGTACATAATCCTGCCAGAGATCAGTTTGTAAAGCAGAAGAGTCTGTGCTTGAATGGCATTACATGCATTTTTTTTCTCTGGGCTCACATTCCTGGAACTCGGACTTTTGGATCTGCCAGATAGATACTGTTTTGGTTAGTGGCAAAGTCATTAATGTTTCCTCATGGCCTTTCTCTCTTCATTTTCATTTAGTATTGTAGGTAACATGGAGACAAGAGATTTTAGAGGTAATGGAAGCAGCTGCCAGAGCTGTAGCTTCATTTTTAAAATTCATTTCAACCACTTCACTTTTAATTGACCATTTACAATTTACAGGGCCCATAACAATGACCTATGCTGTTAAGAGGAAAGTAATGGAGTGTCATCCAAACAGGGAGTAAGCCAGGCTTAGAGGGCTCTGACACCAGCCCTGCCTTTTCGTTCTCCACTGGCCAAGGGAAGATGTGGTTTATATTAGTGACCTGGAGAGAGTTCATGCCCTTTGGAAAGAGTGGGTTCGATAGAATGACAGAATGATTAATGGTTTATTTACATCACTGATGTCCCTACTGTCAGAACCCTTCACCAGCCTTTGATGTAAAACACACCAAGAGGCCCTGGGTCTTCTTTATCTCCACGGAAGAGAGAAATCGGAACTGAAGAATGGTAGTAGTGGTGTGAAGGAAAGGGAAGGATGGCTAAGATTTGGGTGCTGAGGCTTCCCAGGTTGAGAAAACTACGCTATGACTCACTAACTGGGCTGCTGAAACCCAATGGGGGCCCATGTTAGGCAAAATGTTAGTGTAAGGCAATATGTCCTCTTTTTCTTGGATTTTCCACTCTTTCCACCCTCTTCCTCATTCCTCTTTAGCAGTTGCATCTTCCTCTTCTACTTCCTCTTTGTCTCAAACTGCCCTGATGGAGGAAAACAAATTGATAAACATTCCCATTAAAGTGATTCTGACATTTGCTGCACCCCACCCCCAAATCAAAGACCCCCTGAAAGCTACCATAGATTCAAAGAATACTTTTGGTCAACCTTCACACAAAACCATAATTTATGATTTCCCACTTGATACTTCTTTTGTCATATCAACTAGAGGACAAATTAGTTCAGAGCAGTAAGTCAGTGAGTTGACACATTCAGGCTTACTGTGTGACAGTGTGCTAAGTTCTGGGGATATAAAGATACAAAGAACAAAAAAAAGAAACCCCAGTCCCTGCTCCCAAGGAGGATATATTCTAATGTCAACAACATGTAAATATTAGGTATATATGTGTGTGTGTGTGTGTGTGTGTGTGTGTGTGTGTGCGCGCACGTGCGTGTGTGTATACACATATATGTGTGTATGTATATGTATATACGTGTGTATATATACATACATATATACGAAGGAAGAGAGAGAGAGAGAGAGAGAGAGAGAGAGAGAGAGAGAGAGAGAGAGAAAGAGAGAGAATAGATGATAATTAGCAGCTGTGGGGGACTAGGAAAGGTCCTCTGCAGAAAACTGACTTTGATTTGAATCTGAAAGGAAGTTAGAGAAACTAAGAGGAGGAGATGAGAGGGAAGAGCATTCGAAGCATGGGGGGGAAACCAGTGAAAAGGCATGGGGATGTGAGATAGAGTATTATGTTCAAGGAACTGAAAGTAGGCCGAGTATAGCTGGATTGTAGAGTAAATTAAAGGGAGGAAAATGTAAGAAGATTGGAAAATAGGAAGGGTCCTTATTGTGAAGAAATTTAAATAACATAGAAGTTCATATTTGATGCTGGAGATAATGGAGACCAACGGGAGCACCTTGAACAGGGGGTGACATAGACCAACAATATAGAAAAATCACCTTACCAGTTCAATAAGTAAATCACCTTGTCAGCTGAGTGGAAGATGAACTGGAGTGGGGTAAGACTTCAAGAAGATGGACCAGTTAGAAGGCTATTGTAGTAGTTCATTTGGGAAGTGATGAGAGAGTGAAATAGAGTTATGGATGTAGGAGTAGAGAGAGGGCAATGGATACGGGAGATGTTCTAGCGAACGACCTCCATCATTTGTCTCAATCTGGCTTGTGTATGATCTACATGGCACTTCAGCCTTAGGAAATGAAAGCCTTCAGAGAACAGTCCTTCGGTATAGGAAACGGTAGACATGTCTCCCTGTTGCTCTTGTGTCTCTCACCCTTTCTCTCCCAACTTCCCCTACAATTGTTCATTCCTTCCACCCATTACTGAGACTTCCATAGCTGGGGGTAAGGAGCTAGGCAGATCATTGCTAAGTAGTGGAATTGTTTTACAGATTTGTAAGAAACGTAATTTGTGAAAGGGAAAACTCCTTACAGAAATAATGTATTGTTTTCTCTAGGGATGTTTGCCCTTTAAAAGAAAATAATATTTGAGTTCAAAATCGCATACATTGCTGTTATTGTTGTTTTTGTTTCATTATTGCTCTTATTTCATCCAATGAAAAAAGGTTCAAAGGCAAGTTGCTATCCTGTTATATTTAATGACCTGCTGACTATTGAGCTGGTGGATAAAATGACTGCTTTTGTTATTGAATAAGAGGACTGGGATGTAATCTTGTCTTTCATAGATCATTGAAAGCATCTTTTGAACAACTTCAGCAGCAGACAGGATGATAGGATCACATGTACCTTGTTTTGTTCTCACATATTCTCTTCTGCTAAGTCTCTATATTTCAGAAACTTTTCGTTGCATGTAGTTTGGAGATTAAAAGTATTCAGTACAATGTCATCTCTTAAAAAAACTTATTGTTAAATGGATCAATGTTATTTTCAAGTGGTTAAGGTCAACAGTTCTGTCTTAATGATACTCCAATTCTAGTACAGTTCATTTGTTGAATTTTCAAGGATATCTGGAAGTTTGTATTTGTAGGATGGAGATTTGCTATTTGTCATTTTAAAAAGGATAGAAAGCTTCTGGTGTCTAATTCTAGTCACCTGATCAAGTCTCTCTAGGTATCTTTTAGATGCCACATTTTTTACAACCTATAGTGATATGCTATCCACTTTTTCCCATTTCACTGAATAATCTGAATGAGTCAACAAGTCTGGGATCCTTAAAGATAACCATTTTGTAATTTCCAGAGTCAATGACCTGATCATGAATTTCTATCATAAATCTTACTCTTTCTATTTTTTTATTGGTTCTTTGACAATATATTGTTGGTTGAGTTCATGTGAATATTGCCAATGAAATGCTTTTTGATTCTACTCTTAGACCTTACCTTTTCATAGGGCTTTATCCACAGATAAATTAGTTTTGTTTACATTCAACAAATCCAGTGGCATATACCTATTTTCAGCCTTTTCTATTGCTTCGTGAAGTGAAGACTGTTTGTTCAAAAAGTATTTCTATAAAACTTTAACCTATTTATCATTTGCTCTAATAGCATCTATCAAGCTCTTGCTTCTTTTTTCTTGAGAAAGCGTTCATTTTTCTATAACTGCCTCGGGGTGATGAGCCCCATGCTTCATTAACATTATGCTTTGAAGTCTTCTAGATTCATTGTCACCAATCATTCTGTCCCACAAATATACATTGAAACTCATGTTCCATAAGTTTTAATTGCTCTCATGCTGGTATTCTTCCCATTTAGCTTTGACTTTAAAATACTAGCCAGTCTCTTAATACACTCAGCTAGCTTTTTCCTTTAGCCTTATGCTCAATATATCTTTCCTGGAGAAGACCAAGGTATTTTTAATTATCACCTCCATGGTGAAGACAAAAGGACCATTGGCAAAGGAGAATCATTTTTCCTGTTCACAGAGGATTTCATGAGTAAGTGAAATAGGTGAGCACCACAGTCACAGTATTGTTAGAGTGGTGCTAAGAAAGTACCTCTGCCCCCAATAAATTTCTCCTAAACAGGAACTCACGAGTCTAGAATTTTGCCATTAGAGACCCATTCCTTGAATAACAACCATAAGAACAACCCCTTTGAAATCAATGTTATGGTGGGGGGTTGGGGAAGTGTAGTTGGAGGAGCCAACATCTAAGTTGTGAAATACCAGCCAAGGTGATGTATTGGGTGTGCTCTGATACTACTACAATAGCTATAAAGGCCTACCAGGAACCCTAAAATGCTGGCCGGTTGAGTCTGAAAATAGTTTTTATTGGGTTAGTATACTACTCAGTGTGATGTAACTACATCCTTGAACCTAGATAGGCCAGTATAGGGTTAGAGGCTGACTTTACTTAGAAATGCCATATCAATCAGCTTGACATGAAAGATAATAGAAGGAATGTTTTTTCTTCATATTCTAGCCTGTGTGTCTTGACCATGCTCCCCAAATAAAAATATGCTTCCTTGGTTACAGAGTCATACAGAGAAGTGGTGAGGTATGTTTACCTTGGTCTAATGCTTGAATCTTTAGACAACGATTGTACCCTCCAGGGTGGAAGAGTAAGGTCAATCCTTACCCATGGTTAGGCCACTGAAAAATCCAAACCCTCTATCCAGTGAAAGAGGGCGTTGCTCCACTTTGCTGTACCTGCAGAAACACAGGCAGCAAACTTGTCACACCCCACAGTCCTCAACTAGCTTCATTCTGGAGCCTTGTACTTCTAAAAGTAACATTGACTCAGAATCATTTACTGGAAGTGCTGACGAAGCTCTGGTGAGAAATCTAGGCAGCTCTAGAGTTGGGTCTCTTACAGGGTTCTCCCCATCACTTTAGGGCAAATTGTTGATTAGTAGTTCTGAAATTCACAAAAACTCATACATGAAGAATGTAAGAAAAGGCAAAAGTTGAAGAAAGGGGAAGAGTAGAGAGAGCATATGAAACATGCCTAAAAATCAGCCTCCAAAGCTTCTTGGCTGCTCAGTTTCTCTGTTCTCCAGTGGAAAAAATGATGCAAGGTATGGCAGCATAGCTAATGAGTCATGACCCTTAATGACACACATGTGGTTTCATATCCTCAGCCTCCAGCACAGAGCCCTCTCCATCCAACGAGATGGTGGGGTTTTCTTCCTTTTCTTTTCCTTTTCTTTTTTTTTAATGAGTCTCTTTCAGTCCCTCCTGTCTCACTGCCTCAAGTACATAATGTCTCAAGGCTAGAGGACTTGATACTGTTGACTGACTGGTGCTTTGCCCTCAGTTACTTACTGTTATCTTCAAAGCCTTGTGCCTCTAGCCTAGGATGTTAGCTTGGAAGAGATCTATAGTTAAGAAGAGGAAGGGACCATCTACTGTTTTCTTTTCACTATTATCTCTGACCAGAAAGAGCATCCAATACTTCTCACTTGCAATAATTCACTTGAGTTTAGAGAAAAGAGGCACAAGCAGAGATTTGCTGAAGCCAGTTTGAACTGGCTCTTGAGACTTGGTTGTTAAATTTTTAGAGTTAATATTTACACCTCGGGACCTGGCAAATGTTACAAATCAGCACTTAACTTATTGTTTTGCTTATATTTAGACTTACAATAGTAACGGAGAAAATGTTTATAAAGCTAAAAAAGTTAAAGGTATGTCCTACTTTTTTTTTTTTGAGAGTCAGTTGTTAAACATTTACTGGTACATCCTTGGAAAGAACTCATGATCACAGGGAATCGACATGGTTATAATTTATTAATGTTAAAATAAAGGCTATAGGGAAGATATGTGAGTGTGTGATATAGCTACCCAGCTTTCTTTTCTCCTAATCTGGGACCTGTGTTAGTTGTGAGGCCCAGCCAGGAGCTGCTCAGCTCTGCCAGGACTGCACACTGACCTGAGAGAGGCTCTTAACACTCTTAACATTGGAGATTGCAGTTTTATAATGAGGACTAAATGAAATGGACTGGTGGCTTTTACCCAGTTAATATCCACTTAGGAGAAGTAGACCTCAGGAATTTTTGAACACAGAAATCATGAGTAAGTTAAAAAAAAAAAAGATGTACACGCAGATTAGTAAAATTGTTTTGGAGCTCTGTGGTTATATCTATAGATTTGCCAGTTGCTCTGATTATTTCTCCCTGCTCTCCTATCTCCCTCTGGAGGAAAAGGGGTTAGTCTGACGAGAATGTCTGATACTTCTGCACCAGGTTATTCTTTCCCCCGTGGTGAGTTTTCCTCCTTTCTTCTTATTCCTCCCTCTTTTCCTCTGTTCCCTTCTTTCTTCTCTTTTCCTCCTCTTTTCCACTCATCCCTTCCTCTTGTTTTCTCATTTCTCTTTTCTTTCCCTTTCCTTTGTTCTTCTCTCCTTTCTTCCTGTCTTTTAATCCTAAACTTAGTAACCATCAAGAAAAAACAAATATTAAATATTTGTTTGTTTTCAATTTTGAAAACTGATCATACATAAAACCCTAAGCTTCGAGACATTTCCAAATTGTTGAAAAATGCTTGTTATCTTTACTAAATTAATAATGACATCCTGTTTGCTTCCATATCATCTCTTGGTCTCTTTGTCTTCTATATAGTTTTTTTCCTGGATAATGTTGCTATTATTATTGGGATTATAGAAGTTTTATATGTAGTTATAGTCACAGTATACAATTTCCCAATTCCACTTTCTTCATGCTTCTTCAATTCATCCATCTTCCCATATTTCTCTGAATTTTTCATATTTTTCATTTCCTATGGAGCAACGATATTTTGTTCCATTGGTATTTCACAGTTTGTCCAACCATTCCTCCATCCAAAACTGCTTGTTTCCAGCTTTTTTGCTTTTATGAATAAAACCACTATTAATACTTTTTTTTTTAACAAATAATTCTTTTTCCTTTCAATAATTTCCTTAGGGTACAGGCCTATGAGTGGGATCACAGGTTAAAGGGCATGAACAGGTTTGCCGATTATAATGTTTATTGCTTTGGTGTGTTTTTCCATTAAGTTTAGGTTGTGAAATCAATCCTCAGGGTAATTGAACCATAGGAATTTAGAGCTGGAAAGTACCTTAGAAATCATCTAGTCTATCCCCCTCATTTTGTGGATGGGAAAACTGAGGACCAGAGACATGGAAGTTATTTAGCACCTCCTACTTGTCTATCACTTTATTACATATTGAGGGAGATGTAGGAGTAAGATAAATTATAATTATTATCCTCCCAGCGTTTATAATCTGGCTGGAGAAAGACATAGAAGGTACTTGTTATTCATCATACTTTGCCAGTAGCATGCTACAGTGGAGGGTACAGGGATTCAGAAAACCTAATTGCAAATTCTAACTTGATAACTATGTGATCCTGGGCAAGTCATGTTTCTGGGTTTTAGGTTCTTCCTCTGTGAAATAGGGATAATTATCTACCTTACCATGTTGTAGCCAGGTGGGTGGGGAAGACCTTGCAAATCTTAAAGTACTATGTAAATGTGAGCTGGGGCAGCTAGCTGGTGCACCAGATAGAATGCCAGGCCTGGAGTCAGGAAGACCTGAGTTCAAATCTTGCCTCAGAAACTTACTGGCTGTGTGACCCTAAGCAAGTCATTTAACCCTGTTTGCCTCAGTTTTGTTATCTGTAAAACAAGCTGGAAAAGAAAATGGCAAACCACTCTGGTATCTTTGCCAAGAAAACCCCAAATGAGATCATGAAGAGTCAGAAATGACTGGAACAATTGACCAGCAAGTAAAATGTGTACTATGCAGTATAGTGGATAGAGCAGACCTGCACAACTTGGCAGTAGGTAGGGGTTAAAATTAAAACAGGTTAAATTTCTTCAGTTGCAAGTAGGTTTTTAGGAGCTCACTTTCCAAGTAAAGGTACAACTAATGATTAAACTATTTTGCAAATAAACCATATTTAAAAAGAGAGAAATTTCAATTAATATCAATCAATTACACTTATTAAGATTTTTATTTATCATGAACTCATAGTAATATTTTTAAAAATTACATTGCTAAGTGGTACAAGTTTTAATACATTTTTCAGGTTTTCTTACTCTTTACATTTAGTTAATGTGACATTATACTTCTTGTCAGCAATCAGTTTATCATCTCTGGAATCATGTTTGAAATCTATTTCTTTAGAAATCTGAACACTAACCTGAGTAGCCGTCTCATTTTCTGAGTTTATTTTCTTGAAAAACCATTGTTCCCTACTGAGATTTTTCGGCAGTTTGGATGTTTGTTTTTCATTGGTATCCAATTTGCTTAAGTTAGGATGTTTTGATTCAAAATGGTGATGAAGATAATATTCCTTTGGAATGGCTGTGACTTCCAGGCAAACAAGGCACAATATTTTGTCTCTTGTGTCAGTAAACAAGTATCTATTTATCCACTCTGGACTAAGCACTCTATGTTTTGATTCAATCTTCTACTTCTTTTTATCACCCATTTTATAAAGTCACCCCCAGAACTTTAATGTTAGAACCAAAAAAATCTCCAGAGCAGCTGCTCACATACAAAGAAATTCTGAACTGAGTGTCTGCCCTGGGAGAGGGCACCAGACACTCATGTAATCTGGAGGGTAGTCACACAGCAAGGAAGGGGAAGAAGACCTTGCATTGTTGCTACTCATCCACGGCTGCACTCACTTTGTTCCTATTCAATGCCAGTAATAACTAAAAACACGGCAAAGAGATATGACTCTCCCTCCTCTCAGACTAGAGAGAGACTGATGATGGTTGGCTGCTGCAGGTCATTTGACAAACAGGAGAGAGTGTGCAGTGGCACCCACCAAGTTACATGATAGGCACAATAGTGACTAGTGGAAGGTGGATTCAGCAGGGCATGGACAAAGCACTCCCTACAGCTTTACTTTCTTTTACATCCTCTACATTTTTATTGGGCCACCCAAAATCCTTTGGCACACTGCAACTTGTATGTTGTACAAGCCTGGGCTAGAGCATTGGACTTCCAGGCAAGAAGATCTGGATTTACACTCTTTGTCAGAGATTTACTAGCCAGGTGACATTGGGTGTGTCTCTTAATCTTTCTCAGTCTCCAAATCCTCATAAGGACCTCTCAGGATTTCTGAGAGAATCAGATAAGATAGCTGACATATATAGGGGTTTGCAGCCTTAATGTACTACACATGCATCAAAAGTCAAGTCACCAAGTATATATTAAGCATTAACTTTGTGCCAGGCACTGTGCCAAGCACTGAGGATACAAAGAAAGGAAAATAGAATCTTTGCCTTCAAAGAGCTTATAGTCTAATGGAGACAACATACAACTAACTATGTATGTTGTATAAATACAGGATAAATTGGAGTAAATCTAACATTAAAGGGGGCCCAGGAAAGTTTTCTTACAGAAGGTGGGACTTTAGCTGAGATCTGAAGGAAACTAGGGAAACCAAGAGATAGAGATGAGGAGAGAGAGTATCCTAGGTAAGCGGGATGGCCAGTGAAAATACACAACAGTCAGGGAATGGGGTGCATTCTGCAAGGAACAGCAGGGAGGCCAATAACACTGGACTAGATGATGAATGGACTTTAAAAACCAAGTAGAGCATTTTATATTAGATTCTGAAGGTGATAGAGAACCAATAGAATCTAGGGGAGTGACATGGTCAGACCAGCAGTTTAGGAATATCGTTTTGAGAACTGAGTTAAGGATGTACTGGAGTAGGGAGAGACTTGAGTCAGGGAGATCAACTAGTAGGGTATTACAATAGTCCCGGTGTGATGTGATAAGGCTCTGCACCAGGGTGGTGGCAGTGTCTGAGTAGAGAAGGTATATATGAGAGATTTTGAGAATATGGAATTAGCAGGTATTGGCAACAGGTTGGATATGGGGAGATGGTGGGAAGAATGAGTTGAGGTGGACAGCTAGGTTGCAAGCCTGAGCAACTGGGAGTGAGGTGCGTCCTCAACAGTAATAGGAAAGTTAAGATGAAGGGGATGATTGGGGAAGAGAGATAACGAGTTCAGATTTGGACAAATTGAGTTTAAGATGTTTGCGGGGCATCTCGTTCAAGATGTCTAATAGGCAGTAAGAGATTCGGCAGATGAGGAGATAAATTAGGGCTAATTATCATCATCATAGAAATGTGTATTGATGCCATGGGAGTTGATGAAATTGTCAAGTGAAGCAAATACTAGAGAGGGAGAAGAGGAAGCCCAGGATAAAGCCTTGGGGGACACTCATTAACATGTATGACTGAAGATGAAGATATGGCAAAGAAGACTGAGAAGTGATCCGACAAATACAAAGATGAATCAGGAGAGACTAGTGTCATGAAAGCCTAGAAAGAAGAGAGAATCAAGAAGAGGATGACTGACAGTGTCAGAGGCTACAAAGAGGTCTAGAAGGAAGAGGATTGAGAAAAGGTCATTAGATTTGGCAACTAAGACATCACTGGTAACTTTGGAGAGAAGAGTTTTAGTTCAACGATAAGGGTGAATGCCAGGCAGCAGAAAGTTAAGAAAAGTGTGAGAAGATAGGAAGCAGAAGCATTATTCCTAGATGGCTTTCTCAAGGAGTTTAGCCGTGAAAAGGAGAGAGAATAGTATAATGACTAGCAGGAATGAACTGCTCAAGTGAGGTTTTTTTGAAGATAGGAGAGACCTGGGTATGTTTGTAAATAATAGGGAAGCAACCAGTAGGCAGAGGGAGAGTGAAGATTAATGAGTGAGTGGGGATAACAGAGAGGGTAACCTGATGAAGACAACTGGATGGAATGGGATTATATGTGCATGTAGAAGAGTTTTCCTTAGCAAGTAAAAGAGCCACCTCTTCCTGTGAGACAAGGAAGTAGATAGTAAGGGTGGGCATCTAAATGAGATGAGATGAGAAAGAGGAGTAAAAAGCAAGTTCTTGGTAAATGGTCTCATTTTTTTTTTCAGTGAAATATAGCACAAGGTTCTCACCTGGAAGGAAACAGGGAGGGAGAGCTATGGAAGGCTTGAAGAAGGATAAAAATGGAAGACCCACTGTGGTGAGTAGTATAGTAAATTCTTAGGGAGGTTTAAAGGGTTTCCTTTAGTAAGAACTCCTTTAAGATTATGTAATATAAATTCATAGTGAATTAATTCACCATAGTTTCATGGTTTTCTCTAACTTTGCTCAGCAGCATATGAATAGAAGAAAAAGCAGTGAGAGTAATCAAAGGCTGGGTCTTGGCAGGGAAATATTGGTGAAAGGACAAGGAGGCAAGGGACTGGAGAGAACACGGTGTAAAGTCCAACAAAGGGGTCAAGAATAGGGAAAGAGGAGAGTGTGACCAGTCCAGAGGTGACAGTCTGGGGAAAAAAATCTGAGGGTTGGATTGGAGGTCATGGTGGACAAAGTATATACAGGGTTGTAAGGCAGAAAGAAAGATAGAATGACAAATTATTATGATCAGATAAAGGTAGTTCAGAGTTCACAAACATACAAATAGAACCCTTGTGGGTGATGGCAAGATCAAAAGTATGACTGTTTCTGTAAGTAGCTGAAATGGAGGAAAGACTAAATAAAGGAAATTAATACATTGAGGAATTGGGAAGTTAGAGAGTTTAAGGAATTATTGTTATGTATGTTAAAGTCACGCAGTATGAGGGTAGGATTTGGGGAAGAGAAAAAGGCTGAGTCAAGCACTGAACTCACTGAGGAAGGAAGAGTCCTAGGAGTAGTGAATAATAGCAACTAGAATCTTGATTGGGTCAATCAATCAAATAACATTTATCGAGTACCCACTATGAGCCAGGTACTGTACTAAGCACTGGAGGTAATGAAAGGTAAAAACCAGTCCCTGCTCTTCAGGAGAGCAGTCTTCTTAGAGGTAATGAAAACCTGAGCTGGGGTATAGATGTAGGGATATAGGACGTGGCATCCCTCTCAAGTGAACCTTGAAGGAATCTCTTGGACTCCTTTAGTAGTGGTATCAGAGAGGCCTCAGATGAGTTTCTCTCAAGATTGGTCCTTCCCATTTACTTACCATGCAAACTCTTCCTCCCCATCCCTCTACTCTGGGGCCTTATGTTCTAGGGCTTCTCTTTCCCAAATGAATTTCTCTTTAAAATGTTGATATAAGATAACATTCCATGTTTCTTGCCCCACTTGCCAAAATTGGTGGTAATAGCTCCCCTCCACAGTTCCCCATATCTTACCTAAATATGCCTAAAATGTGGTCCCTCTTTCAGCAATTGATACAAAGCCTCCCAGTCACAGAAGAACTCACAAGAAGAGGGACATTCCTTTGTTTACATGAATGTATTTCATACTAGAACCTCCATTGTGGAGCACACAAGTAGATGTCCCTCTTTGGAGCAGTGTCTCAAACAATTCCGGTCAGATTCTTTCTCCCTAAAGCACAAATGCCTGGAAATGTCTGACTAACCAGTGCATCATGTCTTGGTGGGGAGAGTGGGGGCAAAATAATCCTGCTATCTAGTCCCAGGAATGTAGTCTTCCTGTTTTAAGAGGTTGATCTCCTAAGGATGTTTTTTGTTGCTTTTTAAATCTTTTGGAGGAGGGTGGATAAAGTACACAGTCATCTCAGTCTACTGCCAGAGAAATTTGCTTCTCTCATTCTGTCCTGCTAAGAATTATGCTTTCCAACTCAAGGGTGCTGTGGCAAATAGTCATGCCTGATGCACTGAGTCATAACTGAGAAAGGGGAATGAATTTCTGGTCATTGCTTTTGAGTTTGTGAATTTTGACAGCTTGGGTGGACTTCCCATGCAAAAAACTCTGAATATGAGTCCTGGTGAGTGTGTAGGTGTCTAGAGGTATTTGTTTCATAGTATAAGACAAAAATCAGAAACACACAAAGTGGTTCTCACAGCATTCTCCTAAACCATGATCAGATATACATGATTTTCATGAGGGTTAGAGATTAGTTTCCTGGCAATGTTGAGAATGTCCTTGGCTTAGCTATGTTCTAGTAACACTATCATGGGACTAAAATCTGTTGCTGAGGAAAATTGCAGGAGGATCTCTGAACTGATAACTTATTTCTAACAAAGAAACAGTATCAGTGTGGCATTGTATTTTGTTTGGAAGAACAACTTGGGTTATTCTTGGATCACAGATCTAGAGGAGGCAGGGACTTCAGAGGCAATCTAGTTCAAGCCTCTAATTTCTTTCTTCCCTTACAATGAGCAAAGGTTTTCTGGGAGAGATAAATCCCAGGGAAACCATGGAGACAGTCTGTGCTATCACCTACTATACAGCTACCTAAGACCCAGGAAGATTAAGAAAAAGAAATAAGAAATGGTACTTCAAGGGTCTGTGATTTCTTCCAGGCAGTTACTTCATCACTATCCCCTCTACACCTTGGAAGGTGGGTTCAAGAATTGTTTTGACCCTAAAACATTCATTCCTAAGCCTTTAGCCCTCTGGCAATGCGTTACTGAACTTAGCTGACTTGGTCCTTGGATAACAGCTGTGAGAGGTTGCCCCTTCCCTCCCCTCCCCCCCCAACCCACCCATACAGTCTTGGAAAACAGAGGGTCCTTTCCATACCATTACAGTAATAATTCAGTGGAGTACAAAAAAACAGAATGTTTAGAGACTTGAGTACAATAGTATGAGAATCTCTCCATAAATATGCAGATGTGAGAATCAATGATAACCTCCTCCAGATTTTTAGCCAAGTCTACTTTTTTACAGATAAAAATCTGAGGTAAATTGAGGTCAAAGGGTGGTAGGCTGGAGGAGAAAGGAGGAAGAGGAGGATATTTTCCCACTCACTGCCTGTCCCATTCAACAAGCATCTTTTTTTAATTTTTAAATTTTATTTTATTAAATTTGTTTATCTTTTTTTAGGTTGCAACATTCAGTTCCACAATCCCTTGAATTCCAAATTTTCTCCCCCTCCCCACCATGGCGGCATGCAATCTAATATAGGCTCTATAAATACCTTCGCATTAAGCATTAGTCAGGCTGTAAAGAAGAATTATAAGCAATGAAGTGAACAATGAGAAAGAAGGAATGGAACAAAACAAAACACAAAAAAGAAAGAGCAAGTAGTTTGCTTCAATCTGGATCCAAATTCCATAGTTTTTTTCTCTGGATGTGGATATCCTTTCCATCATGAGTCTTTTGGAGTTGTCTTCTAACCTTGCATTGCTGAGAGGAGCCCAGTCTGTCAAAGTCAGTCATCACACATATGATGTGTCTGTAATTGTGTAGAAAGTTTTCCTGGTTCTGTTCTCCTCACTCAGCATCAGATAATATAAGTCTCTCCAGGATATTGTGAAGTCTGTCTGCTCCTCATTTCTTACAGCACAATAGTATTCCATTACATTCATATACCACAACTTGTTCAGCCATTCCCCAATGGATGGGCATCCCCTTGATTTCCAATTCTTTGTCACCACAAAAAGAGCTACTTTAAATATTTTTGTGCAAATGGGTCTTCCTCCTACTTGTATGATCTCTTTAGGATACAGGCCTAGAAGTGGCATTGCTGGTTCCAAGGGTATGTACATTTTTATATTCCTTTGGGCAAAGTTCCAGATTGCTCTCCAGAATGACTGGATCAGTTCACAACTCCACCAACAATGCATTAGTATTCAATTGTTCTACATCCTCTCCAGCATTTATCATTTTCCTTCAACAAGCATTTTTTAAGCATCTAAGTCATGTCAGCCATTTTTCTTGGTGATGGGGAAATGTGAAAATATGAAATGAAAATGAAAACAGTACTCGATCTCAAGGAACTACATTCTAGTCAAGTCAAATCAATATTGTTTCAGTCACTGTGCTAAGTGCTGAAGATACATAGAAAGGCTAAAGACAGTCCCTGGTCTCAAGGAACTCACAGTCCAATGGGGGAGACAACACACACAAACAAAATAAATTAGAGGAAATCTCAGAGAAGACCCTAACATTAAGGAGCATCTGGAGAAGTTTTTTCTAGGAGGTGGGATTTTAGCTTGGACTTGAAGGAAACCAGGGAATTCAAGAGGAAGAGATGGGCAGGCATCCCAGGCATGGGGCATGACCAGTGAAAATGCACAGAGTCTGGAGATAAAATATCTTGTGTGAGGAACAGCTAGGAGGGAAAGATCACTGGATTGCACAGTATTCAAAGGAGAGTAAGGTGTAAGAAGACTTGAAAAGTCAGAAGCAGTCCAATTATGAAGGACTTCTAAAACCAAACAGAGGATTCTCCTAGGGGAGAAAGAATAACATGTATGTGGATGAGTAAATATAAAATGCAAAGTAATTTGGTAGGAGGAGGTGCTAACAACTGGGGAGATGGAGAAAGGCCTTTTACTAGGAGCTAGTTCTTTAATGGACTTGGGAATTTGGGGAAGCAGAGTTGAGGAGGGAGAACATACCAGGCATAGAGTACATGTGTGCAAAGGAATAGATAGAATGCAAGTGCAGGGAACAGAGAATAAGCCATGGGATGTATGGGATGCAAGGGAGTCTGGAGAGAGAGTCAAGCTGGATAGCTTGGACTGTCCACCATAACTGTGCTTACCATATTTTCTAATCAAAAAATCAGGATGCATGAATGGACAGTAAAGCTTTGCATAGATTCATTGTACAAAGTGAATGATATTTTCCAAAATTAGGTCTGTCCCAATAAATCTGGATTATATGGTGACTGTAGAATGGACTATGAGCCGGCCAGCACAATCAGGAAGACCTAGGTTCAAGACCCACTTCTGACACATATGAGACAAGTCACAACCTCTCAAGGCTCTAAAACATCAAGACTTTAGGTTGCATATCTACATTGGTAGATGGGATTTCCTCACTGGGAGTTCCCTATTGTGTTGTGAAATCACATCTCCACAAAAAAAAAAGTGGAGATTGGTAACTAGGTCGAGTGAGGTTTGATACATCTCTGTCAATGTGACTTCATACAGAGGTCCTCTCTACACTAGTCTCAATGAATTGGAGAAGGGAAGAGGGAAGGGAATCACCATTTATATAGCACCTACTGTATGCCAACCATGGTGCTAAGTGCTCAGCTAAGTGCTTTATCATTTGATCCTCATGACAATCCTGGGAGGTAGGTGCTATTGTTACTACCATTTTACAGATGAGAAACTGAAGCAGTCATGATTAGGTGATAGAAAGGAAGTGTCTGAGGCCAAATTTGAACTCAGCGCCTGAGGCTCTATCCAGAGGCAGTTAACATGATGGATAACCTGAAATTACCCATCTTTAGTCTTAAAATACTGTCCAGGGGTTCAGTAGCCATAAGAAAACAAAGACGTACAGTGATACAGTAAGTGCTGAGTTAAGGGAAGAGAAACATTTGTTCCAGGGCAGGGTGGGGGGAGGTCCTGAGACTGTAGAGGCTCTGCCGGGGTTGAAGAAATGCATACTGCTGACCTTCTCCTGCCATGGCACCTTGTCGGTTGACTTTGGGGATCAGAGACAATTTGAGGCAGTTAGGTAGTGCAGTGAATGCCTTAGGTACTTACTAGCTGTATGACCCTAGCCAGGTCACTTAACTTCTCTGTCTCAGCATCTTCATCTATAAAATGTTGATTATTGTAACACCTATCTCAGCGTTGTGAGACTCAAGCAGTGGTTCTCAACCTCCCTAATGCTGTTACCCTTTAATACTCATATGTGAGCGTATCTGCATGTGGGTGGACCCTCTTGGAGACAGATAGAAGAGCAGTGTCTCAGTTCCTAAGACCATGGGTAGTATGTGTTTTCCAATGTTCTTAGGCAACCCCTGTGATGCCTGTGAAAGGGTTGTTCGAACTCCGAAGAGGTCACGACCCGCAGGTTGAGAACCACTGCTCAAAAGAGATAACATATGTTAAACACTTTACAAACTTCTAAATGCCATGTGAATGCATACTTACTAATATTATCATCTTTTTTGTGGTCACAGTTGGGAGAAATTTCAGTGCATTTCCATGTTTCAGGTACCCCACAGTCTTTTAGAGAAGTGGGAATCTCATCTCCAACTGATTTGAGAGACCAAAGAACACATCCATCAGGCTGCAGGGTGGCCCCTCCCCACCAGGTGCAAACCCACCTCCTTTTCCCTCCAGATGCCAAAGCAGCTTGGCTGGAGCATATTTCTATTTTGTATAAACAGGCCACAAGGCACCACTAATATATATTAGATTTCTTTTTTCTTAAAAAGAGTTGGAATCAGTTTTTCATCTTGATGGGTTTTCTTACTTCAGAAAGTAAAATAAACTGACCCATGAGGCAATCATTTCCTCTATTAAAATAAGCATCTCTGTAAGTTAGGTAAATATCAAGGACTCCTTTTACATAGCTCACGGAGGGTGATTTGTTCAAAAGTTTAATAAGCTTTGAAAGAGAACATCTAGTTTTAAACTTTCAGTTGAGATTTTAAAAAATTCAAATTGAGAAGAATATGTATGAACCAATAGTGAAAAGAGGAAAATGGATTTAGGATCTTAATAGCTTTTCAATGTTGGAAAAGGATTTCTCATAAAAACCTCACCTTCTAGATGAAACCCTTTTAGAATGAGGCTTGTTTTTTTTATTTTTTGAGGCACATAAGACGAACAGAACAATCCAAATTTCTTCCAAGAGTTCCCAAAGCAGGCTTACTGATAGATTAGAAACAACCTCCTCACTAACGCACCATCGAATCCCCTGAAAGCAAGCAAAATCTCTCCAACAAACAGGGTCTGGAAATATTTTTACTGACCTGCAAAATTTTTACTAGCTCTTCTCACCCTTAATCAGTGTCTCAGAAAGAAAGAAAGTGTGAGGCAGATCTAAGTGAGCAGATCTAAGTAGCCTAAAGAGATAATGCATGTGGGTTTCATATTTTTAGGTTTCTTACTATATTTACTGGGCCACTCCTCAATTTCTTTGGGGCAGGACTAATTTACAAAAGTTCCCTGGAAGTCAGTCAGGTCAAAATGAAGGGAGCATGAGACCTAAATATGAGTATATGATGAGTAAATTATGACCTAGAACGAGCTTAGTTGAGAGCCTCTCAAGGACAGCCTGATTCTGCAGGTCTTACTCAATCCAGTCTCCATCCTTATCATACAGAGAGCTTGTGTTCCCCTAGTATAGCCTTGGAAAACCAAGGGTCACTTCCATAGCTCCAGAGTGGAACTTTAGTGGTAGACTAAAAGCTCTGTAAGGGGAGTAAGGTGGTATGGTAGATGGAGTGCTGAGCCTGGAGTCAGGAAGACCTGAGTTCAAAACTGGCCTCAAGCACTTCCTAGCTGTGTGACCCTGGGCAAGTCACTTCACCCAATTTGCCTCACTTTCCTCATCTGTAAAATGAGCTAGAGCAGTGGTTCTCAACCTTCTTGATGTCACGACCCTTTAATACAGTTCCTCATGTTGTGGTGACCTCCAACCATAAAATTATTTTCGTTGCTACTTCATAACTATAATTTTGCTACTGTTATGAATCATAATGTAAATATCTGATATGCAGGATGTATTTAAATTGAACATAACCCACAGGTTGAGAACTACTGTACTAGAGAAAGAAATGCCAACTCACTCCACTATCTTTGCCAGGAAAACCCCAAATAGTGTCACGAGGAGTTGGACCCAACTAAACAACAAAAAGCTCTGTAGATGGTTACATATTTGGGTGATGTGATGAGGGGAAATATCCAAAATGGTGCAGCATCAGTGGGCTGTGAAGATATCTGACTCCTACAGCTCAGGGTCAAACAAAATCTAGAGCAGCAAAGAGGCTAGTATTACTTTGAAACTAGCCATGATCCTGGAGTAGAAAAGCTACAAAAATATTCAAGTATAATAACCCCACTTGTCCTCCTGATAAGAAGGCAGAAGAAAAGGAAGAAGAGAGCTGGAGACCAAATTCAAAGAACCCAGACAATGATAATCTGCACAGAATCTCAATGAATTAGATTCAAAAAACATTAATTAAGCATCTACCATGTATCAGGCAATGAGGACACAAAGAAAAAATTAAAAGTGCCCCCCCACTCAAGATATTTCCATTGTCCTGGAGGATGAAGGAGGAACAACAATATTGATACAAGTAAGTAAATAAAAAATACATACAAAATAAATGCCAAATAACTTCACCAGGGGTAGGGTAGAATATTAATAAATGGGGGAATCTGGAAAGACCTCCTGGGGTGCGTGCCTGATGCACTAGCACAGATGTTTTTATAGAGATGAGATTGCAACTAGTTCAATAAACAATTTCGTCATTGAAAAACAAAGGGGAAAAAGTCAGACCCCAGCACACTTTTTAAATAGGAGGCCAATGATTGAAGAGGTACTGCATGATAAATGGTAAAAAAAAAAAATCCACCTTAAAATAGACTCATTCATACAAAATGTTTCTATCAACTCTTTTTGTGTTGGCAAAGAATTGGAAATTGAGAGTATGCCCATCAATTGGGGAATGGCTGAACAAATTGTAGCATATGATTGTGATCAAGTACTTTTATAGTATTAAAAAAAATAATGAGCAGCATAATTTCAGAAAAACCTGGGAAGACTTGCATGAACTGATGCACAGTGAAGTGAGCAGAACCAGGAAAACATCATACATAGTAACAGCAATATTGTACAGTGATCAGCTATGAAAAGACTTGGCCATTCTGATCTAAGACAATTCCAAAGAATCTGTGATGAAAAATGCTCTCTAACTTCAAAGAAATAACTGATGAACTCTGAGAACAGGCTGAAGCACATTTTTAAAATTTTTCTTTATTTTTTCTTGATTTTGCATGTATTTTTCTTTTGCAATGGAGCTAATATGGAAAAATGTTTCACATAAATTCACATGTATAATTGAGATCACATTGTTTGCCTTCTCAAAGATGTGAAAGGGGCTAAAGAGAGGGAAAGAATTTGGAACTTAAATTTTTTTAAATGAAAGTTAAGGGACAGCTAAGTGGCCCAGTGAATAGAGCACTGGTCCTGGAGTGAGGAGGACCTGAGTTCAAATCCAGCCCCAGACACTTACACTTGCTAGCTGTATGTATCAGCAATGCAGTATTCACAATGCCTACAGTAACTAACTAGAAGTATGCTGACATGGTTATTAATCACAAAATGTAACAGGCTCTCTACATGAGAAATATAGCTAGAGCATTTATTTACGTTCCAGAAAACTGAGTCCCC
>CM053583.1:99010397-99101533 GCA_028627135.1 Pseudochirops cupreus | reverse complement strand
AAATGCCCATCCTAGGTTTCTTTCCTTTTTCTAGGTCACAAATACACATTTTTTATTAAGATACCACCTCCTCCAATCCTTACCTCCTTGTTTTTATTTTCTTCTGATGTGCCCCAGTTATGAGAAAGAATAAATTCCTTGTTCTTTCTTTATTTCTCCTTTAATGCAATCTTTTTTTCCATCATTTTTCTTTACTTTTAAAAATTAAACAAAATGGAACAAAACTTTACCAAGGTCCCAAATACGTATTTCTTTATCCTCTTTGCCTCTTAAAATCAGTAGGGTTTTGAAGGGACACTGGTTTCTTTACCCTTTATTAATGTATAAGCATTTGATCAGCATTGAGCCCCTTCAAATTACTCAAATAGCTAGCTTTCTTTTGTGTCCTGTATTTATGTTCAAAGATTCTACCCCATTCAGGTTTTCTCAACAGGAATGATTAAAAGTCTTCAATCTACTAAAGATACATTGCTCCCCCAGCACCCTCATGCCACACACACACACACACACACACACACACACACACACACAGAATTATACTCAATTTTGTAGGTTACATTATTCTTGATTGTAAACCCTTTTATTTTGCTTTTTGATACATCATTTCCTAAGGTTTCCTTTTCTCTAAAGCATTTGCTGCTATACCTAGTGTGATCCTGACCAGTCCAGTGGTACTTGATTTCCATCTGGCTGTTTGTAGTATTGTTTTCTTTGACTCGAAAAACTCTGGATTTTTTAGAATGTGTTTTAGGGTGATATTTCCAGGTCTGCTCAATTTAAGGTTCTGTTCAGGTTAATTCTATTTGTACTTTGCCCTATGACTCTAATAGTTCTGGATAGTTTTCTTTTGTGATTTCTTGAAATATTCTATGTGGTTTGTTTTGTTTGGTTATAGTTTTCATGGAGTCCAATAGTACTAAAATTATTTTTTTCTTGTGTTGTCTTCTATACCATTTGTTTTGATAGTATGTATTTCATTTTCCTTCTAATTTTTCAGTCTTTAGATTTTGTTCTACTATTTCTTGTTGTCTTGTTGAATCATTGAGTTTTGTTTGCTCCATTATATTTTTTTCCTAGGAAGCAAACTACTTGAGTAAGATTGTTCACTTTTTTTCCTGTAACTCTTTATTCTCTTTCCAAGTGTACTCATTCCAATTTTTAAATCTCTTATTTCAGCTCTTCTTTGATTTACTCCATCCACTCTTGGAATCCTTTTGGCCAACCTATTTTTTTTTCCTGAGGTTTTACTTGTGATATTTTTGAGTTAATCCCTTTCCTTAGGTCTATGGTTTTTTTTATTTCTCTTAAGGTTGTTTGAACACATAATATTTCTTCACTATAGTATGGGTTTTCTTCTGTTTGCTCATGTTGAAAGTCTCAGTTCTTGGATTAGGACTTTGTGCTAGAATGAAGTTCTTCCCTCTCTTGTTGGTTAGGAGTAGGGCTACAGCCTGTCTCCAGTACTGTCTGGAAATGTCTGTCTTTGGGTAATAAGGTGCCAAGACCTGCTTTTTTTCATAGCCCTGGGCCTTGGATCACAGTCCTGACCTTGGGCTGGGAGCTTGACACAATGTTGTTACTAATCCCTTCATATTACTGGAGTTTGTCTTTTTTGGATAACCTGGAACACCATCAGAAATTCTGTTGGCCTCAGGCTGGTGTGTCCTAGAGTACCCCCAAATCCTGGTTATACATACTTCACCTGTTTCCTAATTCAGTTAGCTACCTAGAAGTCCAACATTTCAGACTTTAGCCCCTACAGAGCAATCCTATGGAAGATGACACTGATCTCAGGCTGACCTTTTAGAGAGTCCCCTGATCTCCTATAGCCCAGCCTCCTTGTGTCATCACCAATATTGTAACCATCATTTACTGGGAGGCTTCAACTCCTAGAACAAACTTTACTTTAGATCCTGGCTCCTTGTGTTGTCCTTCATAGGGTAGAGATACTCAGTGGTGTTTCTTTTGGTTCTGTTTTTTGTTTTTCCTTTCATACAGTGTGCTTCTTCATTGGCAATGTTCTGTATTCCTCCAGGAACTGGGTTTGCCTAAACCAGAGGTTCTTAGCATTTTTGTGTAAGGGTCCCTTTGGCAGTCTGGTGAAATCTCATGGGTCCCATCTTAGAATATTTTTAAAGGCATAAAATAAAACACATAGTATTACAAATAAAACACAGTATTGTGAAATAAAATATGTAGTATTACAAATAAAACATGTAGTAGTATAAAATAAAATATATAGTATTACAAATAAAACACATTATAAATAAAATAGAGTATTAAAAATTAAAATACATAATATTACAAATAAAACACGTAGCATTGCAAAGGAACCAAATTATAATGAAATAACAGTTGTACATTTTAAAAAATATGAGTTTATAAGCTCTCAGCTGAGTCTCTGCCCTATAACCTTTCACAGAGCCACCCACAAATCAACACTAATTTTATTCAATAGAAAGAAGAATTTATAGGAATCTTGAACCCTATCGTTTCCTGTGAGGTAAAAGATAGAGGTAGAAAAAACCTCTTCATTATAATATGCCATATTTTTCATGTGAGACTAAATGAGCAGATTCTCTAGAGTTGCCTCTCTTTTCCTATTTGTTTTCTAAGTGTACCCAAAAAATTAACTTTCCATTTGTTTCCTGATAATATTTTTCCCTTCAATGGGACCAAAAGAACTGAATCTATCCTGCTATTCTTAAAAATCCATGCACCATTTGAAATGTGTAGCTTATTATGGCTGGAGTCTAACAGGTAGCAGACCTATCTAGATTAGTTGGGTTCACTCCTAGGAGAACAATGATATATGTAAATGTCCTTGTGGCATATTGGTTTGAACTCTCTTGGTTTTCAGAAAGGAGACCACTGGAATGTCTTGAGAAACTGGAAAGAATAGCATTTGCCTTCAAGGTACATTGAAGTTCTGCTCAAAAAGAGAATGACCCGAGTGCTTTAAAATCATAACTGACCATCAGTGTTTCCAGATGTGGAACCAAGCCCCAGCACACATTTTTCAAAGCTCCTTTTCTATTCACAATCCAGCCAGAAACACTGCTCCAAACACATATGGAAAAGGAACCAAGACTCTGACCTTCTCCTTTGAGAGACCTTTACTTGTGATCCACCCAATGTGTGTATCTGACATGGAAACCAGCTCTAAGTATACAAAGCAAAACCACATTTTTGGCTACTTTAAGACAAATCACAGCGCATCCCCAATACTCTATAACAGCAAGAAGTACCAAAAAAAAAAAAGAAGAAGAATAAAAAATAAAACAACCAAGAGAGGGGGAGGAATCAGGAAAAGCAGAACTAATCCTAAATGCATGAATCTCAAGCTTTATTTCAATGCAAATATAAGAATATGTTTCATTTGACGGAATGCTCCTTTCAATGAACCTGAAACAAATCACTGTGAGAGACAGTGGAAACAGCACTGGATTTAGAGACTGAGGACATAAGTTCTAATTTTGACTCTGACATTTATTGGTTATATGACCTTGACCAAGTTACTCTCCTACTATGGGACTTAGTTCACTTAAATGAGGAAGTTGAATTAAGTGATCTTTGAGGTCCCTCCCAGCTCAAAACTCCACACTCTCCTAAGCCTATGTCGTTAATGTGCAAATTCTCCAGAATATGATTCATCTGCAAGTCACACTATCATTTGTGAATCACTTACAAATAAAATTGAGAGGCAGGAAAAGCAGGAAATGAGGATTTAATAAATACTGTGAAGGATAATTTATAGTGAAGTTTTCCCATTCTGAAAAATCAAATCTAGAATGGCTTCAGTATTCACTAGGCTCATGTTTAGAGGTCATCTGACCTTCCAGGAATCTGGGGCTTAGAGCAATGGAGACTCTCCCCAGTGCCACCTCAGCAAAAGATATGCCAAATAAGGAACCCTGGCCTTTCATTGGACACCCACATGTTTCTGGGTCCTTTGTCTCAGAGATAGTTTCCCGAGCCTAGTTGTGGGCTAGCCTCCCTACCAAGAAGAGTGAAGGCCAGTTGTGGGGTTGGGTTTCTGTATTAGAAGGTTATATAACCATGGGCTTGCTTCTACCTGTTGCTCTCTCCCTGCAGACGCCATGTGAGTGACAGGGGCAGAGTTTTCTCATGAGAAAGAATAAAGATCTTTTCTGACCTCAGATTCAGACTCTGAACTCTTCCATCTCACACAATACCCATTTTGATTCAGGTCCTATGCCAGGTATTGATGGTAGGTCAGTCAGTCAGCCCAATAAGCATTTATTAAAATCATATCATGTGTCAATCATTGTCCTCAGTGCTAAGAATATAATGGCAAAAACTCTGACCCTGCCCTCAATGAGTTCACATTCTAATGGGGTAGATAAGATGAAAAAAATGGTATATTAAAGATCTATACAATGTAAATGAAAGGTAATCCCAGAAGGCAGACACCAGAAAGGATCATGAAAGGTGTCCTGCAAAAAGTCAGATGTGAGCTGAGCCCTGAAGGAAACCAGGGAACCCAGGAGGTGGAAGTAAGGAGAGAGCATTCTAAGTGCAGAGGACAGCCAATGAAAAGGTACAGAGCTGGAGATGGAGGATAGTGTTCAAGGGATAGCAGATGGAGTGTCTTGTGCAAGGAAAAGCAAAAAGACCAGTATTTGTGGATCATAAAGTGCATGGAGGGGAGGAAAATGTAAGAAGACTGGGAAGAATGGGAAGAGCCTGGTTGTGAAGGGCTTTGAATGTCAAACAGATTTTATATTTGATTCTGGAGGTAATAGGGAGCCACTGGGAGTTTACTGGGGGCAAGAGGGGCAGTTCAGAGATATGGTCAGACTAGTACTTCAGGAAGATCATTTTGGCATCTGAATGGAGACCCAGATCATGGTATACCCATGGGATGGAGGGAGATTAGAGAAATTTTGGAGCAAAACAGAAATTACTAAACCTATTTTCTTATTGGAAACTTGCTATGTCTGATATTTCATTTTTAGAGGGAAAACATCACTGGCATCAATATTTTAACACAGAAGAATAATAACTTATTTATATAATGCCTTAACGGTTACAACATGTTTTGCATACATTATCACAATGGGTCCTCACAATAGCCCTTTTAGGTAGGTGTGATTACTATTCTCATTTTACAGATGTGGAAACTAAGGTTCAGGGATATTAGATGTCTTGCCCAGAATCACACAAATAAGAAGTGTTTAAGTTAGGATTTGAATCCAAATCTTTTTTTTAAGCTTTTCTTTTCTTTCTTTTTTTTTTTTTGGAGGGAGAGAAGGCAGGGCATTTGGGGTTAAATGATTTCCTCAAGATCACACAGCTAGTAAGTGTTAAGTGTCTGAGGTCATATTTGAACTCAGGTCCTCCTGATTCCAGGGCTGGTGCTCTATTCACTGCATCACCTAGCTGCCCCCAATCCAAAGCTTTTTCATTCCAAGTCCATTACTCAGTCTACTATTCCATCCTTATCCATATCCTGCACAACGATAGGATTCTGTAGAACATAGTTTGGGGAATACTGTCTTATGTGATCAAAGGTTTACAATAAAATGAGGTTGAGAGAGCATCTAAAACCAAACCTAACTTGTACATGGGGCTTAATGAGAAGATATCTGAGTTCAGAGTACTCTGTGGGGTCATATTTACTAAAACCAAATAAAACAGGAAGTATGAGCCCCCATTGATGTGTTTACATTTTCTAGTAAGCCAGAGCTCACAAGTCATTCAAATTAAAAGCATTTAGTGAAATAGCATAGTGAGAAAAGTACCATTGGAAAATTATTTTCAAAAACCTGAAGCATGGTCACACCTACCAAAGGTATCATCATTCCTCTTAAGGAACATACATAAAAGATCATGGCCATGGTGTGCACGTGGATGAACACATGCATAAGGATTAAACATTGCCAAAGGAGTATATAACCAGAAACTAATGTTAAAGCTCATTGTGTCCCCAGAAAGCTTGGATCTGAAAAATCCCTTGAACTTTGAGTGCACTGTGATCTGGCTTTCCTCCATTGTGCTCTTTCTTGGGTTTGTTTGTTTGTTTTCCAACAATTGTTGATTAGTGCTGGAAATGTACTTTGAAGGCAAGGACTATGAAAGCACTGAGCACAATAATAATGACACTACAATAAATAAGATAGTACAGTAGAGGGAAGGAGAGATGAGATACACAAAATTCTACAGCTATAAGGGAAAGAAGTCTTTGTAAATACATGGACCCATACAGGGCCATTTCTAGGAGCTGGGGTCTGGTGGGCTGAGGAAAATCAAACCATTCACACTTTACATTTTATACAAGAGAAATTCAGATTAAAATAAACCTCAAAGGGAGACTTAAAAGGGGAAAATAAGTTATTAAAAAAGACAACACGTAATCCAAAAAGAATTCATGGAGAGAAGATGTTGGGACAGGTAGGTGATCATCCCCAGGGGAATGATTATTTGTCTTTTTCTTTTCAATCTTAAAACTAGCTGAAAGGTAGGTGGTGTAGGACAAAGGACCTTTGACCTGATTTGATATGGCTTCTTAGTCATCTAAAGACATAAAAAAGATCCACCCCCATGGAGTCTGGTCCCTTCAGATTTGATGGATGTCCTTAACAGTTACCACTCTTGGAGTGGACTCATTTTCATATGGAGGTCTGCGGCAGGGGGATGTCTACCCAAGCTAAGTGCTTTAGTATAACTCGTGAGGCAGCTATGCAGCACAGTGGATAAAATGCTGGGCTTGGAATCAGAAAGACCTGAATTCAAATCCAGCTTCAGACACTTATTAGATGCACAAGCCTGGATAAGTCACTTAATCCTTGTTTGCCTTAGTTTCTCCATCTGTAAAACTGGGATAATAATAGCAGCTACTTCCCAGGGGTGTTGTGAACATCAGATGAAATAATTGCAAAATGCTCAGCAAAGTGCCTGGCACACAGAAAGAGCTACATAAATGTTAGCTTCATCATCACCATCATTGTCATTATTATCAACTGTGTGATCCAAGGCACGTCTTTAAACTTAAACTTTAAACTCAGACTCAGGTTCCTTTTCCAGAAAATGGGGACAATACAGAACCTACCTCCCAGGGTTATTGTAGGGATCAAATGGAATAGTATTTGAAAGGCATTTTGCAAAACTTAAAGCACTTTATAAATGCGAGCTGTGATGACTTTTGTTGTTGAATATCCTCTCCATGATATACCCAGGTAAACCTCCTTTTGTTGATTAACCTACAAGTTTCCAAAATGGAACCTAAACTACGAGGGCCTAGGTTCCAGCCCACTCAACATGAAAACCATGACAAAAACACCATTTGTTTTTCTAACTTGTGATGAAGAATGAAAGGTATTTGGCTCTTTCAATCCCATGTCCATTTAAAACTAGGGGAGAGGGGAGCTGGGGCTGGAGCTATTATGAGTGAGAAGAAAAACAAATAGAGCAAGTGTAAGAGACAAGAAAGATTGAAAAGGGTGTGAAAGTGTGGCCATGAGGGCCATTTTTAGACTATTTTTTCCTCCCTCCTCATGGTAATTTACTGTTCAATATAAGGCAAACATGGATCCCTATGACACTGAACTGGCCACTGAGGGCTGTATCTGTGTTTCCTAGCTCTAGCACTCTCTGTCATCCATTTCAATATTTCTAAAGTTCTAAAACAGGGGCACAGTGTGGTTGGTATAGTGGATAGATACAACATGCTTAGAATCAGGAAGACCTAGCTTCCAATCTTGCCTCTTTACATATACGAGCTGGGTAACTTTGGAAAAGTCAAGTCAAGTCAAGATTATTAAGTATGAATTAATCTCTCTCGGTACCATAGCCAACTCTTTAAGAATAAAAATCACAGACTGGAGTTGCCAGTCTGCACTGGTGTTTCCACACTGGGATTTTTCACATTAATAGGTCAAAGTCTGGACTTGGAAAACCAAACACCAAATAAGAAGCATGCACTCATGCTGCAGGGAATAGCCGGATGATTGTCTAGGAGAAAAACTTAGGGCATGGGCTTATGGCAATAAGCGTTGTTCACTGTGTCACTGCTACAGAAGTGAATGGCCAGGCAGGGACTTAGCACTGTGACATTTAGATCAGGCACTGGGAGGTAACAGGAAGACCAGCCATGGGTATGTATTGGAAGAAAATATTTACATAGTAGACCTCCTGTTTGTAAATTTACTGTGTTGGGTTTGGTTTTTAATATTTAAAAAGTTTCATTGACACCTTTTGTTTATACATCGTATTCATTTATAGACATACTATCTTCTCTTTCTCTATTTTAAATGTACTGGGAGAGCTCACTAACTGAATCCTATGCTATACCTTTTCTTCTTGCCAATAATTGCCCCTCAATTTGTTGTTCCTTCTTCACCTTGTTCCAGTCTTCCAGTCTTCCCAACCATGCTGTCTTAGCCTGGAACTTCCCTCAGAGCATGGGCCCTTCTTGCCCTGGAACATCAAACCATTCTTGCAGCCATCTCATTATGGAACATCCAGCTGCAAGGCTCTCCCATTGATGAGTTCCCCTTGGAGCCCATTTTATGAAGGGGACAGGACTGGTCCTCGTTCCCCTCCTAGCCCTATTCTAGGGTTCTGGACTTTAAAACTAGGACCCTGAGCTACCTTTATCCTACTTCTTCATTCTCTTCCCATCACCTTCAGCCTCCTGCCTCCTCTTGTGTTTTGTCTTCTCCCATTAGAATGTCAGCTCCTTTAATTTTGACTACATTAGAGTGAAAAGTTTTTGCACAAACCCAGTAAGACCAAGATTAGGAGGGAAGCAGAAAACTGGAAAAGAATTTTTACAATCAGTATCTCTGATAAAAGACTCATTTCTTTGTTTGTTTGTTTTTTAGAGGGAGGAAGGCAGGAGCATTGGGGTTAAGTGCCTTGCCCGAGGTCACAGGCTAGTAAGTGTTAAGTGTCTGAGGCTACATTTGAACTTGGATCCTTCTGACTCCAGGGCTGGTACTGTATTCACTGCACCACCTGGCTTCCCTGAGAACTGAGTCAAATTTGCAAGAATACAAGTAATTCCCCAACTGATAAATGATCAAAGGATATGAACAGGCAATTTTCAGAGGAAGAAATTAAAACTATCTGTAGTTATATGAAAAAAATGCTCTAAATCACTATTGTTTAGAGAGATGCAAATCAAAACAACTCTGAGGTACCACATCACACCTATCAGATTGGCTAACATGGCAAAACAGAAAAATGATAAATGTTGGAGAGGATATGGGAATGTTGGAACACTAATTCATTGCTGGTGGAGTTGTGAGCTGATGCAACCTTTCTGGAGAGCAATCCCGAACTATGCCCAAAGGGCTATAAAATGTGCATATCCTTTGACCCAGCGGTACTACTTCTAGGGCTATCCCAAAGAGATCATAAAAATGGGAAAAGGACCCATATGTACAAAAATATTTATGGGAGAAAATTTAAAACTTATGGAAGTGATCATTGAAAACTAAAAATGAATAATTTAATTAAAAAAAAAAAGAATGTCAGCTCCTTGAGGGCAAATGCTTAGGGCAGTGCCTGGCACACAGTAGGCATTTAAATGCTTATTTCCTCCCTCTCTTGCTTCCTATCTTCCTCTCTCCTTCCCTTCTTTCCTTTTTTTCCTTCCTTCCTTTCTTCCTTCCTATCATCATTTCTACCTTTACATCATTTCTTATTCACCTCCCCTTCTCTCCTCTGACACAGCCACTACCCTGGTTCAGGCCCTCCTCACCTCCTGCCTAGACATGAAATAGCCTTCTGATTAGTCTCCGTGCCTCGTCTCTTTGTACCCAATTCCTCCTTCATTGCCCTGCTATGGTGACCTTCATAAAGCACAGGACTCATCATGTCACCTCCATGCTCAGTAGACTCCAATGGCTCACTCTTTCCTTCAGGACCAAAGATGAAATCCTTGATTTGGCTTTCAATGACCTTTACAACTTGGCCCCTCCCTGCCTTTCTTTACTCTCTTCTTTAAGTGTTGTATCCCCCAAAAAATACCTTGGGATACAAAGATAAAAATGAAATAAGTCCCGGCCTTCAAGGACCTTCTGGTCTACTGCATAGTTATAGCTAAAATATTCCTGTGAAAGATAGAAATGTATCATATAATATGTTCTCATACTATGAACTTGCTAATATGGATGCTCAATTATTTGTATTATTTTTCCACATTTTCATTTAAAGGAAAAATCACAAAGACTGTTTTTGAAGAGGGAATATTTTCTCCTCAGACCTCCCTACATTTCTGGCTCTTTGCCTTCTGCTATAAATGACATATCCTCACATGGCATGTTGTTGGGAAGGCCTTCTCTCTCTCTCTCTCTCTCTCTCTCTCTCTCTCTCTCTCTCTGTCTCCCATTAAGCACGTTAGAACCCACAGCTTTTACTCTGAGCTTCACATGAGAGGACAATTGTAACAATCCCAAGAGTATGAGCTTCCTTGCCAAACACAAAACATATCTGCACCCATCCCTTCTCATTCAAATGGGAGGGAGAGGGAGGAGGGCAGTGGAGCTTAATATTAAACAGGGCTCCAGGTCCCCAAATGAGCTGTGGCAGCAATTCAGGATTAAAGACGTAAATAAGCTACAGGTTTTCTGAAACCTGCCAACAAGGCCTCCAGAACAGGAAGGGCTGCTGTGCTCATGCTCACACTCTTCTGCCTGATGCTGAGGGATGAAGCTTGTTGGTCACACCAGCGACTGGGCCCAAGGCTAACCTGGAAGAGCATAAGCCATAGAAATCTGCACTGGACCATCAACGTGCTATAAATGGAACTTGGAAGCATTAGGAAATCTCTGGCCATTTATAGGCAAGCACAGGCTGTGAATGTGATTTCACAACAAAGATCTGTTGCAAACTGAACAAACAAACAAATAAGGAAAGGGTTCGGGGTTATACAGCATCATTCCATCATTTGGGGGTCATTGGGGTAGATGTACTAGGACATCCTGTATCCTGAGAAGTCCTGTATTTAGAACCTTACTGAACATCCCGATAGGAGAGGGCACCCTGAAATGTGTCTGCTTCACCGGGACGAGACTTCCTGGCTTCCCAAGGCTGAGGAAACTTACTTCATCTTGAAAAACAACTCCCCCTGCCTCCACGAGCAAGCAAAAAATCCCAACAACAGAATAAATCTTGCCGTATGATATTAAAATAAAATATTCTGCTTCAATGTACACGTGTGTGAGTGTTCATAATGTAACATGTATAATAAGAAACTTCCTCCTGGAGCCCTGCTCTCCTGATTGCTGACTCTCTTATTAAGACTGCCATCTCAGCACGGGCCCCAGTCATGCTCACTTCACGCTCCACTTCATGTGTCACTTTTGGGACTTTTTTTCTGCTTCCTCACCCGCAATATAGGCCCAGGGTGGGCATCTTCCTCCTCCCGCCACCCCCTCCCCCCTTCTTTCCAGCTCCTCTATATATGTTGTCTCTCCCTATTACAATGCAAAGTTCTTGAGCGTAGGGACTGTCGTTCCTCTCTTTTGTATTTGTATCTCCAGCACTTCGCAATAGTGAACAATAAACTCTCTCTCTCTCTCTCTCTTTCTCTCTCTCTCTCTCTCTCTCTCTTTCTCTCTCTCTCTGTCTCTGTCTCTCTCTCTGTCTCTGTCTCTGTCTCTGTCTCTCTCTTTCTCTCTCTCTCTCTCTCTCTCTCTGTCTCTCTCCCCTCTCTCTCTCCCCCTGGCCAAATCATTTAAACTCTCTCTGCCTCAGTTCCATCATCTGTAAAATGGGGATTTTAATAGCACCAACCTCCCAGGGTTATTGTGAGGACCATGGCAGATAATATATGTAAAGCACTTTGCAAACCTAAAAGCCCCATATAAATGTCAGCTGTTGTATTGATGATGTTCTCCACGCCCCCCACCCCCAACTTCCCTTACCAAAGCAGATAGGCACCTTTTCTGCAATTTATAGTCTTAGAAGTTTGCCTGGGGCAGGGACTGAGAGATTAAGCAGTCAGTGGGAAGATGCTTTTAAAATATGAAGTCCAGCTGAGGGCATAAGTTCCACTCTTATTTAGAACATAAACAGGAGAAAAGTGGTTGTTGTGGGGTCTATTCCCAGAGAGACTACTGTCTTCATGGCTTGAATAAAACACTTCACCCTTCTGTGCCTCAGTTTCCTTATCTGCAAAAAGGAGAGACTTTACTAGATGATCTTTAAGGGCCTTGCCTACTGTAACATTCTAGTAAGTGTCCTTCCTGCTCCATCTAAAGCAGACATTCTTAACCTAAGATCTGCTTAAAATATTATGATAATTATATTTCAATTTAACTGGTTTCCTTTGTAATCCCATGTCTTTTATTTTATGCATTTAAAAACATCTTTCTGAAAAGGGGTCATAGGCTTCACTATACTGCCAAAGGAGTCTGTGACACACACACAAAAATTTAAGAACCACTGATCTAAAGGAACTATCATTTCATTAATTACTGAACATAATTGGTCTGTGTAGACTTGGATAGGAAGAGAGAGACTATATCTATAACCAGGTCCCAATTAGTGTGAACAACAAATCCCTTTAAAGTGTTTGCATATATTCCAATGTTCACTATTTAAAATTATAATTATGGAAAATGTGGTAATTGATTCCAGCCCCATGTAAATATGCAGTATGACCATTTCAGGGGAATTCACTTTGGCATTACTTGGGACCTTAGCCGCATGCATTTCTGTTCATAAACAAGCCAGCAAAATCCCAATTGTTCATTCTGCCTGGTAGAAAATAGGCTGTAGGTGAAACAGTGTTAAATTTTCTTGCCCATTGATACTCCCTTTTTCTTCATGACTTCCTCACCACCACCACCATGATCTCACCTAGTTATTTTTCCATTATGAAACAAAGCTGAGCTTGCTTCCTAAAGGTCATAAAAGTCTCCTCCCCACAAATATAGGGACCATGCTTTTGTTCCTACCCGGTCTTTGTTATGGTCTCTATCTCACTGGGGAAAGAGGTCTCCTCTACCTTTGGCTGCTGTATAAATGTCCTGCCAAGTCACTTTTGTCTCTAATGAATTTTCTTGGCTTTTCCCTTTCTGTTAATTGACGCCATTTCAGAAGCCTTTGAAAGCACAAAAGTCTTATTGCAAAAGCTATCCAATGTTTATCACCAGTGATTTTCAACAGAGACTTTCTAACGGAACAGGGCAGTTCCTTTTCTACAGAAGCCAATTCTCAGCTGGCCCACTCCCCCTCTTTCCCCTCTCCCCAAAACCCCCAAGTCTGGGCCTAATTCTCTATCCTTATGCTATTCCCTTTGAAGTAAAGGCTTCTGATTCAGAAGAGATAGCTGATTCCCTTTCTTGTATTCTTGCCCACAAACCATTCTAAAGTTGAAGCTTATGACTTGAAATACATATATAAAATGAATGCTTTTGCTTATCCATATTTCTTCGGATAGTCATCTCCCACCCATCAAGCTCTTCCAGATTATATCTCTTCCCTCTTTAAAACTCTCCTTCATGATGACTTTCCAGACTGAAGAGTAATCTTTCAGCATGACCCTTCTTCTTGGAATGATGATAACTCACATTTCTAAGGCACTTTGAGGCTCTTGAAACACTTTCCTTCCAAAAATGAACGCGTGTTCTAGTTGAGCTAGTGTTGTTATCTCCCTCAATTTACAGATGAGGAAAAATGAGAATCAGAGAAGTTATTACTTAAGAGTAACATAGCTAGCAAGTGTCACAAATTGCATCTGAGACCAAGTCCCTACCCCCATGCCTCCTTTTCGTAGGAGCTTTTAAGTACCATGGTTCTTCTATACATATTATAGAACCTGTAGTCCAGAACCAAGCCTCTCAGTTTTCATGGGCCAAGTTCAGTATTAGGACTTCTCACTAAAACCTTTAAGTCCCTCATCAAGGGTTTCTACCAGGAACATTAAAATTAAGTTCATGTATAGGGTTTCCCACAAAAGGAAAAATATCTTCATCTCCCATACTCTGGTTAACAAAACATAAATATAGGATAAGCTTTATTTAGCCCAATAGGGGATTCACATTTGAACCCATAAAGAGTCTAGACAACTGTTTCCCTCTCTGGTAAGTTCCAACTCTAAGGAACCTATACAAGCCTAGAAAATTAGAATTCTATTCTGGGTAAACCCTTGCCCAAAGGGAAAGAACCCAGGGTTTGTAGGTGATAACCAGCCCACCCTGTTTAGTGAGTGTCACCTCCCAAATACCTATATAGTCCTTCCAAACTATAGTAATACTCCCACAGGGTGGAAAGTATGAAGAGTTGATAGAGAATTTGACCTATCCAGATCACATAACTCACAGTACCAATGAAGGTCAAAGTCTGGCTTTATTCCTCTTTATTATATGACTCTGCCCCTTGGCTGTGGTTCCCACTTGGTCTAAGAATTTGGAATGGTCCAGGAGCTTATCCCATGGGTCCAGGAGGCTTGGTATGGGCACTCGTTAATCATTTCATCACTACTGATGCTCTTCAGCTGTCAGGAACTCTTTATTGCTATACTAATTGCAGGACAGCTAGGTGGGACAGTGAATAGAGCTTGGTGTCAGGAAGATTCATCTTCCTGAGTTCAAATACAACTGCTTACTAACTGTATGATCCTGGACAAGTCACTTAAACCTATTTCCCTCAGTTTCCTCAACTGTAAAATCAGCAGGGAAGGAAATGGCAAACTACTCCAGTATCTGCCATGAAAATCCCAAATGGAATCACAAAAAGTTGAATACAACTGAACAACACTGCAGAAAACCCACTGTCGTTGCCATTTCCTAACGCACGTGGTTCCCTGAAACAAATAGTCCCATATAGGAGCTACAGGGTCCCCTGACTGCTCAGGCTGCCCTTTGGGGAACCTGCTATGCACCTCTAATGGGACTCTCTCTTTGCCATTTCTGATTTTCTCTCCACTCAGCTGTCTTAAAGGTCAAGGTATGAATTAGCAATGAATCAGTGGAGCATCAAATGGGCAATACAAGACCAGATAAGGAATTTATGCCTTATCAAAGACACATTATTCATGCCAGAGGGTAATGAGGGCTTTTACATCCCTTGTTTGGATACATTATTAGTGCTGAAAAAAAAAGTCTTCATCAGTGGAGGCAACAATGACCCACAGGATGACAAGTGGTCAGGCATGCTAAATATAAACATACAAGGAATGTATATGTACCTTTTTCCTGGTCAACAGGGAAATACTCAGAAATACAGAGAAAGAATTTAATCATTCTCCTTTTTTTGAGAAAGTAAGGAAAAGGAAAGTGCTAGCAGTTCTGAAACCTTTCTCACAACCCTCTTAGGCCCTCCTGCTTGAATAGCCCCAAACTACTGAGCACAGTCTTCAAAGTAGCCTGTGATTCACTCTGCAGAAACAAAAAGATGTGGTCCAGTCCAGTGATGAAAGTGGGATCTGATGTTTCCTGCTACTTGGGCCAAGTAATGTGTGTTATCCTTCCTGTTTATGACTTAACACTTTGCCTCAGCCACAAGGGGGTCAGACTTTAGAATGAGGTTAGGTACACAGCCCTCTCGTGAGCTCTTGCAGCAAATAATTTGGCTACAAAATTCCCTGCCAGTTCAGTGCAGACAAGAAAGGAATGCACAAAGGAGAGTGACTCAGAAAGAAGGATGCAAAATTCCAGTAAAGAAATACAACTCATCGCTAGCACCCTGGCCTGAACTCAGCAATAAGCAATTCATAGCGGGAGAGTAATAACGTTGTGAGAATGTAAAGGCATGGGGGGAGATGGAGATAACATCTCAGAGGACCTTGAAAAGCTAATCTTGGGTAGGCCATCTACCAGGGAGGCTTTGAAGCCTTATAGCCCAGGTCACATAGTCAGTCAATCAACAAGCATTTATTAAGCTCATATTGTATGCCAGCCCTGTGCTAATAACTGGGGATCCCAAGAAAGGCAAAAAACACCAGACCTCAAGAAGTGTAGACTCTAATGGAGGAATCAACATGTAAATAACCTGGTTCATGTGAGGTAAATATAGAGTAAATGGGATTGAATTTAATTGGTTAATGTGTCCATCCCCATAGATTACTGGTTTAGAGGAATGAGTAATTTGGTTTTTCTTCCCAATGACCACTTCCGGAAGCAAGGCCAAGAAGGACTTCTCATATACACGCTAGACTAAACATCTACTTTTAACCTTGCTTCCACCCAGGAAATACTTGAAGGACTTCCCCAAATTTTGAATCCAATCTACTGATGTGCATCAACCCTAAGCCTTAAACATAAACAATCCTCCCAATGATCAGCAATTTCCCAATAGACCAAGCCTATATCTATATAGATTGGTGCCTTCCAATGTAGTCCTTCGTTTGGCACAGATAGCGATGGTGCATCTTCTCCTCTGTGAAACATTGTAGTTGTAGTAATGCTTGCTAAGAAGTTGTCACTGCCTTAAGAACCCAGCACCTCTCAAACTCACAAGGCGGTTGCCAAGGCTGGAAATGTCTGTCTCTCAGGATTGTTGTTCAGTCACCTGTGCTCAGGGTAATAAACACAAAGCAGAAGTCCCAAAGCTCTGGGACTTCGAGTCTAGTCTAAGACTGAGTTAGGCAAGCACATGTTTTCACTGCTATGTGTTTGAAACAACTGTGACCACTGAGTAGAGGGAAGAAAAGAAATGTCCTCCATCCCTCCCTGGGGAAGAGGGAGAGCTACATTCAGAAGAGAGGGAGATGGGACCTTTCTGCAGAGATTCCTGAGACTATGGAGAATGTGGCCTTTCCTGGTTCAATCACCAACCATCTCTGACACCGCTCTTGGGGACTGGTAAAGGATTGCTTTGTCATCCAAAGAGCAAGTCCTTCAGTGCTGAGTCAGAGTATCACTTTTTCAGTGAACCAAACTCCATGGGAGTAGCCAAGTTTAGTTAATTGGAGGCTCCCCTCATTTCCTTCATTTTATCAGTAATACTGTATTGTCTGTGTAGATAGGAAATGAAGCCAGAGACAAGGTTCAAAGTGAGGCAGGATGTAGTTGGAGGTGGTTCCCCGATTGTCAATCTAGAGGGTTTGCTATGAAGAACTCCTAAGCAAGTTGGGAAGACTTTGGCCAGGCAATACAAGCAGGCATAGGGAAGGGAATAAGTATTTATGAAGTGCCAGGCACTGTGCTAATAAGCTCTTTATAAATATTATCTCATTTGATACAGATCCAATAGCAACATACACATGTACTGGTTAATTCATTCCCAAAAAGTTTGCTGTTGTATATAATGAGAAAGTTATTCATTGACCCTTGGCTCAAGTCTCAGGGATTTACAGCATCAAGTGACGTAAGAATGTTTTATTGGAAATGGACCTTGAAACTCATCTAGTAGAGCCTCTGGACTTTGTAGTTTCAAGAGAATTAAACAAATGCTTATTAAGTGCTTACTATGTATAAGTCAGTGTTTTAGGCCCTAGATGAGGAAATGGCAGCTGTACAAGTTACTTTCCCAAGAATAGATTCCCAAGGATACTTTCTATAAACCCCACCTTTTACATGAAGCCTTTCCCAAACCCCTTTAATTCCAATGCTTCCCTCTTGTTATCTCCAATGTATTGTGCCCTGTGCCCAGCATATATCTTGACTGCGCTTAATTGTTTGCTCGTTGTCTTCCCCATTAGACCAAGAGCACATGAGATCAGGGATTGTCTTTTGCCTTTCTTTGTATCCACAGAGTTTAGCACAGTGCCTGGCACATGGTGCTTAATAAATGTTTATTGATTGACTAATACAGCTAGGTAGTGACAAGACTGATGGGACCAGTTTCCAATCCCAAAACTTTTTCTGGCTGGCACTCAACTTGTTTTTTTCAATTTTTAGAATAGGACAGACTTTTATTAATCGATGTGAGGAGACGCAGCTAGGTGGCAAAGTGGATAGACTGCTAGACTTGGAGTTAGAAAGATCTGAGTTCAAATCCAGCCTCAGACATTTACTAGCTGTGTGACTTTGGGCAGGTCACTTAATCGTGTTTGCCTCAGTTTCCTCATCTGCAAAATGAACTGGAGAAGGAAATGGCAAACTGCTCCAGTATCTCTGCCAAGAAAACCCCAAATGGGGTCATGAAGAGTCAGACACAACTGAACAACAACAGACATGAGGAAATGACATACAGCGAATATATACATGGCAATTTTTCTTACTGCTAGCATGACATTTGGTAGCCATTTATTCTAGAGTGAGCATGGTCAGTAGACAGACCCAAGTCTTTCAGTCTCTAGCTGTTACATCTGGGGCACACAAACTTTAGGATAATAGAGCAGAATCTCAGAGTACCATAAATGGAACTTGGGATGTATCTGACTGACCTGCTCATCCCAGACAACTGATTATGCCCAAACCACCTGCACCTGAGGGAGGAACAGGTATGGTCACTGCTCACTTTGAGCGCACTTTGTACCTCTAGCTTCTCTCTCATCAGTGTTGGGAGGAGTAGGGGTGGAAGAGAAGGGAATTCACATTTGTATGGGGCCTTTAATGTGCTAGGTGCTTTGCTAAGCATGTTACAAATACCTCATCTGATATTCATAACAACCTTGCAAGGTAGGTGGCTATTATTATTCCCATTTCACAGTTAAAGACATCAAGGCAGACAGATATTAAGTAACTCATAAGGGTCACACTACTAAGTGTCTGAGGCCCAATTTAAACTAGTTTTCTGGACATCAGGTCCAGCATTTTTTCTGCTGCATCCCCAGCTGCCTTTGGCAGAGGCAGCAACCAGAGAGATTCGGGGAAAGCCTTAGCCACACCCTGGAAACTCCAGAGAGGAGCAAAGAGTGTGGTCACATCCTTCCTGCTGCCTAGATTTCTCTGGGTCTGATTCTTCATTTCCTCCAGAGCAAATCTACTATAAGGGCCACCAGGCAGCAGCTAGTCTAATTTGTATATTCTCAACAGTAGTGGCTCATTCTTTTCCTTAAATGCTACAAAGGAAACACAAAGCTCAGAAGGTCCCTAGATAATCTGTATGCTTTTTAACACCAGCTTACCATGACTTCTTATAAAAAAAATCCAGCACAAAAGAGTACTATGTACAGTGTTGAGTCAACCAACCAATCAGTGAACATTTATTAAGTGCCTACTATGTGCCAGACACTGTACTGAGTCTGCAGTGAGAACTCCATTTATTTTAATTGATTTCAGGCAAGGTGGTGGAAACTGGAGTCTGGATATCTAGTAATTGCAGAGGAAGCTGGGGAATGCCCAAACCAGGGAAGCAGGCAGGAATAGAGCCAAGATTAGGTCAAAACATGACCAGTGGAACAAGCAAAATGTGCCAGGGCAGACAATGGAAGCTGCAGGATCATAGCAAGCAGTCACGGCAACCAGAGGCAGAAGAGTATGAAACTCTGGGCATTTTCTCTGGCTGTCCCCATGCCTGGAATGCTCCCTCTCCTCTTCTCCACCTAGTGCCTCCTCTAGCTTCAAGTCTCAACTAAAATTCCACCTTCTACAGGAAGCCTTTCCTGAGGAATTCTAGTGCCTTCCCTCTGTTCATTATTTCCTATCTATCTTGTGTATAGCTTGTTTGTGTATATTTGTTTGCACATTGTCTTCTCCATTAAATTGTAAGCTCCTTGAGGGCAAGGACTCTTTTTTTTTGGCTCTTTTTGTATTCCTCATGCTTAGCACAGTAGGTGTGTTTGTGGATTGACTGACTGGTGGTCAAGAGGAAGACAGGTTTAATGTGACAAAGACCCCCTGTCTAAAGCTTCCTTTTTAACAGACAGCTCAGATGTGCCATCATCATCTTCCTTTGGGGCAACTTCATTGGTCTCTCACACACACACACACACACACACACACACACACACACACACACACACACACAATTAAAAGGACCAATAAGGATAGTGCCAAGCAAGAATTTTATTTTTTGTTTTTCAATTGTGACAGATTTACACAAAGCAGATATTTAATAAAAATTTGTTGAATAAGTGAATTTAGATTCTTGGGGTATTTCCTTTTAAAGGCAGCTTAGTTAAGAAACCCCCTTTTATGGAGATTTATCTTGAAACTTTAACATGTTTATGATTGCATGTCAACATTACTGAGGTTTAGATCCTCTTAAAAATCTGTAACTTCCCCATCCCCAAGCAATGATATTAATACAAACAATTAAAAGTATTTGAAAAGTCTACTTCCTCTACTAAAGTTCTATTCCACTTTTTTTTCTTTTCCTATTCCCACCATGTCATAGTGGACTCTGGGTTCTTGAAGCACAAGCTCTGACTATTACTACAAAGCTGGAAAGGCTTCAAGAATGTGACTAGTGATGGACCAGCTTAGATAAACTCAGAGAGGCACATTCACAGAGGATCAGGTACCAGATGGTCAGTGTCTTTTGGCCACAGCAGCTCAAGAAGACTTTCTGTTAGGGCATTGAAAGATATGGGTCTTTATCAGTAGAAGGAATGACACCATCCATGAAACCAGAGATCCTTTCAGTATTGAAAAAGTAATGTTCACTCAGGAATCTTTTAAAAGAATTCATTGGATATAATGAAAAATAATGCACACTAACATATACATGTTGTTTTCCCACATTCCTCCAAAAAACAGTGAGTAGCATGAGATCTCCTCTCCTCTCCTCTCTTCTCACTTCCCCATGCATATCTTTCCACTACCCTCAGAAGAACTAATGTATCAGAAAACCATAAATATTGTAGTGTAATAGTGGCCTCCAGTTTCTGAAGATATAAGTATTTAAGAAGTAACTTTATGGTTATTATCTTAAGAGGAGAGAGAGAGAGAGAGAGAGAGAGAGAGAGAGAGAGAGAGAGAGAGAGAGAGAGACTCTATTAGACTGCCTCTTTGTTGCCTCATTATGTTGTGGTGGTGCACCTGAGTTTTAATTTAAATATTCAAATACAGCTCCTTGATGGATTGACTGCATATCTGTTGTCCCAGGGCCAGCCTTGGGTAAGCTCATGATGAGGTTGACTTCAGAATGATAAATATTTTTAGCCACAATAACTCTCAAAGACCATCTACTAAGGCATAAAAGGACTTAGGATCCATGTCAGTAAAAGTACCCATAAAAATGAATGACAGATCCTTGAATTTTGTGGAAGAGTAGCAAATCTCACCTGACAAAATAAATGTGCTTTCTGAAAAGGTCTGTCACAGACTTACAGTTAGAGGCGATGTTAAAGGACATCTTTTTCAATTCTGATATTGCTGATGAGGAAATCGAGGTCCAGAATGGTAAGGTAATTTGTTAACCATCACCCCAGTAGTAAGTGGTAGAGTTGAGATTTGAACCCAGGTCCTCTGATTCCAAACAAACCATTCTTTGTACTATTTTTCAGTGAATCTATAAAACACTCACAATTTGAAAGACTAAATTAGCCAAAAGTAGCTTTCATTTACCCTTCACTGACTAGGCTGAGTTTTCAGAGTGGTTATTTCTTTGCCCTCTTTTCCATTTGTCAGCCATAATTTTGTCTTTGAAGATACATTGACTCCTAACCTAAGATCTTTATTTCTCACGTATCTGGGATTATCAAAGACATCTTTCTCTTTGCTGATTAATTTCTCTTTATGTGTCATTTGTGTCTCTGTGCAGCATAATCAACTGACTGCTCTCTATCCGGCACACTGTGTCATTTCCAGACCCCTCAGGGTTGTTTTTTTTGTATGTTTTACTGATGCTTTTTTCTCTTTATTTGGAACATGGTTGTTATTTCCTAGTGACTACCATTTCTTGCCAATAGAAACTTCCATTGTAACCAAAAAAGCTTCATTGCTGGTGGTGGTTGTTTGTTGTCATTGTTGTTGAATCGTATCTGATTCTTCATGACTCCACTTGAGGTTTTCTCGGCAGAGATACAGGAACAGCTTGCTATTTCCTTCTCTAGTTCATTTCAACAGATGAGGAAACTGAGACAGTGTTAAGGGACTTGTCCAAGGTCACACAGCTAGTAAGTGTCTGAAGCCCCATTTGAACTCAGGTCTTCCTGACTCCAGGCTGGGTTCTCTACCCTCTGTGCCACCTAGCTGCCCCAGTTTAGGGTTACTAGAGTTAAATGACTCCTGCATCACAGCCATATCTGATGTACGAGTATAGCCGTTAAGCCCCTGCTGACTCCATTTCTAAGGCCTTCAAAGACTGACTTGCCCAAAGTCACACGGCTAGTAAATGTGTCAAGTGTCTGAGGCCGAATTTGAACTCAGGTCCTCCTGACTCCAGGGCTGGTGCTCCCTAGCCACCCCTGACATTCCATTCCTAAACATGCAAAATCACATAATAAAAACCACACAGCTTATTGCAGAAATGGGGTTAGGGGCACTGTCAGAAGCTGGCCCTGTACTCCAGTTGCCCCTGTTGGATTGGCAAAGTCTCAAACAAGTAGATAGAGTAGGCCAAAACTCCAGGGTGTGGGGGGAGGGGCCATGGAAGAGGTTAACTCCTTTGACCCCAGCTCTATTGCACTAGAAGATATACAATAATTATGATATTTTACATTGACAAAGACCTGAAGTTTGCTTATGGAAGTGGGTGTTGGAAGGGTTGCAGCTTGTGAGTTATTGTGAAGTGTGAAAATTTTTTATATTCTCTCAATATTTGCAGGGAATGAAATAACTCAAACAGAAAATTTGATTTATGCTTAAATCATTCCCTAATATATCAATCACATTGGAACAAATTTGCATTTGCAAAACAAGTGTTATAAGCAGAACTGACTGTACTTTTAAATAGGAAAAAGTCTGGAGAGGGTTTTTTGATTAGAGAAATATATATTTCTTAATATTTTCAGTTGAACTTGAAAGGAGGTTTTTATTTTGCTTCTACACCATATTCACACTTAATCTGTCCCTTTACTTTCTCCCTAAATCTATAGAAAAATTCTTCTGCTTATGAATCTTGTGGAAGATCTATGTGGAATTAGAGCTGTAACAATATTTTCATTCTAAAATATAATTATAAGTTGGAGAGTTTTTTGCACTTCTAGCACATGTAGTTCTTCTACTAATTAGATTATATTGCTACCCCTCTGTGACTTCAGAGACGGTTGTCAGAGCAACACGGGATGTTCAGAGTGTTGTAAGGACTGGTGTGAGGGCTCCTTATCCACCTTTGGTTTTCACCTGTCATAAACTCTGTCACCTGTGACTCCAACAAGCTGTAGCACCTGCAGTGAGCACACCCTGGTGAAACCATCTTGGCAAACAGGTTAACCTGACAAGCTGAGGGTAACTGACAGGCCTCAAAACCATCAATGAGCCTTCTGCACTGCATCCCTAACCATTTCCAGTAGTCTTCAATGACTCTAGAAGAGAGAGTGAGGTTGATGACTTTGTACAACTCTACCTCACTTAAATCCAATTTATATGCAAATAGAGACATCACCCATTATCCACTATTTTACCTCCATTGGTCCATTGGTTGGTCCTCTTTCAAAACCAAGGATGAATAATGACAACAACAACAACAACAACAACAGATGGTTGTCAAGAATTTCAATGACCAAAAATATCCATCGCCTTGTGACCAACCTGATGATTTGCTTCTCTGTGCTTAAGCTGGTCCTTAGACAATAACCATTGTTGTGATTTCATTTCTGAGCCCATGGTAGAAGACTGTCCAGCTTAGTGAGACCAGTCAGAATGTGAGCTCCCTTCTGTGTATCCTTTGAAAATCCAGGCTCACCACACCTTGATGAGACATCACGCTATTAAAAGATAATAAGATCATAGGTTTTGAGTTGGGCAAGAACTTGAAGAATATCTAGTCCATCCACATTACAGAAGAGGGAACTGAGGCTCAGAAAATGTAAGTAATTTGCCCAAGGTCACAGAGGTATCACATAATTTAAGAGTTGGAAGGAACTTCAGAAGCTGTCTACTAGCGTAATTCATACACCAAGACAATCTCCACTCTTAGATACCCCACAAGTGATTGTCTGTCCTCTGCTCGAAGACCACCAAGGAGGAGGAACCCACCACATCTCGAGGCCTCTCCTTCCATTTTGAGACAACTCTGTTAAGAAGATTCTTATTCCTTTTCCTTCTCTTCTCCTTCTCCTCCTCCTCTTCCTCATTCTTCTTCTCTGTATTGTCCCCTTTACGAGTTCCACACATTGCTCTTGGTTCTGCCCTCTGGAACCAAACATCCTAAATATAGTACCTTTCCCACATGATAGCCCTTCAAATATTTGGGCACAGCTATCATGTTCCCTCTTAGTTTTCTCTAGGCTAAACATCTCCAGTTCCTTCAGCCTATCCAAATACATATGATCAAGGTCCTGTTCCCTTCTATTCTGGTTGTCCTCCTTTAGAGACTCTAACTCATCAATGTCCTACTTGAAGTGTGGCACCCCAAACTGAATGTAATATTCCAGATGAGGGCTAATGTACCAAGTACAGTGGTATCATCAACCACCATAGAAGCTATACCCCTCTTAATGCATCTCAAGAGCTTTTTGACATCTACATCACACTGAAGAGTCATATTGATCTTCTTGCTGGTCACTAAAGCCCCCAGATATTTTTCAGAATGAAAATGTCATTCCATGCCAGGGAATAGGTGGCAGAGCTGAGATTTCAACTCAGGTCTTCTCTTTCCAAACCCAGCACTCTGTCCTCTGTACCATACTTCCTATTTAGCACAGGGTGTGTTTGTGTGTGTGTGTGTGTGCGTGTGTGTGTGTGTGTGTGTTTTCATGGCTCTCTCTTTATCTATCCCTCCATCTATCTATCTATCTAGATAATATATACATATATATATATATTATCTAGATTATATATATGGATAGATAGATAGATATAAATAATATAACATAATCAGTTCTCTAGAAGGAAAGCCACATAGTCATGTGATCCTACAAACTCTCTAAAGAAGCACAGTCTTCAATGAATCATGTGTATCAGAAAATCACACGCACTCTCAGACATGTCAATGGATTTTCTGCAGCAGGGTAACAATGTGTTACAATGAAGAGCTGGAATACAAATGTACATTTATGTGTGTTTACAGATACATGTGTGTTATATATATGTATCTATACAGTGTCCCAAAAGTCAGTATAGTTTTAAGCTTTTAAATTTAAGACATTTGGGAGAGAGGGAGAGAGAGAGAGAGAGAGAGAGAGGGAGGGAGGGAAGGAGGGAGGGAGGGAGGGAGGGAGAGGCAGTGTGGCGTAGGCTTTGTTGAAAACTTGACTTCGATCCCAGCATCCTATCAACTATACCTCTCTTACTGAATTAATTTGACTACTTATCTATTGAGGAACCTCTTTCCTCATTCAAAGGTGGATGGTGATGATGGAAGAGGAATCATCAATAGGAAATTCTATTCTAGATCTGATTCTCACCAGAAAAGGAAAGAATTTATCAGACTCTCTCCTGCTATTCATGTGACTGAGATGGAGAGATGTGAACTAGATTATAATATAAATAAGTGGAGTCAGAATGGGTTGAATGGCAGGACCAAAATAGTCATCATGAATATTCAATGTCACCCTGGAAAGAGGTCTTCAGTGGTGAATCCCTTTCATCTGTGCTTGACTTTGTGCCATTAAATTATTTTTTATCTGTGATTTAAATATAGGCACGATAACGTCTTTCTCAAATTTCTCAGTGACCCAAAGTAGAGAAAAATAGTGAATACATTTGATGGAAAGTCAGAATTCAAAAAGATTTTGATGCTGAGCTAATGAATAGTATTAAATTTAATAAAGATCATTATTACATATAGGTTAAAAAAAGTCAAATGGGATGGCAGAGTTGGGATAGCATTTCATCAGAAAAAAGATTTGGGGGTTTCAGTGGACTTCAAGCTCAACACTTAGGTTACATGATGAAGAGACGTAGCATCAAAAACTAGAGATATGACAACCCTCTTCTATCTAGTCCTGGGCAGACCTCTGTGGTCAGTACTGCCTATGTTCAGTGCATTATGAAATACTGGAGTACTATGTTTAGTTTTGGGTGCGCTCTTTTAGAGAAGATGTCGATAAGTTGGAGAATGTTCAGAGGATACCACTTAGGATGATGATGATGATAACTAACATTTATAGAGTGCTTATTACTATCTCATTTGATCTTCACAACAACCCTGGAAAGGTGGAGCTATTATTATTCCAATTTTACAGATGAGGCAACTGAGACAAACAGAAGTTAACTGACTTGCACAGGATAACACAGCTAAAAAGTATCTGAGGTTGGATTTGAACTCAAGTCTCCCTGACTCCAGACCCAGCGCCCTATCCAGCAGACCATTTAACTGCCCTAAGGCTGGTGGAGGGCCTAAAGATCATGACATTTGAGGATCAGTTGAAGGAACTGTTTACCCTGATGAAGAGATGATTTAGAAGAGAACTCATAGCCATCTTCAAGTATTTAGAGGATGATCACATGAAGAGGATAGACGTGTTTTGTGTGCTCTTAGAGAGCAGATGTAGGAAGATTTAGATTCATGGAAGGAAGAACTTCCAATTAGAGTTGGGCTGCTTAGGGGGCAGTGGTTCCCTGCTCATTGGACGTCTGCAAGCAAAGATTGTATGGCTTCTTGTCAGGTGTATTATGTGTGGGGGCTGGGGAAGTCATTCTTGTTCAGGTCAGAGTTGACTGAGATGCCCTCTGAATTTCCTTGTGAGTCTGAAATCCTCTTATTCTGTGATAGTTTAGACAGGATGTTGGCAGCTGTCCTGTGCCCAGCTGCATCCAGCCACTCACTGGTGGACACCTAGTGTACAGCGAGCCCTCCCAGCTGCTTCCAGAACAAGCCAGAGGAGTTAGCACAATTAGAATCAGATGAGTGTGGAGCCAGGCACTGCATGTTCTGTATGGTAGGGTCAAGTGTACAGTTAGTCAACAAGCATTTATTAAGTGCCTCTGCCCTCCCTCACTTAAATCCAATTCACTTGCAAGTCATGGCATCATTTTCCCACTGTGATGATCCTCTTCTAGAACTAAGGACAAACAAAAACCTAGCCTTAATCACTTAATAGACATTGCCTCAGTCAAAGCAAGAACTCAGAAACACATTAACTTAAGAAGGCCAAGGTCTCCCACTACATCCAAGGCCATCTCCATCATCCTGATCTGTGTCTTGCCACTGGACCCAGGTGGCTCTGGAGGAGAAAGTGAGGCTGGTGATTTTGCACAGCCCTCCCTCATTTAAATCCAATTTACTTGCAAGTCATGGCATCACCTTCCTGATGTCATGGTCCTCTTTGAGAATGAAGGACAAATAACAACAATTAAGTGCCTACTCAGTCCTAGGCACTGTTCTAAGCTCTAGGGATACAAATACAAAGAAAGAGGCAGAGGCAGACAGAGAGAAAGAGAAAGAGAGAAAGAAAGAGAGACACAGAGATAGAGAGACAGAGACTCAGTTGACAAGTTGGGGGGATAGAGAGGAAGGAAGGTAGGAAAGAAGGAAGAAAGGAAGGAAGGAAGGAAGAAAGGAAGGAAGGAAGGAAAGAAGAAAAGAACTCTACTCTTTAAAACAAAGATTTATTTTTAATGTTCAACATTCACTTCTATAAGATTTTGAGTTTCAAATTTTCTCCTCTTCCCTCTCCCCCCCATCAAAACTGTGCAATCTGATATGGGCTCTACTTTTGCATTCATATTAAACATATTTTCACATTAGTTATGATGTAAAGAAGAATTAGAACTAATGAGAGGAACTGTAAGAATGAAGAAACAAAACAAAAGAAAAAGAGAGCAAATAGTATGCTTCCATCTACATTTAGACTCCAAAGTTCTTTCTCTGGATATGGATAGCATTTTCCATTGTGAGTCTTTTGACATTGTCTTAGATCCTTGCATTGCTGAGAAGAGCTAAGTCTATCAAAGTCAGTCATTACACAATGTGATTGTTACTGTGTACAATGTTCTCCTGGTTCTGCTCATTTCACTCAGCATCAGTTTGTATAAGTCTTTCCAGGTTTTTCTGAAGTCCACTTGCTGTAATGTTAATGGGATTTAAGATCTTTCTGTCCATTAATAGGCCTCAGGTAGAGCCCATTAAGGGAAGCTTGCTTAGGGGAGGCTTGCTTGTCAAAAGCTTTCATACCTTTTGCTACCTTTGCATACCTGTGTCTACTTTGTCTCAACTATAGAGCCCTGAGAGAGGAGTAATATATAATGCGCCTATAACAATTGCCTGGAGTAGGGTTGTGAAAAGTTTTAAAGTCAAATAGAAGTTTGTACTTGATGATAGGGGCCATTGGAGTTTATTGAGTAGGAAAGTGATGTGGTTAGATCTGTATTTAAGGAAGATCCTTTTGGCAGCCGTGTTGGATGAATCAGAGTTGGGGAGATTGTTAAGACAGGGAATCCAATGATGAGGACATTGCCATAGTCTTGGCAACAATTGTGTGAGTAGAGAGAAGAGATCAGGAGGCAGAGATATTTATTATAAAGGTAGAAACAAGATTTGGCAACTGATTGGTGGAAGATGGGGTGACAGAGTAAAGATAATGATGAAGTTCTGACCCTTAGGAGACTTCAAGAATGGTGGTAGCTTCTATAGCTATGGGCAAGTTTAGTTGAGGGTAAGTTTTGAGAAAAAAGATGAGTTCTGGTTTTGCCATTTTTAGTTTGAGATGTCTCTGATACATCTGGTTTGAAATGTCCAATGGGCATTTGATAATGGAGAACAGGACTCAGGAGACTGGGACTTTGTATATAGATCTGGGAGTCATCAGTAAAGAGATGATAATTAAACCCAGAAGATCTGATGAGGTCATCAAGAGAGGAAATGTAAGAGGACAAGGTAAGAGGACCCAGGCCAAAGCCCTGAGGGACTTCAAGTTAGAGGGCGTTATGATGAACTAGAGAAGGAAGATGGGTCAGGCAGGTACAACGAACTATTGGGAAGCAACGTGATTACTTGGAGCAGCTAAGGGTCTCAGTAGATAGAGCACTGGGTCTGGAATCAGGGAAAGTCAAGCTCAAAACTGGCCTTAGACACTAGTTATGTGATCCTGGGCAAGTCACCAGACCTCGATTTCCTCATTGGTAAAATGGGAATAATAATAACAGCACTTACTTCTCCATTAGCCCTGTTTGTTGTGAGGATCAAATGAGATAATGAATGTTAGTTATTATTATCATTATTTTCATTATTATTATTATTATTATTATTGCAGGAATTCTAAGAGCCACACTTCAGCAGGGTCAGATGTCAAAAAGTTCTTCTGGACTGTTAAACTTAAAGGTCTGGCATTTGTTTTCCACCCTTCCCTGCCCCTGCTTCCAGTCCATCCTAACAGAATATTGGGGGTTTAAGAAGTATCAATGGATCCATTCCTTTACTATGTGAGCTTGGCTAACTCTTTGTCTGGGCCTCCCTGTATTATCTATAAATTCTGGATAATTACATTTTACCTTGCCAAGCAGAGACTGAATCACATTATCTTTTGCTGGCCCTTTTAACTCTAAGACCTATTATTTGGTGACTAAGTGAAGGATGGGAGGACTCTGGGTCCCATTTATCTAAATTTGATTTCAGGTTGTCAGGCATATTATTAAAAGAGATTACCTTATATTTTAATGCCTGGTCTTATTTTTAACTGGGTTATGGTACCAGAATGGTCCTGAACTGAGCTTTGTGAGATAGGGTTAAAGACCACAATGAGCAGTAATAATCTTTCTCACTGGGTCAGAAATGTGTCTGGAATAAATCCTGTGGAATCCTGTTTCTGCAGAAACCTAGAACTCTTGAACCACTTTGAGTAAGGCAGAGTATAGGAACCCCAGATCTTTCCTTTGCAGAACACACTCTGGCTGGATAGGGCTGAGCTGGGGGAAGAAGCAGCCTGACTCAACCTTCCATTCACTTTGTAGTAGAAGTTACCTTTATGTGGCTGGTTTCTAACAGATTCTCTAGCCTGGTTCCTTCACATTTAAGAAATATATTTCCAAGAAAGTCAGAGTATCAGCTTTGCTTTGTTGGCAATAGAGAAATTGAAAATGCTTTTTCTCCTGCTCTCTTTCTAATGTGTTTAAGAAGTTAAAAAATAAAAAAAGATATAGTTGTACAATGATCTTGAGTTTCATCTTAAATCTAAACAAAGGTTTTGCTCAAAGATGAGATGGTACAATACAGTGGAAAGAGTAGTTGACACTTAGAATCAGAACAAATCTGACTCCAAATCCACATCTTACATTTGTTACCTGTGTGACCTTTGGGCAAATCACTTAATCTCCCTGAAACTCATTTTGCTCATCTGTACAATGGGGAAAATAATAGCAAATAGTTCAAAACATTGTAGGGAGGACCAAAAGAGATAATGTATATAAAGTGCTTTTTAAAAACACCATATGAATGTTAATTATTATTATTATTATTATTATTATTATTATTATTATTATATGTTGCTTTCCTAATTCTCTATATCAGATATAGTCCAAATCTAAGGCGGGGGCTAGCTTCTTATAGTTCTCCAAAAGGATGATCAGCAGATCACCCACTGGGAATTTTCTTTTTTTTTTCTTTTTGGAGGGGGGAAGGCAGGGCAATTGGGGTTAAGTGACTTGCCCGAAGTCACAGAGCCAGTAAGTGTTAAATGTCTGAGGCTGGATTTGAACTCAGATCCTCCTGACTCCAGGGCCAGTGCTCTATTCACTAGTCACCCCTGGGAATTTTCTCTGAGCATATTAAGTTGGTTGAGAAAAGAGAAGTGGCATTCTCCATTCGGTGTCAGAAGCAAAAAGGATATATCCTTCAAAGAATAGTAGAATGGGTGGTTCTTTTGACCTGATAAATTAAGACGCAGCTTGGTGGCTCGTGGATAGAGTGCTGGATCTATGTTCAAATCTAGCTTTCAGGCATTTTCTAGGAGCCCTGAGGAAGTCATTTACCATCTCTCAGACTCTATTTCCTTACCTGTAAAAGGGGGGGCAACAACGGTACCTACCAACCAGGGCTGTTGTGAAGATAAAACGAGATAATGTTTGTTAAGTGCTTTGCAAGCTTTAAAGTGCCATGTAAATGCTATGATGATGATAAATGAAAGGCTTAGCAGCAAACTATCGGACTCTGATACTTATCCCCGCATTCTGTGTAATCTAGGGGTTACACAACCTTTGGGGGCAAGTGTAGCCATTGTTTAGTCATTTTTAGTTGTGTCCAACTCTTCCTGACCCCATTGGGGGTTTTCTTGGCAGAGATACTGGAGCGGTTTGCCATTTTCTTTAAGTCACACAGATTATAAGGTGCAGGGCTGGTATTCCTTAGTCTTTAAATCTAACTAACCAGTTTCCTTATCAGAAGAATGAGTGGGTTGAACAGATAAACCCTAAAGACACTTCCTGACTTAAATTCCATTGTTCCAATTTACTTACACATCTTTAGAGTGCTACTAAATTCTTAATATAGGAATGACAGAGCCAACTAGCAATATATTGTCTGCATGTGTCTAATTATTTAAAAGTTGGATTTCTGACTTGAATGTAAGCTCCTTGAAGACAGGAACTGTTTTTGCCTTTCTGGGTATTGTCAGTGGGTAGTACAGTGCCTAGCCCTGTCATGTGGTAGATGCTGACTGAAAGACTAAATAGTAGATGTAGATGCTTGACTGAAAGAGCCAGACCTATAGAAGATAAGACTATTGAGTATAATAGAAGCAAGATAGCATAGTGGATGGCATGTAGGATTGGGAGCCAACAAGACTCAGGTTCCAGTCCTTCATGTAACACATACTAGATGTGGACAAATCATTTAACTGTAAAATGGGCATGATAATTTCTCCCAAAATGGTTGTTAGGCTTAAGCGTTACAATGTTAAAAGCATTTTGAAGACTTTAGTGTGCGATACAGATGAAAGTTATCTTCCCCTTCTCCATTTTTTTCTACACTCTAGTTCCCATTTCTATCCCTTTCTTATGCTCTGAAGATCTGGGATTCTAGGAGATGCTGCCCATTGGGAACCCAGCTAAGAATGGCTAGGGAACCATGGGAGGATTGGTAACTAGCAGTAGCTGAAGTGGTACCTGAAGATGCTCCTCCATTTGAACCATCTATCATAGACCCCTAAATGCTTCGGAACTTTGGGAGAATGTAGCTGTTGTTGTTAGTCATTTTTGAGTCATGTCTGACTCTTCGTAACCCCATTTGGGGTTTTCTTGGCAGAGAGATTGGAGTAGTTTGTCACTTCCTTCTCCAACCCATTTTACAGATGAGGAAGTTGAGGCAAACAGGTTTAAGTGACTTGCCCAGGGTCACACATCTAGTAAGTGTTTGAGGCCAGATTTGAACTCATGAAGATGAGTCTCCCTGACTCCATCCCCAGCAGTCTATACACTAAGCCATCTAGCTATAGACCCTATTCTAATTCTCTATGCCCTGATAGCCACATGTTCAGCAGCAGGGAAATCTTTCTCAATAGTGAGTGAACTTCAAAGGATACACCATCAACCAAATACTTGAATGTGGTTAAAAAAAATTGATAGCTGTCTGAGAGACCCTGGAATTACCTTTGAATCTGGACGATATGGTGCAGTGTCTGAGTCTGGCACCAGCATTTCCACATGGTCCAGAGCTAAGAACAGCCCAGGCTACAAAAATTCGGCTTCCCCTCCCCGTTGCGCAACCAATGCAGCTGAGATCATTCAAAACCAGCTGGAGAATCTGGATTGAATTTAGAGCCCTTTGCTGGGTCTTACACAGGCATCTTCTATAACGGATAATGGCTAGGAGCACAACCAAAGTGTGCAGGGATTCTCATATCATTTCCAGCCATTACATCACCCATCTCCTTTCTTTGAACACAAGTACTACTCTTCACAATGCACAAAGGCAGGTGAAGACTCTCTGTCTTGGATATGGAATTTGTATCCACTTTAATCCCTGAGTATGACGAATGCTGTGTACACATTAGGCACCTAATAAATGCTTGTGGTTCATGAAAGCTTGTGAGCCCCTCTTTTAAATTCTGTCCAGGAATGAACTCTGAGCTGGCAGTTCCTTCAGGAGACAGGTTGTTCTACCAACCTAGTATCTTAATCATCTGTTTCAACCAGTCAGTAATCGTGGCATCAGAAAAGCAATTTGTTATGTCCATGCCTTACATATCAAGCTAGTTCTCTGCTTTGATGTTCCAAAGCCTTCAGGAATCACCAATGAGAGTCATGGATGAAATGCACTGCAGTTCAACTCACATGGTTTTTTACATTGTCTGAAAAGACTGTAGCTGATGAAAATTTGTTGGCTATGAAATGAAAGGGTGAAAGGATGGTCAAAAGCATTTTTTCCCTTTTCTTCTTTGGGATCATATTTCTGAATTTTCTTTGCATCTCTTGGCAACAAGGACCTAGAGAATAAGACCTGTCTCAGCCAATTGTTTCAGTAGAAGATATGCTAATAAGCCCAAAGTACTTATTAGCCCCCTTGTTCTACTTCTTTATTTAGGGGAAACTAAGGGTAGCCATCTTGTCTTTTTATCAAAGACCCCTAGAGAATGGTAAGGCAGCTAGGTAGCATAGAGCCCTGGGCTTGGATAGAGAACCCTTGTCTTGGAATCAAGAAGACACATTTTCATGAGTTTGAATTCTGCCTCAGATGCTTACTAACTGTGTGATCCTGGGCAAGTCACTTAACCCTGTTTGCCTCAGTTTCCTCATCTGAAAAATGAACCGGAGAAGGAAATGGCAAACCACTGCAGTGTCTCTGCCAAGAAAACCCCAAATGGGGTCACAAAGACTCAGACACAACTAAAATGACTAAATAACAACAAATCACATAGTAGGTACACCACTGGTTTTTGTTTATGATGATAATCAAGATCATGGGTTTGATCTTGGCAGCTGTCAGCTTCACTATATTCCAAGGTCACAGATCATCTTCCAAACATGTATATGAGGTTGTGGCAAGAAGATGTAAGCAGATAAATAGAAACACATTCCCAATAGTGTAAAAAGGGTGGGAAGTAGAAATGTGATTTCACTGGCATAAGGAACTCTCAGGTGAGGAAATTTCTTCCCTTAGTGCAGATTGGTACCTTCTATTCCACTTATAGTCATATAGAGTAGCCTAGAACAGCTTAAGAAACTTGTCCAGGCTTACACAGCCAATATTGTGTTAGAGGGGAGACAGGAACACGGATCTTTTTGGTATCGAGTCTGCCATCCACTGTACCAACCAATGTGAAACCAACTCAAAACCTATGCTCTGGAGGAAGCATTAGAGAAAAAGAAAGGGGTCAAAAGAAGAAAATGTTGAGTAAGCACAGTGAAGGCAGAGGCATTTGCCTTCTGAATGCCATGCTTCCACATTTGAACTGACTCCAGAAATCACATCTCCCTCAGCACTGCCCACTCCAGGGAGCCCCATGAGTCTAAGAGTTAAGAAATAGGTCACAGTCTTTAGGATTAAATAAGCATACAGAAGTTACCTGATGGGGGAAACAATGTGTGTGTGTGTGTGTGTGTGTGTGTGTGTGTGTGTGTGTGTGTGTGCGTGTCTTCATTGTATAACTATTAGTACAGTTTGATTCTCTTAAGACTCTACTAATGTAGTCCTAATTTCTGCCCTTCAGTTTCATGGCACAATGATGGAGAGTCGGCAGCAGCAGCAGCAGGTCCAAACAAGAGGCTAAAGATATTTGTTACTTCTTTTCTTCTCCTTCCTTTCTGAGTTTCAGTTTCCTCACCAGAAAAAGGGAGAAAAGTGATACTTGCAAGACCCGTTTCACTGGGTTGTTGTGACAAAGGCGCTCTGCCAATCTTAAAGCACTGAAGAAATGTAAGTTTTCCTTATCATTTTGTTATTGTTAAATGTAAGGCATCATCATTATTATTCTAAGTTACTTTCTCCACAGGGTCTGTTTCCCTCCTTGTCCCATTTCAGCCAGGACAGCTCATAGCCAGGTATGTTCTTTTTCTTTCCCTTCTGTGTAGCAATAAGGCAGCGGCGCCAGCTGGCCTAGAGACCAAGAGAAACAGATCCAGGCCTAAAAAAAAAATCAGATGGTGGGCAATTATAAAGTTTAATTAAATGGAAAATATATTCCATAGTCCTTATTCAAAACTAAGTCACTGGAAAATTTGCACAGGTTTGGTGAAAGTTCGTAAAGGGGGATAATGAGTGTGCTGATAGGTAGTTCCTCAGGGATCCTTTCCATCCAAGGTCTGATCTATCTTTAGTTGAGCATGAAGGGTGTTCTGGGACATGCTATTCATTTTTTAATGTTGTTAAACAGTGCCATGCCCAGGTGTGCAAATAATCCCTCACCTCCAACCCCTCTCTTGGTCCAAATGGTAAAGCTCTACATTTAGAGGACAAAATTGATCTCCATCACATAGATCCTTCTCCTAAGTGTAGCCTTGTTCTGTGACCTCAGAATTTTTCCTTTCTTGTTTGATTCTGCCACTAGACTTAAGCTTTCTCCACCCCATTCCCCAGTAGCACTTTTAGTGACTTCTCTCCAGGTGCTTTGGTATAGAAGGATGGCCCTAAGTCGTTTTATTTGGAGCAGTTATGATAAGAGGATAGAAACATAACTTTTAAATGGCAGGAAATAATGAATCATTTTGTACATGTTGTCTTTTTTATTATAAATAAGATGATACAGTAAGGTAGGATGGCTCCAAAGAGACAGGATATTACCTTAAACATTTATAAAGCTGTGGTTAAAAGTCTCCTTAGAGTACCTTTTCAACCCATGCAACTTCTATAAATATTTGGTTTCCAATGATAGCACTAATAAATCTGTTTAGAATGCTGCTGTAATATTTACTTGTAGAGCAAAGACCTAAGTTCACTCTGCAAACAAGTTTAAGCAGGGGAAACACTCCTTTTTAGCACCTAGTGTAAATATTTGTAAAACCTCTAAATCCCAGATAACCTGGGCTTTTCCTTAATGATATTGACAACTTTCTGGCTCTGGTGCCCTCAAATATCTGTTTTTTAAGATCAGTTGGATGACTTTGACATTCACTTGAAATGAATTAGATTTCTGAGAGTTTTAGGCAGAAATTTAGGGATCTTTACATATCTTATATCCCTCATGCTTTACAGGTCCTATGATGGAAGAGAATATGAGTTTTTAGCTTGATTATGAATCCTACTTTTCCTCATCTGTAAAATAGAAACAATACTATCTAATTTAGGTCAATAAGCATTTCTTTAGCATCTACTACTATGTCAGGGGTGGGGAACCTGCATCCTCAAAGCCACGTGTGGCCTTTTAGGTCCTCAGGTCCTTTTGGCAGGGTCCAAGTTTTACAGACCAAATTCTTTTATTAAGGGAATTTGTTCTGTGAAGTTTGGAGTCAGTCAAAGGGCTGCACTTGAGGACCTAGAGGGTCATATGTGGCCTCAGGGCTACAGGTTTCCCATCCTGTACTATGTACAAGACAGACACTATGTTGGGTCCTGGCAATACAAAGAAAGACAGAATACATTCCAAGGGTTAGGATTGAGGGAAACAGATAAATAGCAACTGAGTATAAGCAAAAGGAATACAGAGTAATTTCAGGAGATGGGAGAGAGCACTGAGATATGGGAGGTGAAGTGTTCAAGAAAGTTGTTGTATAGAAGGAAGCGCCTGAGCTAGACTGGGAAGGGGCTAAGGATTCCAAGAGTTAGGAGGGAAGATGCATAGAGTGTTTATATTACTTACCTTCAAAGGGTGGGTGTGTGTGTGTCTGTGTGTGTGTGTGTGTGTGTGTGTCTGTGTGTCTGTGTGTGTGTGTGTGTGTGTCTGTGTCTGTGTGTGTCTGTGTCTATGTGTATATGTGTCTATGTCTAAGTGCTTTGTATGCTACAGGAAGGGGAGCTGTTATAAAATTGAAGTATGAATTTCATCAGATGGGGGTAATGTAGACAGAAAATTTGAGTTAAAACATGAAATTTGAGAAATAAATGCTGTTAAATCTACCTTAGAAGTAATCCTCTAGTCCAGTGGTTCTCAACCTTCCTAATGCTGTGAGCCTTTAATACAGTTCCTCATGTTGTGGTGACTCCCAACCATAAAATTATTTTCATTGCTACTTCATAACTGTAATTTTCCTACTGTCATGAATCTATCTGATATGCAGGATGTATTTTCATTGTTTCAAATTGAACATAACCCGCAGGTTGAGAACTGCTAGTCTAGTCTATCTTGCATTTCATAGGAACCATTGAATCTTGGAGTTACAAAGGTCCTTAGCAGTATTTTAGTCTACCCTCCCACCGAATGTAGTAATTCTCTCCACAACATTCTTGAAACTCTCAGTGCTCAAAATGAAAGCAGCTTCATAGACTTAAAGTTCAGAGAGACTTTCAAAAACCAGCTAGTCCAGGGATTCTGAACCATTTTTGTCTCATGGACTTTTTCAGTATTTGGTGAAACCTATATACCCCTTCTCAAAATAATGCTTTTTTTTTTTAGCACTGAAGCATCCCTGGGGTCAGCACATGAGCAGACCCCATCAGCTTGCTCAGCTGATGAAATTCTCTATGCGGAGAAGCCAGGAACCTGCTCTGGGAGAGACATGATGAGATGCAGGGAAATGCCTCAGAGAGACTGTGGGGCATGCATATGGTTTTGGTCAGCTAACCACTTATCGAAGAGGAAGTATGTTCATTGGCTGTGGAGGCATTCAAAAAACGTCCATCCACTTCAGCTTCTTCCTCTTGGCCTTTGTTGACTCCTTTGTTCATGGTATCTGCTGAAAGAGAACCCAATAAAGCCTGCGCATGAGGCCTTCTCCCCTCAGAAGCCAGATAGCTTATTTTTTATGAGTCAGAAACTGAGGCATCATTTATTGGAGATAGTCACAAAAATGAGCAGGTTGAACAGATCTTTCCCTACTGCTGCAACTCCTTCCCCTATGCTTCTTACTTCTTCACCAGGCTCTGGTCTGTTCTGGAGGCCCAGGGCTGTAGCCCATGTCCAAGAGGGTGGTGAAAACCTCTTGTGCCATCAAGGCCATGGAGTAGCCAGGTCACACTGAGCCTGGGTAGGGGCAGAAAAGGGTTGAGACCCCAGGACCAGGAAGGTTCCATAATGGGTAAGGGGCCCAGAAACAGAGGAGGTGAAAGAAATAGTTTGGGCCCCTCACCCTCTGAGCTGGTAAAGCCTCCCTCCACCCCAATTCTATTCCGGCAATAGCCTTTTTTGGTTAGCCTCACCACACAGAAGTTCCCAGGGTCTTCTGAAAGTGTAGAGGTTGCTGGCCAGGACTTTATCAATAAAGTCCTGGCCAGCAACCTCTACACTTTCAGAATGGACCAGGGCACAGGGATAGTGGAGAATCTCAGGATAGTAGACTGGATAGGCCAGCACATCTGGTTGGAGCTTCTTCCTTGGCTGCAGGAAATGAATAGAAGTGAGGGCCCCAGCTAAGGATTCGTAGGACCTGGTCTTGAAATCTGGCTCTATCATTTACTCGCTATGTGGCTTTGATCAGTTAATGCACTTAACCCCTCTGGACTTCAGTTTCCTCTTCAACAGTGAGGGGTTGACCAGACTCATAAAAGCACAGGACTTGGCATTCAAGGACCTGGGTTCAGTTTCTGGTTCTAAAGTCTCTTTCAGCTCTGACTCAGTAGTCCTGGAAATGCATGAATATAGAAGATACTCTTCTGATTCAGGAATCAGAGAATTCCAGAGTGATTTCCATTTTTTAGTATAATTGTAGCCTTGTGATCAATTTACAAACCAACAGTGTGATACAGTAGAAAGAACCTTGAATTGGAAAGTGGAAGATCTGTATTCTAATTCCATCTCTGTCATTAATTGACCACGTGATCTTAAGCAAGGTGCTTAACCCTCTCTGGGTCTCATTTTTCCTTATCTGTGAAATGAGGAGATTGAATGTCTATGCTCTTTTCCAGCTCTGATTTTATGTGATTCATGTAAAAGGATCACACTTTATAAGGAAAAAGTGATTGACTTATAAAGATGGTACCACTTCAGAGTTTCATCAACATTTCTGTTAAAATTGCCCTTTTCCAGTCTTATAATGGAGACTTTTAGTTAAAAAAAAAATCTTGGAGGAGAACAAAAGAACTTCAGTCTGGTATTTGGTATATTATCTGGGGCAAAAAAAAAAGGAGCTTTGATGTTCTAGAGAAGAGAGAAGAATTGATATTTATCCTTTTTTTAGTAAGTGAACTTATACCAGATGCTCCATTAAAAATAGACCCCCATTTAAAACCATTTTATACTAAATGGGGCCATCCTGAAAGTCCTCATTTCCTTTCTGGCAACAGCTAAGTGCGAAATCAGCTTTGTCTGAGCCTCAGATACAGCTCTTGATTCTTTCTGCCTTTCCTACAGCTGCCAACAGATGAAGTGAGGCTGCCCAAAATAACTTCAGGTAAAATCCCCCTGCAGTGAAATCCTCTAGGTAAGAGAGCTTATTTGACTAAGATTTTTCCATGTGCCTGTGGAGAGGACCCAGAGTCAGAGCCTTAGTGTTGGAATTATATGAATTCTCTAACAGTGGAATTGCTTGGGTAACAGGTTTTCTCTAGAATTGACAAATGTCACTCTATTGGAAAACACCTTGGTGCATACTATTCGCATTATTGGTAGAGATGAGAGAGAGGTAAAGAAAAAACTATAGTGACCCCTTTACAGTTTTTCCCAGGCTTTCAAGTAGAAAATAAATCATCACAGTGTAATGATTTGAGAATCAACCTGTCATAGAGACCTGCCATTAAACCCCGCCCCTGCCACATTCTGGCTACCTTTCCCTGTACAAATCTCTTCCTTTCTCAGCACCCCTCAGCAATGACCTAACAATCTGAACTACTGAAGAATAGCTATTTGCTCTGGTGAAGGGAGATTTCACACAAGGAGTTCAGGGAGATTTCACACGAGGAGTTCCCCAGAAAGCTACCAATTACAGAAACCTGGATAAAGAATAAATTAAATAGAAACTCCCTTCCTCGTCCCTCAAAATGTAAACTTTTTCCATAATTTTGATTGGTTACTTGATTAATTAATAATAATAATCTGATTGATTATTCAGGGGCCCTTTTGAACCCTAGAGTCATTTGTAAGAGAAAATAGAAGGCTCTCTTTTCTTAGCTCCATAGGATTTCAGAGCAGGAAGAGGTCTCAAGCATCGTGGACTTAACCCTTTAATTTACTGAAGGATACTGAGAAGCCCAGAGAAATAAAATAAAGTGATTAATGAAAGGTGTAGAATATTAAATTAAATCTACAGTGGGAGGAATAGATAAGGGACAGATTTATCTAAGATATATTGGAGAGAGACTGATTTTTTTTTAAATGAAAGACTAGATAACAGACTAGGCCATTCATTTGAAAAATAATCGCAGTTTTTAGTAGACTGTAAGCTCAGTGTGGGTCATCAGTGTGATATGATGGCTAAGAAAGCAAATGTAGTATCCAGACGTAGTATTCAGAAAAAAGCTGGCAATAACTGTTTTCAAGGAATATGAAGAATTGTCCCAAGGAAGCTAATGGATAGTATGGAGTTAGTGGGTAGAGAACCAGTCTGGGAGCAAGGAAGATCTGAGTTGGAGTCCTTCCTGGATGTATAATGGCTGTGTGACCCCAGGGGAATCATTGAACTGCTCAGTGCCCTAAGTGATTCTCAAGACTGTAAGTTGGGGAGAAGGTATTGACCTACATTCATAGAAAAAGCCCTCTCCTATCTAGGAATTCTTTGTGTCAATGACATCAGAGGTCCTGCCCCATACCTCCCTTATTTGACTCCAGTGGGCAGAACTTAAAGCAGCTGGTAGAAGTTGCAGAGGCAGATTAAAGCTCTATGTGAGAAACAATATCCTAACAGTCAGAGCTCTCCAGAAGAGCAATGGGCTGCTCCAATGAGTTCTGCCTTGCTTGTATTTACTGTTGTGATGGGAATTCTCACTCAAATTCGGGTTTGACTAGATGAACTTGAGTCTCTTTTAATAATGAAATTCTACACTTCCATGACTGATAGAACCTGGCCATTGCATGGATGTATATGTATTCAGGGAAAGGGAAGGTAGGGAATAAGCTTGGGGAAGAGAGTAGATTTTAAAAGGGGGGATGGAGGAGAAAGAGGTCCATGGCATAGCACACAGGTGGGAGGTCCTGGGTTACATCAGTGCATGAGCTGCCTTCCTTGGAATAGAGAGAGAGGAATGGAGAGCTAGAAAGAGATAACAACAAAGAAATAGGAAGCGGGAGAGCAGAAAGACCAGCTTTGACTACTTCAAAATTTCACTTAGGCATATCATTGAAAATGGCTTTTAAAAAAGGTTTACCAAATTAGCTCCTAAACTTTATTAGAAAATATTCCAGGGTAGTGTGTGTGTGTGTGTGTGTGTGTGTGTGTGTGTGTGTGTGTGTGTGTATGTGTGTGTGTGTGTGTGTGTGCATATTGGAGAATAGAATATGTTTACTAAAATAATACAATACTTCATCATTCTAACTTAGTTCTTAATTTCAAATCCTTTATCTTTGAGATACCAATGTAAGGACTCTTTTACAAGCTGATTATTTTTTATTTTCTCTGAGAGTAAAAAAGAAAAAAAACTACTCATATTTAAATTATTTGTTTTATATGTACAGTTTTGTTTTTGACCCACTGATAGACATTTCATATTTATATGCTGAAATATAGAGGAAAACCACAAGTAATCTTCTTTTAAATTGATTCAATTGTAAAGGCACATATTATTTCAGAAGTTTCAGCCCAACAGGTGTCTTACCTGTCACAGAAAATGCTTTTGAATAGACATCACAAGGAAAAAAGTGTTCTTCCACCTTCTACCTCTTCAACCCGCTGTGTAGCCCATTCTCCTTGGCCCCATGCCCAGAATCCTTTCAGGTTATTCAATGCAGACATTAGCTTGGTATTTGACATCTCAAAATGACATAATATCACCTTGTTTATAATACATTGCCAATTTTGTTAGATTGAGTGTATTTCAAGATCAAGGGGGAAATAATGGGAATAAAATTCATTTCTTCACATCACACTTGGAGCACCCAAGCAAACTGTTCTCCAAACTGGGCTGTCATCAAGCAATGAAAATATAGAAATGAAATAAAGTTGTGAGAAATCCTATGGTAAATACAACAGATTGAGGCAATCAGCATGAAGAAAAGACAAACCGTTTTAAATGTTTCCCTGTCTTCTTCTCCCTCTAAGTTCTTTTCATCTACAGTAAGGCAAGCTCAGTACTTAATTCTCCCTCAGAAATGCCTAAGTAGTTCAGAAAGTCTCATCTCCAAGGCTTACACTGCTGATGAGTTTTAAGGAAGGAGAATGATCTCACTGTATATGCTAAGTCAAGGCCATGCCAACTAGAAAATGATGGAAGAGCCTTCCCTCTCTAATAGAGAATTCATATTGAGTTGATGGTGGGCTTTATTTAGGTGATAAGTTATTTATAAATTATTTCTTTGTTAGCAAATGATAGGGGGCAGCTAGATGGTGGAATGGACAGAGCACCAGGCCTGGAGTCAGGAGGACCTGAATTCAAATCTGGCCTTAGCCACTTACTAGCTGTGTGATCCTGAACAAGTCACTTGACCCTGATTGCGTTAAGAAAAAAAAAAAAGATAACAAATGATGCCCTGGTGTGCTGAAAGAGCTTGCCACTATGGTATGGGGGGAGTGGCAACCATTAGTAATGTGGAGGAGTGGCTGCTGTATTTCCAGTTAGAAGACCTTAATCCAAATCCTGCCTTTACCACTAATAATAACTTTGGACAACACATTTAACCTTCTTTGTGCCAAGATTTCCTCATCTGTAAAATGGGTCAATAATGCCTCTTATATCAGAATCAAGTGATATAAGTGCAACCAAGGAGACGAATGTCAGCTGTTTGAGGGTATGGGTGAAACTGGACCTGTTTTTTCATCCAAGATCTCCTGGTGCAGAAATTCCCACTGATACAAATAGTGTTAGAGAGTTGCCTGGAACACTCAACAGTTAAAACCACGGTCACACAGCTAGTATTTGTGGAAGGTGGGAACTGAATCCAGATCTCCCTGGCTCTAAAACTGATCTATTCTATCCACTCTTCTTTACTGTATCTCCAGCAACTTTTATGATGGACAGATTTAGTAATAACATTTTTATTTTTAAAATTTTATTTTATCCTGAACTTAAGAAATGAAATAAGCATTTCCATAATGTAGGAAAATAGGAAAAAAAGATAACTGCACATGAAACTGCAAATCTATTACGTACAACTTGCTTTTCCTTTTAAATATATAAAATTGTCATGTAAATTTTTTTCTTCCCTCCCCACAACCTAGCCCTAGAGACGGCATTAGATACATCTATGTACATATATAAAGTGTGTGTATACACATACACATATGTGTATATACAAAACATACATATATAAATATATATTTATATATGTGCCATTCTATCCATACTTCTTTTTATCAGTTCTTTCTCTGCATGTAGAGAGCATCATCCTTCATGTATCTTGTGTAGTCAATTTGGGTGTTTATAATAATCAAAAATGACTTATTCGAAGTTGTTCTTAAAACAATATTGCTGTTACTGTTACAGTTTCAACTCTGCCTTCCCAGGGATGCCAAAAACTGTTGCGATTTCATAATGGGTTGTGGTGAGAATTCAGTCAGACCCCACCTCTCATCCAAGTACAGGCACTGATTGAGATCGATGCTGCTCACGAAGCAGGCCAAGTTCCAAGAGGAACCAGCAACTTCAGAGAAAGCAAGATGGATTTTTATAGGGTAAGATGCAATTCCATAACAAAAATTATGAATATTAAAAGACAGGAAGGCTTTGTTAAGGGATTAGGTAATAAGGGAGGGGTCCCAGTCACAGTGGAACTGCACATGTGATTACGCACAAAGCATACAGAAAAACCCATGGCGGATATATATGTATGATAATGATATTATAATAAGCCTCTCTATGTTGCAAGTTCACTCTAGGTCAGTTCTTTACTATTACTACACAGGTGCCTACCTAGGGAAAGTCTCTTCTGTTGTTGTAGGGTTCACATCTTGCTTGGGCATCCTGGTGGTGCTGCTTTCTGATTGGCTGAGCACTGTGGTCCTGTCTGACACTAAATGGATATGGTTGCGGTTGAGTGCATGGAGATACCTGCTGTTTCTGTGGGAAATATGAGGAATGGGTCTGGGGACAGTGGCTAGCTAGAGGCAGTGGCTGAGATCCCATCACATGGACACGCCTGCTGTTTCTGTGAGAAATAAGAGTTAATGGACAGACCTGTTGTTCTGGTGAACAGTGAGGCATATATGAATAAGTTAGGATATTGAGTATGTGATGGGGATGAGTGACTAGGCAGGGGCAAGGGGCCTGCTGTTCAGTGGAGCCTATAAGGAAGTTAGAATATTGGGGCTGGGGGCAGCTTTATTAAGATTCCTTTTTTACTGCATAGAATGTTCTCTTGGTTCTGCTTATATTACTCTTCGTTATTTTACATGTCTTTCCATGTTTTTCTAAGACTATCCAACTTACCATTTCTTACAGCACAGCAGTACTCCATCACAATCATTTATCACAGCTTATTTAGCCATTCCCCGATTGATGCGCATCCCCACAATTTCCAGTTCTTTGCCACCAAAGAGGGCTGCTATAAATTTTTTTTAGAACATATAGGTTCTTTTCCTTTTTCTCTGATCACCTTGGGAAACAGACCTAGTAGTGGCATTACTGGGTCAAAGGGTATAAACAGCTTAATAGATCTTTGGGCATAATTCCAGATTGTTCTCCAAAATGGTTGGATCAGTTCACAGTTCCACATTTTTATAAGACTTTTTTGTCCAAGTTTGACTCCAATGCCTCGTCTTGGTGTGAAGCGGACTCTGGGTCTTCAGAGATTATATCTGTTCCACACAAGCTCTGGGAGGTTTTACCAAGTTGAGAATACAAACAAATAGAGACCTGGTGTCAGACTGACATTAGTTTGACCAGTCAAGCTAAGGTACAAAAGGCTCATCAAAAGAAAGCTAGCCATGTGGTAATGAATATTTTGGTCCCAAGGGTTTGCAATCTATCTCTGTGGGGAAGAAGCCAAACATAATAAAACTGTCTTGAGAATCTCATAATAAAATCCAAGAGGCAATAATAGAAAAGAAAATCCCATTCAAACTAACTACAAAGTACATTAAAAAAATTTTTTTTGGGGGGGGAGAATATATCAAAAAAAAATATGTATAGAGAATCAATTACAAAATACTCCTTAAAGAAATAAAGAGCCTAAATAGCTGGGAGAACATTCAGTTCGCATGACTGAGATGAGCCAATCTAATAAAAATGACAAAACAGAGTTAATTACAATTGCTATGCTATGCCAATCAAATTATCAAAGAGATACAAAACCAAAATTCATTTGGAAAAACAAAAGTTCTAGAATATCAAAATAAACAATATAATGAAAAAGGAGAAGAATGACAGGGAACTAGCATTTAAAGGTCACAAACTATATAAAGTAGCAGTCATCAAAACCACCTTATATTGATTTAAAAATTGAAAAGTAGACCATTGGAACAGACTAGACAAGGAAGAATCAGAAATAATGAAACAGTATCCTAATGGTCAATAAGCCCTAAAAACAAATTACTTAACAAAGAACTACCTATTTAATCAGAATTTCTGGGAAAATTGGAAAGCAGTCTGGCAAAAAAAATTAGGTTTAGACCTATGTCTTGTGCCATATGTCACAATAAATTCAAAATCAATAGGTGACTTGAGTATAAGATCATACGATAAACAAGTTAGATGAGGTGGGAGAGAATCCCAGGCCTGGGAACAGCCAGTGAAAATGTTTGAAGTTGGGAGATGGAGTATTTTGCACAAGTAACAGCAAAGAGGTCTGTATCACTGGATTGTAGAAAGTATGTGGGGGAGGAGCAGGGGGGAAGGGAGGGAGTAAATCACAAAACACTGGAAAGGTAGGAGGGGGGCAGGATATGAAGGGCTTTGAATACCGAACAGAGGATTTTATTTTTGGTCCAGAAGTACTGAAGAGCCATTGAATAGGAGAGGGACAACATCAGATACGGGTTTTAGGAAGATCACTTGATAGATAAATGGAGGATAGATTGAAGTGGGGAGAAAGACTTGGCCCCAGGAAAACAACAAGAAAGCTGTTTTATAGACTAGGCATGAGGTGATGAGAGTCTGTACTAGGATGGTAGTTGTGTCAGAGGAGAGAAGGAAGAATATATAAGAGATTTTATGAAAGCAAAATCAATGTCTTGGCAACTGGTATGAGGGGAGGGGAGGTGACAGATCACAGCTAGAGTCATTCCAAACCGCCACTATCGTGGCAGATGACTTCTTTTCATGTCTGCAAGCAATCCCATTCTGTTCAGTTTACTCAAAATACTGATCATAGTTTCTCAAGAATCCTCTTCACATGTGTCCTCAAAAGTAACTGTATTCTCTCAGTTTTAGTCCTTTTTACTTTGTCCTTTCTTTAGTCATCAAAAGTTTAACACCCTTTCCAGAATGTATTATAAACTGGCAATTCCTCATAGACTATTCATAAAATTATCTTCACAAATTTATAAACTTATCTTCATAAGTCAACATAGTCTCATAAGATGGAAGCTTCCCCTCAGCTTCCTTCTCTCTTTTTTCTGACAAATTCTTTATAGATGAAAATTAAATGCGCATTCACTTTCTCTGACTTCATAGGGAGAAGCATTTCTTTGAATGACAGTTGCAACTATAACTATAAACTGATGGCCAAATTGACTTTTCTGCAAACATTCCATCTGGCTTTTAAAGATACAGTAACTGTAATCTTTTTTCATCTCTTAATCCTGAACAATTTTTTCCATTTTGTTTCCTTTTTTCACTTTTCTATACTTATGATCACATTTTACAGTGAAGTCACTGAATATCAAGGTATAATTTTACTCTTGTTATATCTGGCAGCTCTTGCTTTTGCAATACTCAGTTGTCACCACTTACAGATACTCATCCTAAATGGCTTCTTATTATAGGTAAGCATATATATGTCTTCTTTTCTACCAATTTGTAAGTTTCTTGAGGGTGAGATCATTCTTGTACAGCTTTGTGTTTTACATAGTACTTTTCCCAGTGTCTGTCACATAGTGGTCAATAAATGTCTGTGGAATGAACATGTCACTGTTATGTCAGAGACTTTGTCAGGATACAAATGGTAGGAATATACCACAGGGGATTTTTTTTTTCAGAATTTATTAATTTACTTTTAGTTCGCAATATTCGTTTCCAGGAGATTTTGAGTTCCAAATTTTTTTCCCATCTCTCCCCTACTCCCACCCCAAGATGGCATGCATTCTGATTGTCCCTTCCCCCAATCTGTACTCTCTTAAACCCCCACCCCCTTCCCTCTCCTTACTCCCTTACTGCTTACTTTCTTGTAGGGCAAGATGGGTTTCTGTATCCTATTACCTATATATCTTATTTTCTGCTCGCATGTAACAACAATCTTTTAGCATTTGTTTTTAAAACTTGAATTCCAGATTCTCTCCTTCTTCCATCCTCACCCACCCCTACTGGGAAGATAAGCAATTCAATATAGGTTATACATGTGTAATATCATAGGGGATTTAAAAAATTTTCTTGGTTTGTAGTTCATTCCAGAAAACCTGAGATACCACTTCTATGGTACCCCTTCTCCCACTAAGATCACTCTCCCTTCATGTAAGTATGCAGTTCACAGTATTATTAACTAAAATTATTTTGAAATGATGAAGACAATAGAGAGCTTTGGGAAAACCTACCCATAAGGAACCATCTCCCAATAATTTTGAACAGAATTTCAATCACAGTTGCCATTGGGAGGCAGAGAACTCCTAGTAGGTGTTTCTACTGCAGTTTTATACAGCTCCCAACAGGTGGCATCAGGCATTTCTCCCCAGTTTGACCTTTACATAGATCCTATCAGGCAATCTGGCTCAGTCTCTCATAGGGTGGCATCCTAAATCAATAGAGAGAAGAATGTCTGTGCAACACAGCTTTAGTGATGTGCCAGACTGACATCTTCCTCTCTTAGGCTCATAATGTCCTCATTATACTGCTAATATTTGCATATACATTTACATGTGTGTGTATGTATATGTATGTGTGTATATGTATATACATACATACATATATTATATATATATTGCCTTGAATACATGTAAGAGCTAGCTAGATATTGCTAAGTGATTTGCCCAAAGTCACATAGCTAGTGGCAAGCTTTTAGCCCTATACCCTTGTTTCAAGAGCTAGTACATTTTTTTTTTTTTACTATACCAAGCTACTTTCATTGCTTCTATTCTAGGAGACCCTACCTTAACAAAATTTAGCCCAGGGAACAAGAATATCATAATTTTTTATCTCTAAGAGAGATTTGATTCCTAACATCACATTCAGATAGGATGTTTTTCTCTCTCGGGCACTTGGGGAAGATCTCCCCTCCGGCCCCCCCATCTAAATGAGTGGTATTCAGTAACTGACTCTTTAATTCTCAAATCTCAAAAAAATCTTTTTTAGGTCATCCAGGTAGAGACATTCAGATCACCCTATACTATTACCAGCCCTAGAATAGAGGTGATGGAAAAGGAAGGCACAGCTTCCTTCTCCCAAAACCAGCTACAAATGGATTCCTGGAATAGATGGATGTGTTATTACACAAAGAGAATCCACTACCCAGGGTGTTAATTATAGCCAGAAGCATGGGTGATTGAGACAAAAAAAGAGGATTGTAGGGAGTTGTGGATATAGACACTTCCCTCCACTAAAAACAAATCCCAGAAGCTGTGGAGAGGTTCCAAAACCAAGCAAGGGCCATTCTCCAGAAGCCAAGAGGGAAGTCTGATTGGAGGAAGAGAAAAGGGGCTGCCAAAGATGCCATAGCTAAAGCTGGAAGCATGAATAAACTCAGATCAGATAGTCAAGAGATCAGCTAGGGAATTCCTAAGAGCAACTGCCCCATTATGACATTGATCTATAGTTATTAGCCTCATTTTTAGTCCATCCACTCTACTTCTTTTAAAAAAAAAAGGTGAGGGGGCTATCTTGGGCTGGTGTTCAAAGAGGCTCTGACAGAATGAATGAAAAGGGTACCTCTTACTTCCAGGACATCTGGACACCACTTCCTGAGAGTTGTTTCAATCATCTATTAAAATGGCACCCACATATCCTGAAAGTATGAATTCCCTTTCCAAAATGCCTCACATTTATACAGAGAGCCAATGACTCACCCAGCAGGTGATATCAAATAAAAAGGGAAGACACATATTAACAAAAACGTGTTTGTCACTTGTGAATGATGTCCTGAACAGACCTCAAAATGAAGAGGGATTCTCTATCAATAGTGAGGTCCTCCAGATGTTCATATTTGTGGATGTTTCTGCACTAAGCAAGCCCCAGAATATTGAAGGGCCTCCTCAGTGAGATTTATAGCCCTTCAAAAGGATTGACCTAATGATCCAGACTAGAAGAACCAAAGTTACAACACAGAGTTGAATGGAAAGCCCATCGAGTTATTCCATTGGCATATTTATCCTCAGCAAGCATTACAAATGAACAATAAGCTGAGCCTGTACTGATTAAGGAGAGGAGAGTAGATTGGACTACATTTGGGAAGTTTGTGGCACTTTCCCAAGACCTAAACACCTCTCTAATGCGAAAACCTGTCTTTATCAACAGCAGTGTTCTTCAGGTAATGCTATGTGTCTGTAAATCATGGAGCATTGCTTTCTCCGAAGAATAAAACTTGCAGATGATTCTGAAAAATCAATGAGAAAGCAATGGAAAGATGTTGTTCAGCCATTCAGTCATGTCTAACTCTTTGTAACCCCATGGATCATAGCATGCCAGGCTCTTCGATCCTTTACTCTCAAAGTCTGTCCAAGTTTATATTTGTTGTTTCCATGATACTATCTATCCATTTCATCCTCTGTGCTCCCTTTTTCCTTTTTCCTTCAATCTTTCCGAACATCACAGTCTTTTCTCTGAGTCCCATCTTCTCATTCTGTGGCTAAAGTATTCAAGCTTCAGCTTTAGTACTTGACCTGCCAGTTAATAGTCTCAATTAATTTCTTTAAGCATTGGCTAATTTGATCTCTTTGCTGTTCAAGGGACTCTCAAAAGTCTCTAGCACCACAATTCAAAATGGTCAATTCTATGGTGCTCAGCTTTCCTCATATTCCCTCTCTCACAACCATACATTGCTACTAGAAAAACCATAGTTTTGAACATGCGGACCTTTGTTGGCAAGGTGATGTCTCTTCTTTTTAGTATGCTGTCCAGATTTGCCATAGCTTTCCTTCAAGGAGCAAGCATCTTTTAATTAAGTTTCATGTCTGCAGTTGTCATTTGCAGTGATCTTTGAACCCAAGAATATAAAAATCTGACACTACTTCCATTTCTCCTCCCTCAGTTTGCCAAGAGACAATGGGATCAGATGCCAAGATCTTAGAGTTGGCTTTTTTTAATGTTTAGCTTCAAACCAGCTTTTCCACTCTCCTCATTCACCCTCATCAAGAGGTTTCTTAATTCCTCTCCATTTTCTGCCATCAAACGGAAAGATAGAGGGAAGATATAAAGTCAGGCCATTATATTTATATTATTTTAACATCTCAAAGGTATCATATCACTTAGCTTGCCTAACTCTTGTTACCTGACCAATCCACCTCCTTTTCTTATCAGTGACCTTGATGATGGGCTTTTTAAAAAATAGCAATCATTTATACCTCAGTGTAAATAATTTTATTAGATCTTTTAAAAATATTTTATTTTTTGATTTATAAAATAAAACATACGTTTCCATAATACAGTATAATAAAAAAAAGACGACTGCACATGACATTGCAGATCTACTATGTATAACTTGGTATTCCTTTTAAATATATAACAGTTATCATGTAAATTTCTGTTTTGTTTTTCTTTTTTTTTCCTTCCCTCTCCTTTCCACCCTAGAGATGGCCACCATTACACACAAATATATCTATATCTATATCTATAGCCACCATTGAACACAAATATATTTATATCTGTATCTAGTAAAATTATTCTATACATTTTTCTATTTATCAGTTTTTTCTCTGGATGAAGATATCATCTTCCTTCATATGTCCTTTATAGTTGATTTGTATACTTATAATAGTCAAAATAGCTTATTTGTTCGAAGTTGTCCTTAAAATAATATTGCTGTTACTGTATACAATGTTCCTGTGGTTCTGCTTTCAGTTTCAATCTTCATTATTTTGTGTAAGTCCATGTTTTTCTAAGATCCTTGAGCTCATCATTTTTTATAGTACAGTAGCATTCCACCACAATAATATACCACAGGGCAGCTAGGTAGGTCAGTGAATAGAGCACCAGCCCTGGAGTCAGGAGGACCTGAGTTCAAATCTGACCTCAGACACTTCACACACACACACACACACACACACACACACACACACACACACACAAACTAGCCATGTGACCTTGGGCAAGTCACTTAACCCCAGCTGCCCTACCTTCCCCTCTCCAAAAAGCAAAAAACAAAACAAAACAAAACAAAAAAACCAATCGTATACCACAATGTTCAACCATTCCCCAACTGATGAGCATCCCTGCATTTTCTAGTTCTTTGCTACCGCAAAGAAAGCTACTATAAATATTTTAGAACATATAGATTCTTTTTCTTTTCCCCTAATGATCTCTGGAAATAGACCTAGTAGTAGTATTCCTGGAAAAAAAAACAAATTATTATTGTCACTTCTAGCATGCAAGTCATTGTTGCTAATGGTGTGACTTTATATTTTCTCTCTAATGGAAAGATAGAGTGAAGATATAAAGTCACACCATTAGCAAAAGACTTGCATGCTAGAAGTGGTTTTTAAAAAAAAATTTTAATGTTAAAAGCGTATAAAAAAGGATTCTAGCACATTGATCATATTCTCTGTGATGGAGAATTTATAAGAAGGCATAGATAAGCATTATATAGGATGACAAGGCTTGGATGTAGTGTGAGCTCCACCAGGTTGTCCACATGAATGAAATTACAAGCCCTCCATTGAAGTAAAAAAGTAAAAATGGTAGAAGAGATAAGTTCATGAATAAAGAATACTGCTTAGTTTGCAGATTATAAGTAGTTCAATTCAGCTTAAGTATAGAAGGTGCTAGAAATTTATGGGAGGCTAGAAAGATAATTTAGTGCCATCTTGTGGAGAACTTTCAATGTCAAGTTAAGGCATTTGGATTTTATTTAGTAGGCAATGGGAGCCATTGAAGGCTTATGAGTGAGTGGATAAAAATGTAACCAAAGTAGTATGTTAAGAAAATCCAACTACTGTCCTTGTACAGGATGGATGTGGCTTTTTGCTTAACTTTTTTTTCTTTGCTACAAGGGAAGGTTAATGCTCAGGGGTGGTGAGGGTAGGCTATATTCAAAAATATAGGTAGGCTAGCATTCTCAAATTTTACTCCAAGAAGTAATCCTCCCTCTTCCACCTTCCCTCATCTGATCCATTCTGTGGAAATGTAATTAATGTTCTAACTTCTGTTGATTGATTCCATTGCAACTAACCACCAGTTAGTTGCCTTTTCCAGCTCAAGTAACAAGGCTATGGAAATGACCCATATGAAAGTATTTATTTACCCTCAGGGTACCTTCCAGTATACCAGTTGTTTTCTGCATTATCCCTAACCGAATCACTTTTTTTTTTTGGCTTGCTCACTAGCCCATTAAATTCAATCACTTACAATGGGTCCCTCTGTCGCTATGAATTAAGGGGTTCTACTCAAGTGTGGGAACAAAGGACCTATAACAAAGAACCTATTACTTCCGATGATGATAGCTGAACATTATTTAGAAACATAGAACAGGAAGGGGAGATTAGAAGGGGCAGCCCAACCCTGGCAAAAGTCTTCGCCTGTCCAGTGAACATCAAAACATGTAATCACTGTCTAATTTACTTTATAAGCTATATTGACTTTGTAACGTGAATGAGTTATGCAAAGGTTCACTGAAAATGAAGTCCTGAGGAACTGGGCTCTTTTCTCATTTGTAGCTATGAAATTCATCTGCTAATTAGCAGATACTTAGAGAGTTCTACTAGGAGTGAGACTCTATGCTCTGGGAGATTTTTTTTTTAAGAATAAGGAAACATGGGAAGATTTATGGATAGAACACTAAGTAATTATAATAACCAACTGGGATCTCAGGAAGTAACTAATGCAATCTATTTCACTCCTCATGGTAGAGAGGGGGGAAAGTAGCACCAGGGTAGAATATTGCATATGTTATCAGATAAGGTAAATTTATCAGTCATTTTTGCTTAACTTTTTTTTCTTTGCTACAAGGGAAGGTTCAGTGCTTGGGGGTGGTAAGGGTAGGCTATATACATAAATTACTGTGTTATAAAAACAGAAGGCATCAACGCATTTTTCTTAAAGTACAGGACCTTTTTCTTTTACTTAAGGAACTTAACATCACATCTACTTCAGGAGAAAAGGACCTATAACAAGTTTACATGAGAAGGTGAACCAGATGTAGCACCGGAATAATGAATAAGATGTCAAAAACACTCATGTAGAAGACACACCTATTTGGAAACAGCACTGGAATTTTGGAGCTACAATTTCTGGCCCCTATTTAACACGGCACTCCCCACTAGTGACACAGCCCTCAGGATGAGCTGTTTTGCTTGAGGATTGAAGGGAAGGAAGAAACACTAGTTGCCATGTCCTAAGAGTTCTTTGACCTGCCCCTAACCCGATGGTCTGGCTAGTGAGAGGCACAGAGCAGCTGTGACAAGACTGTCACATCAGAATATGAGTGTATTCTAAAGCCTTCTGCCAGTTCTGAGAGCTGTTTGGACTCCTCTAGAGAGCCTTGGGTGGAGTGTGTCTCTCATGCCAGAGCAGAGCTCCTGAAGCGTATAGCTTTGGCTCTCCCATCCTGAAGACTTACTCTGCTAATGGGCAAGTTACTATCACTGTATTTCCATTTCCTCTTGATTGACCCTTCTGGGCCACAGGGCTGGGATAGATTGGAATCACAATCTTCTATTCTTGGGGAGAGGGTTTTGTTGAGAGGTGACAAGGTTGCTTACTTAGTCCATGAAGTTTAATCACTCATAATAGGTCCCTCTGTCACTATGAATTAGCAGCTTTGCGATATAATGGGTAGAATGCTAGGCATGGAGACAGGAAGACCTGAGTGCAAACCCTGCTTCAGATGTTTATGAATTATGTGACCCAAGACAAATTACTTAACCTCAGTCAAGCTTCAGTTTCCTCATCTGGAAAATGGGAATACTAATAGTATTTACTCTGGAAAAGGAAATGGCAAACCACTATGGTATCCTTGCCAAGCATGGGGTCACGAAGAGGCAGACATGATGGAAAGGACTGCACAATACCAAAATAGTCCTTAGTGGTAAATCAAATGAGACAATATATGTGAAGCACTTTGCAAACCTTAAAGCAACAACTTCTTAGTGTTGCTGCTGTTGTTGTTAATTCTTGGGTCACGGTTTTGGGGAACACTTGCTGCTTGTATGTGTGTGTGTTTATTGTATCACACTTAGTATTTGAATCAAATTGCCTTTGTTTTTACTACATGAAGTCTAAGTGATTTGTTAACATGGTTGGATAGGAGAGGAAACAGAAAATTTCTAGTAGGCAAATAAGCCAATGAATGTAGAATTGGGGAGTAATACTTGAGGGGAGATCCCCTCTAATAGAGTCTGCACAGTACCCCTGTTACAAGAATGTAATGATTAAGGAGATGCTGTCAGAGAACGGGATTTATCCTCCTAGACCATGGTACAAGATATAGTCATGATGGGCTTTTAGTCAGGGACTGAGTATACTAAATTATGGGTTCAGGACTAGTTGGATGGTCAGATCCAAAGAATAATCATTAAAGATTTCATGTCCATGTGTGTTTCCAGTGGAGGGATTTGTGATTGACCCCATGCCATTTAACATTTTTATCAATGATGTGGATAGAGGCATAAACCACCTCAGTCCCTTGGGAGAGTGAACTTAGACATAAAGCAGTTGCCACAGTAGCCTTTGGGTTCCTTATCCTCATACTCACTCTGATGAGTTGGATTCCCCAGAACAAGGCATTTTGCCACCTCTGGTTTCCAACAACACTCTTGAAGGTTGAGGTGATTCTCCTGTAATGCCATTGTCTTGAGCCCCATTCTAATATATTCTCCCCAATGATTAATTGGTGATTGACCAGTTTCATTTAGCCAATTAACATCAATTAGCTTTTATAAAGGGATATTTATTGTGATGATAGAGTAAGAACAGAAATGAAAATGATTCCCCTGAACTGGGAATGTAGTCTTTCATGTACCACCTCAGTCCTAGAGGAGAGTAGGCTTGACTTTAAAGCAATTGCTGCATATCATTCACCCTACCAAGTTCACTTCTGGAGGTTGCATAGCCTATGGATGAATTGCTGTCACTCCCTCTTGACTGTCTTCCGTTTACTCCTGTGCTGGGTCAATCAGTTCTCAGGACTTTTCACCTTACCAGGTTCACGTATCTGCAAAATCTGGCATGGACCCCTGCTCCCAGACTTCTGGTGACTCAATCCCCTGGCCTTTCAAAATTCACAAGGTTTGTTCCAATACTGTTTTACGCAAGAGTAGGAAAGAACACCTGCATAGAGACAAAGAAAAGAGATCATGTGTTGGTCCAGGAGATAAGCTTAAGGACCAAGGCTTCTGTCCCCACCCAAACACATGCAGAAGGTAAACTTTCATCACAGTCAGAAGAGGCCAGGGGTGGTGGGCAGGGGGGAAGAGACAGAGAGAAAGAGAGAGGGAAGAGGGAAGGTGAGAAGAAGGTGGGGGCTTATTTTCAGGGCCTTTCAAATACACATCCAATTCTGAGTCAGCAGCCAATCAAAAATCCATCTCTTTGGTTAGTGGACTGGAAACAGTTATAGAATAATGGCACATGTTCTGAAGGTCCCTTGGAAACTGTGGCAACCAACCAAGGTTCACATACTTCTAAGGGCTGTGCCTGACCAATCCCCTATTACACTACAAAGCATTTATCCCAACAAGTTCACTTTTCAATGCAATACTATTGTTGGACAGGGTCGCTATCTTGCTTACAGGAGCTGGCATCTTGGCCTCACGGTCATTCCATTGCTGAGCTGGTTCCTGGTTGCTCCATTCTTCAGGGTTATGCTGGTTCCTTATCCCCCTCAACTGGGAGCAAACTCTGGCATGTACTCCTTTCTGTTTCTATGACCCTTCAAAGCTCACAAGGTCACAGCCATCTTCCATACTCATTCATGTAAAAAGCAAGAAAGAACAAATCCAGAGTATATTGATGCCATATAGTCACAAGCCTCATGGAAGTCTAGGGTAGTGAAGCTTATAGCATGTTTTCCCTCCATGGAATCCAGGAAAAAGAGAGCCTATGAGAGTCTTTTGCTCAGTAGCCAATCAAAATTCTATCCCTTTACCACATGGTGAATTAATCACAGAATACTTGCACATACTCTGGAATCTAGGTGAGGACTAAATTTCTCAAGCATGCCATGTATGCTCATGAAGGTTGGGCTCATATTGGCCAGTATCTTCCTCTTCCACTTCACTCCTCCATTACACATGGTACCCATGTTGTTCTGCCTCCTTGGACATGGTTTATAGGAGAGTGAAGCATATACTTATAACTGTCTGTGTGCCCAGAATATGGTAAAACAGGGAGACCTTGGACTGAGCAAGTACTGCCTACAGGTGTGTAAAATGTTTGCCATGACTGCGGGCAGAACTGTTAAGATTTCCACACTAGTTGGAGTCTGTTGTCTTTATTGGGCATTTCCCTGCATACCCTGCTGTCTTCCAAGTGTACACCCTTGCATGTTGATAGCAGACTTGTTCATGTGAGGACTCCAGTGGTCTGTGTTCTTGATAGATTCTCAGTAAATACTTCTTGAATCTGACCAGCATCAAGAACATGTTAGCACTCTACTCTGTTTTCCTTGCATAGAGGGGAAGAGGGGGAGAATCTGGCCCCAAGTGTTTTAATTCCCCTGACATCTCTTTCGTTCACTCTGTAAATAACTATAGTCCAGCAACAGCTGTAACCCTACTGTACCCAAAGAGTAAAACCATTTGTAGTCCATCTGGAAAATTCTTGCCAGATCCTCTTCGGTCTGAGTTGTCTCAGAGTTTAGAAATCTAAACACGTATTCCATTTTGTCAAACTTCCTCAAGTGCTGGGATGTATTATCTGGTTGCATAATAACATTAAACTAAGCTGCTGCACTGCTACTCCTCCCACCCCCTGCCAGGGTTAAGGGAAGAGTCTGGGGTGGGGGAAGATGGAGGAGGGGGTAGCGTGGAAAAGAAATGTGTCTAAGCACGCTAGAGAACCGTGGTGTTGTAGAAAGCAAAACTTCTTGTGTTGATGCTCATTCTGCCTGTTCCATGGGGGGCAAACATTTACTCTTTAATTTGTAGATTGTTTTAATGATGAATAGAAAAAACACTAGGGCTCCCTTCTATCTGCACCCAGGTTTTGGTGCCGTTTAGTAGTTTGCTCAATCATGTCCGATTTTTCATGACCCCCTTTTTGGGAGTTTTCTTGTCACAGATACTGGAGGGGTTTGCAGTTTTCAACTCATTTTATAGATGAGGAACTGAGGCAAACAGGGTTAAGAGACTTGCCCAGGGTCACACAGCTAGTGTCTGAGGTCGGATTTGAATTCAGGAAGATGAGTCTTCCTGATTCCAAGCCTAGTGCTTTATCCACTGTACCACCTAGCTGCCCCTGCATCCAGGATCCTGTATTATTCAACATCTGATTTTCAAGAATTGCAGTGTGTTGTAGCAGAGCTATCTCTACCATGGGGAGTTGGCTCCCATATGGTACATATAATTTCAGGGGCTTGAAGACCCCCTCTTCACTTTTAACTGCTTCCCCACAAACTGACTATGCTTGAAATTTCATTGTTGAGAGTTTTATCTCATTTAGTCCAATTCTTGTTAAAAATGAAAGGGGGCAACCTTTTAGGATGTTATCAGATATTTATACCTTAAGGTGAATGAAATAATTGTGAGAAAGTTAGAAGAGGGGTAATGGAATAGAAGAAGCAGGGGACCTTTGGGAATTGAGTTAGGAGGGGAAGGAAGAGGCTTCAAATCAGGAGAGAGGGGCCGAAAACAAAACAGGGAAGCTTGGGATAAATTTCACTTCCTTCACAATTCTGCCTGGGGCCACACCTGTTATTGAGCCCCTAGTTAAAAAAAAAAAGTAGCTGAGAAAGTGTTCTTTGACATCCATACTTTGACTGGATTTCCATTCCACTTATGAGAAGTGTCATTTTTCAGAAATCCAACCCAACAGGGTACTCAGAAGTTAAAAAAGTTAGAAAGATATCTTGGTCCTGTTGATAAGTCATTTTTCTTCTATAACCTTTCATTCAACCAAGCAGAGGAAGAAGCTGCAGTTTTTCCTTGGCAACAACAAAGAAGCTTTCTAGATGATAAAATGGGTATAATAAAGGTGAAAGCCAGGATACTGAAATATATCCATCAGCATCTGGTAAGAAACCATCATGTCTTTAAGACAGGGTCCAAGCCCATTGTATTTCACGGAGCTGACTGAAGAAGAAGGCTGACATTAATTAAGTTGAGAGATAAATCTTTCATACTTTCGTTGTTAAAAGGGAGAAAATGGTGATGGATGAAGCCTGACTTTAGCAGTTTCTCTTTTCTTGGAATCAAAACAATCATTTGACTAGTTCTCAGGAGAATTTGCTTATGATAATGATAAGCATTTCTACTGTAGCACTTGAAGGTTGAGAAATGGGTTTTACATGTGCATGATACCAATTGATCCTCACAGCAGCTCTGCAACGTCAACGTCGTTGCTTCAGGTATCATCTGCTCTGTCCAGGCTCCCGTAGCTAGTAAGTACCTGAGCTTGTGTTGAAACACAGGTGTTTGTGACTTTGTTGCCTCTTTTTATTCCGAAGATCCTCAGTGATTTCCACTTTGGAATACTCTGAGGCCCAGTGATGTCATGACTTCTCAGAGTTCATTCATCCCTCCAGTGTATCTCTCTCCCTATCCTTCCTTCATTTATTGTGCTTTGTACATACTGACTTATGGCACCTGTTAACATGAGCATGGAGGGGAACAAGAATAGCTAATTCCCAGATGGCGGGTAACCCACCTTTATTTCTATCTGGTTCTGACACAGGATTTTTATAATAATAATAATAATGATGATGATGATTGTTGTTATAACTAAGATTTATATGGCACTTACCAAATGTGCCAGGCACTCTGCTAATCACACTCAACACGTATTACCTAATTTTGTCCTCACATCAACCACTATCATTATTCCCATTTTAAGAGAAGAGGAGGAACCTGAGACAAATCAAGCTCAAATGACTTGTCCAAGGTCATACAGCCAGAAAGTGTCTATAGTCAGATTTGAGCTCAGATCTTCTTGACTCCAGGCCCAGAACTCTATCCACAATACCTTTATTTAGCTGCCTTTAGATTCACTGTTGAATACAGTTAGTTCCAAGTGTTTGAAATTTGTAAAACTTTAAATATTAGGGAAAGACTGGGTATAGTGGAGAGGGTACTGGGATTCTAATGCTGCCTCAGATATCTAGCAGTTGTGTGCCCCTGAGTAAGTCATTTAACCTCCTGTAGATTCAGTTTCCTCATCTGAAAAATGGAGAGAGGAATAGCACCTGCCTCACAGGATTTTTGTGAGGATCAAATGAAATGCAAATATTAAAGTACTGTATAAGTGGTGATTATTAAGAAGTCCTCTCAAAGAACTAAGCTTATCAGGGACTCCCAGGAGTGCCTGAGGACAGTTATGAGCCAGACTTGCAGACCATGTGGGCTGGTCTAGTATCCTACCCAACCTAACACATACCCTTGTCACCTCCTGCTCCCAACAGCATAACAGGTAACCCAGACCCTTGGACCTGGGCTGTTCCCTCCTCGTTCCTGGCCTGCTTTGTTTCTATCACAAGCTAGTGGTTAATTTGAAGATGAATAAGGCATGTTCTTAGTTGCTGATGATAAGATCAGGAGCACTAGCAAAGTTTTAGGCTTCCTATAGAGGAAAATTCAGACTTATCCAAAAGTAGAATGGCCTTCTTCCAAAGGTGGTATATTGCCAATCACTGGAGGTCTTCAGGGATGTTGTAGAGCAGAGTCTTGTTCATGAATCACTTAGATTGGGTGGTTTCTGAGGCTTTCATCTCTGAGATGTTTGGCTCTGTGAGCTGATTCAAACAGAAGCTTCCTTATCTGTCTTCCCTTCTCCTTATTCTAGGGGCGTGAACAGCATCCCCTCTGGTACTTTATAGGATCTTAGTTCACTATTACAGATCAAAAGAGTAAGATTTTTTAAGCCAAATTTTTAATTACTTAGGTTGTGGACTGATTATTGTGTTACTTAATTCAGATATTAATTACTGACAGGATCCCCAGGGATTGTGAAAGTCAGAAATACTGTCAAGATGAGAGTGGCAGCAATGCATGATGGATGGATGACCATCCATAGGGTCAGGGAGATATGTCTATGTGACCCTGGGCAAGTTACTTACCAGCTCTGTATTCTAGGAAGTTCTCTAAGGTCATGAGTTACAGACACATGGCATCATTGAAGGGCATTCTCATACCAAATCCACAGGTCTGAATTTTTTAAAATGTGACAGTGTTTGCTTTGTCTGACTGTTAAAGCACATCCCCACCATTTTGCTTTGGTTTCCACCTTCTTTGTCAACTAGACAAAGGTCATCATTGAGTATCACTTACTCTCATCATTGAGTTGAATACTGTATAGATGACAGAATTTGAAGCTGACTTAGTATATTTGCCAACATTTTAACTATATACAAAATATTATAGCTAAAATGTACATAACTTTTTATCACTACCACTACTCAGCATATGGCCCAAAGAGGTCAAAGAAAGAGAAAAAGGATCTATACATATGCAAAATATTTATGGCAGCACATTTGTGGTAGCAAAATGGGTACCCATCAATTGGGGGATTGCTGAGCAAATAATGGTGAATGAATATAATAGAATATTTGTTTGTCAATATCTACATTTGTGTAGGCTCAGAATTTCAGAGTTGGGGGGGTGCTCAGAGTTCCTTTAGATTCATCCTCATTTATTATAAGAGCAAGAAAAATATAACTCTGAAAGGTTAAATGATTGCCCGAGGTCAAACAGCTAATGAGATTTCTTGAAAAGGATAAATGTCAGGTTTTCGTGTTGATGATTAGTATATTGTTAGAAGGATTCCACAGCAAGTGAGATGCCCTTTCTATTCTCTCCCATATGCAGAGCACATGTCTTTCACAGTATGCTTCATAGAAGCCAGTTTCTAGAAATTTCCACTAGGGCAGAGATAATGAGTTCAGTGAAGAAGAGATAATGAGTTCACTCAGCATATGGCTTAAACACCACTCAATCTCATTTAATTCTCTGGTAAATTTTCCATGAAAAAAAAAAGTTCTTTTTTCAGCTTAGTGCTTAGAGACATTCAGTCCAAGTAATTTAAGGAACAAAGCCTCCATAGCAGTGTTGTTGCCAGATGCCTTGGTGAAAGGAAGGAGCTGTGAAGTAACCAGATAAATGTCTATCAGGTAAACAGACCTACCCAGAGAGAACTTGGATATTTGAGGGTGCAGATAATATTGTCGTGCTGTGGAGGCAGGGGTGGGGATGGGGGTGTGACCTCAACTCTTGGGAACCTTCATCCTCCACTAAAATAACATCCTCCTGATTGTCAGCATTCCATAGATCTAAGTATTGTTTTTCCAGAGGCAGCTGGGCTGGTAGAAAGAACAGCCTAGATTTGGAACCAGAGGACTCTTTTCATATCCTGATCCTGCTGTTTACTATCTTTGTGTGATTATGGGAAAATACCCAGAAATGCCACTCTCATCTTGACAGTATTTACTATATTTGTGTGATTATGGAGATTATTGGTCTCAGTTTCCTCATCTTCAAAATGGGCCTGGCTGAGACAGGGTGATTTCTACAATCCCTTTTTAAATCCTCTGACCAGATAATGTATTTCTCTAGTTCTTTTTACTTCCATTCTATTTGAGGAATTTTTAAAAAGAAATCATAGAATCTCAGCATTCAAAGGTATCTCAGAGAATGCCTAAAGCAACCCATGCCTGAATAGACGAGCTTTTTATATCCTGCATTTCCTGGAAGTCCTCAAGTGAGGAGTAAATTACCTGAGGCTGGCCATTCTACTTTGAGGTGGCTCTAATTCTTATGAAGTTTTTTCTTACATGAAAACCCAAACCTGCCTCTTTTAACATTCTATACATTGTTTTAAGTTCTGTCCTCTGAGATCAAGAATAACAAGTCGAATCCCTGGTCCTACTGAAAACCCATCCCATGTTTGAAGATATTTGGTCTTCTCTTTTCCAGTTCTTTCAAATATTCTTCATATGGCACGAAATCAGGGACCAACACCATTCTGGTTGTCTTCCTCTGGATTGTTTCCAACTTATCAATGTCCTTCCTAAAATGTGGCACCTACAATATGCTAGATATTAATCTGAAAAGGCTAGACAAGGACAAGAATATTATTTGCCTAGTCCTGAACACTATGATTCTCTTCATGCAAACCAGGATTGCATTGGCTGTCTTGACAACCACACCACACCCTTGACTCGTTGAGTTTATAGCCCACTGTGATCCCCAGATTTTTTTCAGAGAAACTTTTATCTAACCATACCTTCCCTATTTTGTACTTGTGAAGGTGATTTCTTGAACACAAACATAAAATATCACATTGTTCATTATTAAATTGCATCTTATTAGGTTTAACCCAATGTTCTAGTCCATCAAGATTTTCATATATCCTGACACTTTTATTCAGAATATTACCTAGCACTTCCAGATTTCTGGTATCTGAAAACCAGATAAGCATTCCATCCATACCTTTATCCAAACAAATGATAAAATGGCTAAATGACTCTGGCTAGACTCCATTGTAGACTTACTTCCAAGTTGACATTGAATAACCAAAGACAATTCTTTGGTTTTGGCCATTCAACCAACCTTTAATCTGATTTACTGTACCATGATCTAACACTTATCTCTAACTATTCTTTTAAAATGTTTCTTTTTTTAATCACAAATTTAACAATCTTGAACCTTTATGTTACACATAAGAACAGAAAAAGGAATGCATATAAAGCCATGAATATCTGTAATTATACAGCTTGGTTTGTAGAAGTATATGTTAAATTTAACCAAAAATTATTAAAATAAATTTATACTAACACTATTCTGTGTCTCCTTTTCATGAGTTCCTGTTCTCTTCTGTGTATTTCTAAATGTTTCATTGATGCTCTTTTAAAAATTGTTTACGTTATTATCTCTGCCTACCCACTATCTTTCACAACTCTTCCTCCTCAAAGTAAAAGCCTTCCCTTATAACAAACATAGTCAAGTAAAAATCTACACATTGGCACAGTCTGAAAACATTATGTCTCATTTTTTATTTCTTGTGCATTACTTCTCTGCCAAAAGATGGGAAGCATGCTTCATCATCCATTTTCTGCAGTCAGAATTGGTCATGGCCTTGAAAGGTCTTTTCCCCATTTTAGATTATTATAATCATTGTGTAAATTCTTCAAGGGCAGGTAGGTGGCACAGTGAATAGAGCACTGAGCTTGGAATCAGGAAGACACCTTCCTGAGTTAAAATCTGGCCTCAGACTAGCTGTGTGACCCTGGGCAAGTCACTTATCCCCATTTACATCCATCTCCTCATTTATTAAATAAGCTGGAGAAGGAAATTGCAAACCACTCTAGTATATCTGCCAAGAAAATCCCAAATAAGGTCATAAAGAGTCAGATATGACTGAACAATGTAAATTGTTCTCCTTGGTTTTGTTCCTTTTATTCTGAATTGGTTCAAACAAGTTCCTTCGTCTCCAGGTAGCCTCCAGCTACTTCCTACCCTTAATCTCTCATCACTGGAGTTTGACCTATTTTGACTCCTCCTGAAGACCCTCCCCAAACTCCTCCTCTAGACCACCTCTAGATGCCTCCCACAACCTTTCCGTATATAAGATCCCATCTTGCCTCCATGAGAGAGAGAAGCCTGAGGATGATCTAGCGCAGACTCACTCTGTGTCAGATGATTCTAGCCCACTTGTCCAATGCAACCATCACAGATACCGAGGCTCCGTAAGAGTCTACCCATTGTGGAGAACTTCTAATAAACTTTGCTTTACTTTGGCTGAGAGAAGACTTGAGTTGAATTCATTTGGCAGGACCCAGCGTGTTGGTATTTTGGGGTCTCGAGTACCCCTAACCTTAAACCTCAATATTCCCAGAGAGATCCTATCCAGCAGTTTTTGTCAAACAGTGAATCTTTACTTCAATACTTGGTTGTACATGAGTTTATCAAACACTAGTCCTCTATGTTCAGTCACCACAGAGCCTTGTGTCCTTAATCTCTTCCATTGATCAACTTCTGTTCTTTTACCATATTAAACCAGGAGTTTGAGATTTGGGGCTGCTAGGTTTCCTTCCTTCCCACTTTTTCTTTTTATCATTTTCCTAGAGGTTCTTGGCCTTTTATTCTTCTATATGAACTCCATTAATATCTTTCTAGTGATATAAAGTAATTCCTGAGTAGCTTGATTGATTTGGTATAGAAAATATAAATTAATTTGGGTAATACTATTATTTTTATTACATTTATTTTTATTTTTTAAATTTTTTTAAATTTTTATTATATTAACATGGTCCAACCACAAATAATTGAATTTCTCTAATCATCTAACTCCTCTTTCATTTCTGTAAAGAATGTTTTGTAATGCTATAATTCCTCTATCTGTCTTGGCAAGGGCACCGTCAGATATTTTATATATTACTTAGCTATTTTGAATAGATTTTCCTTTCATATCTCTTCCTGCTGGGTCTTGCTGCTGTTACATAAAATGGTTGGTGTTTTTCATGGGTTTTAAACAAATTGCTACTGTGCTAAAGTTATTCATTTTCTCAATTAATTTTTCATTGAATTTCTAGTGTTCTCTAAATAATATCATCTGCAAAAATCAACAGTTTTATTTCTTCTTTTGCTATGCTTCTTTGCCTATTTTTCCTATCACATTAGACTTTATTAAATGTTTTGTTAAATCCTCTCTAATGCATTTCCCTGATATACCAATTTAGTAATCTACTCACTAAAGGAAATAAAGGTTTATCCTGTTCATGATGAGACCATGCTGGCTCTTTCTAATCACAATGTCCTTTCCTAGGTGTTCATTAAGCGTCCCATTTATTTTTTGTTTTTTAAAAATGTCATTTGCCCTTTACATACTATATTTCTCTATGGAAATGAAAAAAAAAGGATAGAGTATCTTAATCTCACAAAAGCAGAGGGATTTCCATTTCTCTTTCCCTTCCATTCCTTCTCTCCCTCCTTCCTGGAAAAACTTTATGAGGAAAAGAGACTCTATCCTAACCCTAATACCTGATTTCTTGGAATTCAGTGCAGGTCTCCTATAGGAATGGAGTTATGACCTAGCATTGAAACTTCTTCAGGGCTATGTGACTTCTGTGTGTGTGTGTGTGTCTGTGTGTGTGTGTGTGTCTGTGTGTGTGTGTGTGTCTGTGTTTGTGTCTGTGTCTGTGTCTGTGTGTACCTGGGTACCTGTCTTTGCCTTTTGCCTGAGGCTGCTACAAGTCTGAAAAACTAGAGAGCTTAAAACAGGAAGCATTCAATCCTGAGGTTGAATCTGAGGTGTGAGAGAAAACTCAGCTCCATTTGAAAACTGGAATATTAGCCTTCACTTTCTTTTAGAGTCATCTTTTCTATGTTTGATTACTCTTCCTTTAAAAGGAGTTCAGTTTAATTGACGTGGTCTTCCACATCAGCTCCTGACGATGTTGTCAGTCTGAGACTTCATGTGCTTTCTTTTGAATCCTAAACCCGCTCGATAAGATACCCCATTTGTATCTTTCTTCTTTTCAGGGAGAGATCCTGGAGCTGGTGAGGTGGCTTTCATCTCTGGCTGATAAAGCTCTATGTTTATTTAGCACTGGTCATACTGAAATCGTCCAGACAATTACATATTGTGCCTTTCACCCAGATCAATTGCCCCAGTGTCTTTGTCTTCTGCCTTCATTCACAAGGAATTTGAGAAATGAAGTGCCTGGGCTGGAATGATAGAGAAATATTTCTAGATCTGGGGACCTGTGGAATGAACAGATTGCTCAGATGTCCTCCACCTTCATTTTAGTTTCTTTTACCAGAAACCCTTTGGTTCTCTGATAGAGTCTCATCTGGGTGAAATCACAGTTACTCCCTCCCACCTGATGGATAATTTCCTGCATTTCACATGGAAGGCAATCTGGTGAACACTACTTCCTTTCTACCCAGCCAAACTGTTTCATAATTCTCCAGTCAGTTTATCCAGCTCACAAGCAGCAGTCTCTGCTTTTTGCTATGCTAATATTTTGGTAGGACTTTCCTCCCAAGGATGTGACTCAGAAGTCTTTCAAAGTGTTTCCTTTGGTTCTGTTTTCTCTTGTATTTCTGTTTGAAAGCATTTAACCTCTTGGCGGGCTGCTGAGCTTTTTGGGATCTCTGATCTTGCGCTGGGCCCTGTGGGTCTGAAGATTTAGGCCTAAGTCTCCACAAAGACTTTTTTGTGGATGAAGGGAGTGATGCTTTTCCTGTCCAACTGTGTATAACATGACCTTAGAGAGATATCATGAGGTGAGAAGAGCATGTTTGTGGAGTCACTGAACCACAGAACTGAAAAATTTCAAACCTAGGTGGGATCATAGCTAAGACCACCTAGGCCAACCACTTCATTTTACAGGAGACAACTGAGGCCAGAGGAGGGAAAGGACCCGCCCAAGGTCACACTGCAAGTTAGTGGCAAATAAGAGACTAGACCATGCATCGTCTCCCTGAGGAAACCCTGAAAAGAAAAACATCTATTCTTTTAACCATTGTTTGTTGTTTCTTTGTTCATCCTTCCTTCTTGAAGAGGACCAATGACATCAGGAGGGTGATGTCTTGACTTGCAAGTGAATTGGATTTAAGTGAGGCAGGGCTGTGCAGAGCCACCAGCCTCACTCTCTCCTCCAGAGTCATGGGAATCCAGTGGTGAGACATAAGTCAAGACTACTGGTGATGGCCGGGGAGTCAGAGGGAGACCTTGGCCTACTGGTAATGGAGAAGCCAGGTAAATAGTAAGCATTTTAAACAATGATGGAATTCATTTCTTCAGTCAGTTTCCTAAATGGAATGGCATCTCTCTCACAGAATCAGTTCAGTTGGGGACCATTTTAGGGTCACTCTCCCCACTGCTACCAAGGAGGATAGAATCCTTGATTCCAACTGTAAAAAAAGTCTTTGTTCTTGAGTTGAAATTACATAACATTTTACTGGAGGGGATAGGGAAGCCAAAATTCCAAAGGTAAAAAAATCTGACTCAGGGAAAACTTTGAAAGCTTCTATTGCTAAGTGTTAGCTTTATCCATTTTCTCTACTTTCATCTGAAAGATTCTGAGCATTTAAAGCCTGATCTCCAGCCAGATCCCAGTCAATAGACAGTGGAGAAGCTCACCTTCTAAAAGGAGGGAACTAAGGAAGTTGTAAAAATTCAGGCATAAGTGGTGGGTCCACCCCTACCCTCACCCCCAGGATGGCTTAGAGTCATTTTGAGGGCCTAAATGTCAAGTAGAGCTTCCAGGCTCAGACAGGAGCCTGGGACTAAAGACAGATGAAGAGTTGTTCAGCCCTAAAATGCGACTTTCTCTGATTATCAAGAGAAGGCTAATTTACTCAGCTCATGTGTTAAAAGACAAGGTCTAAGAGCTGTCAGAAGACAAGAAACAGACTTCTTGAAAACTGCCCTGTGCCAGCCTCAGGAAATAGCACTGAAGGGACAAATCTTATAAAATAATTCTACAGGTATTTATTAAGCACCTAGTGTATACAAAATATTATGGTCAGAGCTATTGATAAAAAAACAGAAGTGAAAAACAATCCCTGTCCTCAAGAAGCTTACTTTTTATGACAAGCTATATCATGTAAAACTATTTGAAAGGGGAGGGAGCTTCAGTAACCCCCTAGGAAAACTAGGACAGGTTTCTTTTTGGAAGTGACCAATGATCCTTGAAAAGAATCAGAGATTCTAGGAGGCAGACATGAGGAGGGAGCTGGTTCCAGGGATGGAGGACAAATTGCAGAGGTGCAGAAATATGAAAGGTGGAGTTTGGGGAACAACAACCAAGCCATTTTGGCTGGAATATAGAGTGAGTGAAGCGGATGGAGGTGAATAAGTCAGACAGGAGCTAGATTGTGAGGGTCCATTGAAGATTCTTAAGCAACATACTGAGTGGGTACCACTAACATGGCCAATGCTGTTTTTGGAGGATTATTTTGGCAGTTTCATGAAAGATGGATTGGAGAAGAAACAGACTGGAGTCAGGGAAGCCCATTAGGTGGTGATGAGGGTAGTGGTCATGTAAAAGGAGAGAAAAGGAGAGATGTGAGAAGCACTGTGAAGATAGAATATGGTGAAAATCACTAGGGTTTTGCTCTAAACTTTAGGCTTGTTGCTGTATCTAAGTCACCCAAAAGATATTGAACTGGAGAAGAAAGAGATGGAAAAAACCATTCTCTACCATTGATGCTACACAATCATTCGCTCTGCAATGGGTAAGGCTGCTTCTTACAACTTGGGCAAATTACTACCCATAGTAAATTGCACTACCTCCGTAGTGCAATTCTTCCTGATACTCCTTCCAGATCTAAATCCTAGGTCCCTGTTGTTACCCCTGTACAAGACAACACTAATCATTGTTCAGACTGGACAGTCTGAACTCCTGAGAGATGCCATGCCAAATGAGTCACAGTGAGGAAATGGGACTGAAACAGAAGCCAAGCCACCAATCAATCTGAGGGATGGTGTCCACCCCTAGTAAAGCCCTGAAGGAGCCAGAAGCTGTCCTTAATTCTCTTCCTGTTACCTTCTCCAAGCATTCACCTCTTGTGCTGTGTGCCCTATACCATGTTTTCATCAGCACATACCAGAGTCAAAGCCACTTCTACTCATCTCATAGATGTTGGGTCTATTATAGGGTGAATCAGGACCACCCAGCCTAACTCAACTCTGTCTTTGCCCTAGAGAAGAAATAGCCTTTCATATCTGGATTAAATCATTCTCCTTTAGGTCCTTTCCGTCAGGACCTTATCTGGCTGTACAGAAAACCTGAGACTTCTCAAAACTGGGTTTTTATGATTAAGAAAAGAAAGAGTGAATTCCTTTACATTCTTGCAGAGAGTTTTCTCTTTTAGTCAACCCTTGGCTTGTCAAAACCCACCACATTTGTTTAACATTTTTGAAAGTCCTAGTAGACCTAGGATCCTGTCTGAGTTTACTTCTAATTAAGTGGCTTTTGTCTTTGGTATGTGCTGGTAAAGACATAGCAGAAGGAATATTATCTCTGTTAGGGAATATCTGAAGTGGAAAAAGAGTAGGCTGACTCACCTTCTCCCATGCAGTGAAGAACTTAAAACGCTGAAAGAAATGTACATTTTCCAGCACAGCCAATGTAGGAATTTGTTTTGTTGTACTATGCATGCTTATATTGAGGATTCTGTTTTGGGGGGATTTTTGTTTCATTGCTATTGTTAAATGGGGGTGAGAGGAATGGGAGGGACAGATGATAATTGAATATAAAAGTCAAAAATATTTCAAAGTTATTTTTAAGAATGATTTTCTTCAAAATTTAATGTATTTTAAAAATAAAAATTTTAAATAAATAAGTTTGTTTTATTTTTAACAAACTAAAAGACATCTTTCAAGGAGGAGAGGTGGGCTTAGATTGGCCATGTAGAAAGACTAAAGAGTAACAGAAAGCCAGAGGACTTCCCTGATGCCCATGGCATTGAAAAGGATTGAGAGGAAGGTCTCTGGTAGAGCTGACTATGTTCTGCACTCTGGGAGAGAGTACCTCTGTGGAGACCACAGCTCCTGCAAAGTATGTCGTAGTGAAAGTATTACTTCCTGGGGAATTATAGAACCTTTAGGGAAGAAGAACCTCAGTGGAATGGAAATTATACCTAAGCATTCATTCAGCGCTCAATAATGTGTTACATAAATAACTACTACTAATTTATCTAGCACTTTAATGTTTATAAAATGTTTGATAAACATTTTCTGATTTTATCCACACAATAACCCCGGGAGAGAGAGACAACTATCATCCCTATTTTACAGATAGGGAAATTGAGGCTAAGAGAAGTGACTTGTCCAGGGTCACATCAGAGAACAAATGTGAGCTTGGTCTTCCAGATTCAAGGTCTAGTGCTTTATCCACTGTGCCAAATACCTGCTGAAAAGTTACTATATGCAAAACACCAAGAGGGGCACAGGGGGAGATACAGAATCAATTAAGACACAATCTTATTTGTCCCCTGTGGAGTTAAGTTTTAAAATAGCAATAACAGCTAAGATTTATATAGTGCTCTGGAGTTTGTAAAGGGCTTCATACATATCTTTGAATTTCACAACAACCCTGAGAGACAGGTGGTATTGTTATCCCATTTTACAGATGAGGAAATGGAGGCCAAGAGAGGTGTTGTGACTTGGCCAGGGTCACACCACCTAGTATGTGCCTGAAGCCAGATTTAGACACAGGCGTTCTTGACTCTGAGTCCAGCATTCTATGTATGGTACCACCTAGCTGTAAAACCAAATGTATCTGAAAAGTCCCTCTGTCTCTTCTCAGAGGAGGGCTACTTCCCTTCATGAAGTCAACAAAACAATTCCCAATATCCTTATCCACCTACCCATCTGTTAAATATTTATTGAGCACTTCCTCTGAACACACCACTGGGATACACCCCTTCAGTAGATGCTCCTTCTAGATTGGATAACAAGAGATACATTTGATCAAATAAGTCAGTGTTTTAATAAACAATCAGTCTGGATTTTCCTTCAGACAGATCCCAATTGCTCTGTGAGTTAGTAAACATTTTTCAAGAGTTGTTAGGAAGGAGCATATAAATCACTTATAGCTAACCTGGTGAGGAGCCTCTCTGAACTTTACTTGGTTGCTTCTTGGACAGTAGACACATAGTCCATGCCTTGGTCCACACTGAAAAGTTCTCCAGCATGGTTTGTTACCTACTATGGGCTAGACACTGTACTAAGCTCTTTACCAATATTATCACAACAACCCTGGGAAATAGGTGCTATTATGATCCCCATCTTACAGTTGAGGAAACTAAGGCAGGCAGAGGTTAAGTGACTTCCCCAGGGTCACACAGTAAAGCGATGTTTGAGGTCTTCCTGGCTTTGGGTCAATTCACTTCACCACCTGGCTGCCTAGCAGTATAAGACCTTAATGCCATCAGGGTAAACAATATTGCCAGGCATCTCCACCTAGATGTCACATAAGCATCTCCAACTCAACATATCCAAAAAGGAACTCAATATTTGATCCTTCTCCCTCCCCAAATCCACCTCTTCTTCAAACTTTCCTTAACCAAAAGTTAAAGGAATCACCAATCACACAGGTTCACATTCTCTGACCCTTCCCTCTGCCTCACCCCCACCCCCACCCCTTTCCCATCCAATCAGTTTCCAAGTCTTATTGACTTCTCTCTTGAATCTGCCCCTTTCTCTCTACTCACATGGCCAGTCTAACTCTGGTTTTTTTAATAGTATAAAACTCTGGTATTTTATACATTTCAGATGATTTGCATCTATTATTTAATTTGATCTTTAGGTTAAAAGATAATTCTACACCACTTTGAGTATATTGAAGACCTATATCATAAAGGAAAATTACCTGAACTATTTCAGTAGCCAGTGTCCCTAGTTCCAACCTCTTCCTTCTCCAAACCATCCTCTATATGGCTGCCCAATAATTTTCCTAAACCATAGAAGACATGTAGTAGGATGTCTGGCTTCTGCTGTGCAGTCAGTCGCCCATAAGTTCTAGAATCCTAGAACTTTTTTTTCATTTAAAAAATTATTTTATTTTATTTTTTTCAATTGCATGTAAAGATAATTTTCAACATTCACTTTTATAAGATTTTGAGTTCCAAAATTTTTTTCTCTCCCTCCCCTTCCTCCTCCTCCAGGTGGCAATCTGATATAAGCTATACATGTACAATCATATTAAACATATTTCCACATTAGTGGAAATTAGTGTTGTAAAAGAAGAATCAAACAAAAGGAAAAAATCATGAGAAGGGAAAAAAAGAGATGAAATAGAAATTTTTTCTTAGAATGTAGATAGCCTTTTCCATCATGAGTCTTTTGGAATTGTCTTAGATCATTGTATTGCTGAGAAGAGCTAAGTCTCTCAAAGTTGATCATCGCAGTGTTGCTGTTACTGTGTACAAAGTTCTCTTGGTTCTGCTCACTTGACTTAGCATCACTTCATGTAAGTCTTTCTAGGTCTTTCTGAAATCTGTCTGCTCATCATTTCTTATGGAACAATAGTACTCCATGACATTCATATACTACAACTTATTTAGCCATTCCACAATTGATGGGTAGCCACTCAATTCTTTGCCATCACAAAAAGCTGCTATAACTGTTTTTGCAGATGCGGGTCTTTTCTTTTTTTTTTCTTTGATCTCTTTGGGATACAGACCTAAGTGTATCAATCAAAGATTATGCACAGCTTTATAACCCTTTTGGGCATAGTTCCAAATGATCCTAGAACTTTGTAATCCATGTTCTTAAAGCATACATTCCTTCAGAAGCTGCATGGGTCCTGTTCGGGCACAGCACTCTTGGCCAAGGGCACCCAAAAGGTGAACACTAGTGAGATTCTTTTATGTAAATGAGCAGTAGCCTTTCACAGATACTTTATTGGGATCAAGCACCATGGCAGAGGTAAATATTCATGCTGGATGACTCACTTGAAGGGGAACTTCAATCTCTAACAGGAGAACATGGTTTCGCAGCTGGAAGAGTCCTCAGAGGTCATCAAGTTCAATCCCCTTATCTTACAGATGAGGAAACTGATTAAATAACTTGTCCAGGGTATCCAAGGTGGGATACAAACTGAGATCTTCCTGACTCTAAATCCAGTGTTCTATCCACTCTGCCAGGCTGCCTCTCAACACCTCCCGGCTTTCTACAGGAAGCCTTTCCCAAGCCCTCTTAATTCTCCTTTCTTCCCTTTTGTTAAATATTTCCTATTCATCCTGTAGATAGCTTGTTTGTACACAGTCATTTGAATGTTGTCTCCCCCTTCAATTGTGACACATTTTTCAAGAGCAAGGACCTTCTTTTATCATTCTTTGTATTCCCAGTACTTAGAACAGTAGGGGCCACATAGTAAGAGCTTAATGAATGTCTATTGACTGACTGGCTGACCTCATTTATGTAAGCATTGGAAAATAGAAAAGACAAGGCTCTTGAACAATTCAAAACTTCAAAACAAGGCAGTTCCTATGGCCAGCGAGAGTGGGACATCTACAATGTGTCATTGGAGTGAGAGTGGAGAACAGGGTGAAGGAAAAAGGGGATCATCTGAAAGAGTGTGGACAGATCGGTACAATTCCTTCACCTCTGCAGAAGAAGCAGCTCAGAATGCAAATGTTCCTGATGGAAGTCTTTAGATACGAATTCATTCATTCAATAGACATTTATCAATGGTCACTATATGCAAGTGACCATTCTCAGCCATGGAGGACGTAAAGATAAATAAGCAAAAGTCCCTGACCTAGAGGAAAACAGAATACAGTCATGACATAAACATGAGTATAAGTACTTATACTACAAAAGAGAATGTGGAAAGTGCGTGAGGAAAGAAACTAGTCATTGGAAGCTCATCATTAGCACAACATGAGCTCATAGACTTAGACCTTAAAGGTCATCCCACCCAGTGTCTTCAGTTTACAGATGAAGAAACCGAGGCCCAGGGAGAGTAAATGACTTTCCCAAGGTAACATGAGTAGTAAATGGCAGAGTTAGGATTCAAGCTCATGCCCTCTGACTCCAAATCCAGGGCTCTTTTCACTGTATCATGCTCAGACAGACACAGAGACAGAGAGACAGAGGGGGGAGTGGGAAAGAGAGACAGACAGAGAGACAGAGAGAAACAGAGACAGAGAACTCAAAGGCACTCAGAGAAAGAAAAACAGAGAGAGAGAATCATCTGAGGGGTAGAAATGCTTTGCATCTACTGAAGAGAATTAGCTGATTACATGGGCCTGGGGGGTGGGGGATATTACTTATAACTCTACTACAAAGTAGCTCACCATTTTTTTTCCTTGGGCAATACTAGAGATTAATCTGGATCAGTAAAAGTTAAGTGAAGTTACAGGAACATTCCAACATTTCCTTTTCCAACATGAAGAATTTTCAATGACTCTAACAGGACAAGTTCACACACTCAGGGCCAACCCAATGCCCAGGGCACAGGTATGATATCTGACAGGTTCTAGGAACCATTCCCTGTACAACCTGTGCACTCCTCAAACATCTCATATATCACTGAGTCTGAAAATCTATAATTAGTCATTTGTTCCTTTGTATCATACTGTTCCTCTTCTGTTAAGATCACTGCCATTAAAGTTAGAGAGGACCAGGGTTCAGTCCTAACTCTGACACTTAGTACCTGTGCATCCTTGGGAAAGTTACTGAACTTCCCTGGGCCTCAGTTTCCTCATCTGTAATATGAAGCCCAATGGCTTAGATGGTCTTTAAAACCCTCTCCTGTTTATGATTCTATGAAATATAAACAATATTTTCAAAAGAACAGATACAAATGTCAATGATTGTGAAAAATGCTTTGTCAGTAATAATAAAATATGAATTAAAATAACTTTAAGATTTCATAACAATTAAACTAGAAAAAATGATAAATGATTGACAATGTTGGAGGAGCGGTAGGTACATAGGGACAGCAATACAGTGTTGTTGGAACTGTGAATTGGTACAAACATTCCGAAAATCAGATTGGAATTATGAGAGAACAGTTACTAAAATATTTGATCCCTTTGACTCACGAATCCTGACATCGAGTGTGTGTCTCAAGATTAAAGACAGAAAGATATAGCTCAAAGTATTCACAGTGGCACTTTTTATGTTAGCCGAAAAAAATGGCAACAAAGTTGGCACCCATTGGTTGGTTAAATAAATGATGGCACAGGGATGCCATGTGATATTATTTCACTGCAAAAAATAACAGCTATGAGGAATAAGAGAAAATTGGGAAGACTCGTAATAGCCAATGCTGAGTGAAGAACACAGAACCAACAATACAATATACATAAGGTCTACCATAATAAAAAGAAAGCCAACACGAAAAGACAACATAATATAGATTTCATACTATACCTAATCATAATTCAGAAAAAGGAGGATGAAACACATTTCTCACCTTATGGAAAAGAAGAGGTAGATAATGGGTGTAGCCTGAGGCCTGTGTTGGTTTGCTATTATTTTTTTGTTGTTTAAAGAAAGGGAGATATTTACTGGGAAATGAGCAAGTACTAACAAGAAGCACCAACAAAACCTTAATCAATAATTAAAATATGATGATTAATAACCCTGGAAGGAGGAAAGGCATTAACTCACTAACTAGGACAATCTATCCATCCTAGCTACTGTTTGAAGAGATTAACTGACTGGCCATCGGCTGATAGTTTTTTTGATCACAGAAAGCCAGGAAATCCATCTCCTAAAGCATGGAAGGGGTTTTGACCTACTTTGGCGGAAGGAGCACTGAGGAACTAGGAGATATTTACAATATTGAAGCACTAAGTCTCTGCCAGCTCTAGGTGCTAGGACAAGAGTCACCTGAATCAAATATTTACAGATCACTTACTATGGGCTACCTGCTGTGGGGGAATATGAAGATAAATCAAAGCCTATAAGTTTTGCCTGGGGCAGAAGAGGGTCAGAACAGTGTGTGAGCACAGGGTGCCTGGAGTGGGGTGCATTGTGTGTGTGTGTGTGTGTGTATGTGTGTGCGCACGCGTGTGCATGTATGCGCGTGTGTGTGTGCATGTGTGCGCTCACGGGCATGTGAAGGGGGCTTGTTAGATGGGGATTAGAGAAAGCTGTTGGAAGTGGGGGGTGGAAGGGAGGAGAAAGGGAAGAGGATGCTTCAGAAAATACACTGCTTTCTTCATGATTTTGCTGCAGGCCACTCCCACACCCCCACACCCCCAATATGCCTTACTCTTTTTTCTTAACCTTTTTGAGATTAGACATCCTGGAGCCTGCAGTTAAGTACATGATACTTTTAAAGCTGACTCGGGTGGAAGTTAAATCCATCCCCATATTTCTAAACAACTTGGAACAGTAACATCTTCCACATGTCCGACCAGTAGCTGTGATCTAATGCCTGTTCCTCTCCTGGGAAGAGAGTGTCCAGGGCTCACCACATCCAGGAACTAGAAGGGGCTGAGATGGATTGTCAGTGGCAATTTAAGATTTAATTGATTTAGTGGGTACTTTTTAGTTAGAACTGGCAGCATATTGAAAATTCTTCCTATAGTTTTTAAAAGAGATCCAGGGTTCAGTTAAAAATTAGCATGTGTGTTGGATGCATGGATGAATGAAATAGATGGGTAGATGGACAGAAATGAGAACAAAGCCTATGAAATTAAAAGTCATTTTTACTATTAAAGGAATTTTTCAGTTATCTTCCATAAAATTATACCATAGTGCCATTTTGACTCATAACGAATCCTTACTTAGTTTAACATCTTATCTATCCATTAGTTTAGGAGTTAAAATGCCTGTCCTAACCTAACTTGCCTCCAACTAGTTGTGTGACCTTGGGAAAATTATTTCCCCTTTCAGTACTTGAGTTTTCTTACCTGTAAAATGTTGGCTTCTAGCTCCAAAATTCTGTGATTTTAGGAAGGATCACGATTTCTTTTTTGGTCCAAAGCAAGATCTTAACCTTTCTCTGTATCATGTCCTCTTCTGCTGATCTGGTAAAATCTACGGGCCCTTTCTCAGAATAGTGTAGTTTTGTTTTGACTGCTAAAAAGTGTGAAGTTCCTGAGGCTGGATTTAAACTTGGGTCCTCTGGACTCCAGGGCCCATGCTCACCCACTGCACCACCTAGCTGCTCCCCAGAATTGTGTTTTTAAATTTATAAAAAAACAATACATAAGATTATAAAGAAAACCAGTTGTAGTGAATTAAAGATGTAAATTTTCTTCCCATCTAAGTCCAGTCTTCTGAAATATATCCACATATCATGGCCACCCTCCACTCCCAGATAAAGAACTCTGGTCTGAAGTCTTCTGACCAAAGCATCAGCATCAGCCTCCAGCTTTCACGTCTTACATTATCCATCTATCCATCTATTTCCCCAGTTTTCGTGAAAGAAACTCAACTGGGGGGAATTGGAGTTCAGCAGCACCTCTCATACTGTGGCAGCATGTGTCTAATGGAAGCTCTTGAGGTCTTGCAAACTGATAAATAACAGCTGCAGCATCCCCTCCTAATCTAAATTAATAATGGAACGTGCATTTGTCACGAAGGCAAACACATGTCTGCACAACCAGAAAATTCAGAAAGACGGCCCCATGGACAGCCCTTATCAGTAGGGGAAGAGGGTCAAGGTAAGGCTTGTCAATTATCCTGGTAACCACGCACCGAGGATTCAGTCCTTAACCCACCTTAAGGTGGGTAACGGTTGACCACAGGACTACTCTGTTCATAGATGTATCAAGAAGAGTCCAAAGCACAGGCAAAAGGGATTTGGGGACACTCCTGGAGAGTGGAGGGACCAACTTCTGCCACGTGCTTCATCTGGAGTTGCTTGGCAGCAGTCGTATTGGTGTCTTCACTCTGTCTACGTGAGTATACATATGGCTAGCAGAATGTGATTTTCTTTTTTTTTTTTTTTACAAAGATACCAGAATTTATATACCCAAACGGCCATACGAATGGTGCTGCCCTTGCCCAGACTACTTCTGGAATGCCCCTCACATAACTGCATTCAGAGCCTATAGTTCATTTTTAAAGAAAACTATGAAAATGTAAATGGTGGGATCGATATTTGGAAGAAACCAGACGTTATCTAGTAAGTTGTGAACAGAATTGATGAAGTCTGAATGCAGTTTGAAGCATACTTTTTTCTATTTCTTTAATCTTCTTGCTTTTTTTTGACCACACAGTTAAAATAGAAATACGTTTTGTGGGATGTCACATGTATGATTAATATCACATTTTTACCTTCTCAATGGCTGGAAGAGGGGCAGGAGTGGGGAGAGCATTTGGAATTCAAAATTTTAAAAAATGAATGATAAAAATAAATAATAAATTATATTTTAAAAATAAATCATGAACAAAGGGAGTGATGAAACAAAGTAATGCTAATTCGAGTTAAACACTGAGCCATGACTAAAAGGTATTTAGAACTGGTTTGTCCATGTGGCAGCAGTTAAGTCAACAAGCATTTATTAACCGCCTGCTAGGTACCATATACTAGGTACTATGTTAAGTGCTAGGATACAAAGAAAGACAAACAAACCAATCCCTTTGCTCAAGGAGCTTATATTATGGGGGAAGGAGAAGATTATAAGCCAACAATTATGTACAAACAAGATATATACAGGATAAATTGGAGATAATCTCAGAAAGAAGGCACTAGTAGTAAGAGAAATCAGGAAAAATTTCTTGTAGAAGGTGGGATTTTTTCTGTGTGGATTTATTTTTAGTGTGGCACTGCTTTTTTTGTTTGTTCTAGGATGGTAGTAAGAAAATAATTTGAAATACAAAGAAAGACAAACCAATCCATAGGCAAATCATAGCGACTCTGAGCCTTCTTTTCCTCCGTACATAAAATGGGAATAATAGTTTTCCTGCCTTATTGTCTGTGTCCCTTCATTATCCAATATAATACTGTATTACTCACCTCAGAGGACTGTGGTAAGAACCAAATGAAATCATGAATATAAACTGCTTTGCTATGAGAATATGAGGTATCATTCTTATGTGGCTCACGCGACTTTAGAGAGCTTATAATGGAGAAAAGCTTTATGATTGCAATGAAGGAAGAGAGGCCTTAATATGCAAGGAAAATCTTAATATATATTAGAAAATTCATACTTGAAAGAAATCTTATGAACGTGATGAAAGTGGGAAGGCCTTAAGACAAAGGTCACTACTTAATTGATGTTAGATAGCTTATCCTGGGGAGACACCTTGTTAATGTAATGTGGGAAGGCTTTCAGCTTTAGGTCAGAACTTGCCAAACTTCAGACAATTCAGTGTTGAAAGTTCACAGTTATGGATGAATGCGGCCAGACTTTTCAGCTAGAGGATAGGAATAAGGCTACATCAGAGAATTCATACTGGTGAGAAACCTTATGAATGAGATCAATGTGGAAAGATCTTCAGCCAGAGATCACAGCTTATGCAACATCTGGGAATTCATACTGGAAAGAAATTTTATTAATGTCATGATTGAGGGAAAACTATCCTCCTGGGCAAACACACCTTATTCAATATTGGATAATGAAGTGATTCAGATATCAGGGTACTTTTGTTACTACCATGTTAAGTTTAATATATACTCCTTTAAAAAACAAAACAAAACTATGTGCCAAAAGTACAGTTTCATAGATAGCCCTCTTTTCTGTTCTTTGTATATGGGGATGTTTATATTGGTTGATGTTTAAGTTTATGATAAAAAGAATTTTTTTTTGAGCCCTTCTACTCCCAAATAAGTTCTCTTCTGGACCACTATTTCCACCATTAAAGTCACACAATGCTGCTGAGCTTCGATGTTCATGGTATCTGTACTTCATGAGGCCACCCTCTTCTTGACTCTCAGAGTTTACATGATGAGGCAAAGAGAAGAGAGAGAGCACAGAGAAAATAGAGATATACAAAAAGTGTTTCTCTAGGTCTACAGAGTAAGCCCCTGTAACAAGACAAAGCAAACCAAATAACAACAAAAAAGAGAGGATTATGTTGACCCAGATGAAGGGGGAACAAAAAAATTCTAATTCCATGATTACCAGAAATTGCTCCATGATTCTTTCTCTTGTATTATGCTTTCTGGGTGCCAGAATCTTCACAGAGATGAAAGATGAAGAGAGAATCTAAACCATACATTAATAAGATGGAGAACATCCAGGTGAGGTAAGCCAGGACAGTGAGGAGTCTCAAGATCATGAGCAAATCACATGTACGAAAATATTTATAGCAATTCTTTTTGTGATGGCCAAGATTTGGAAATTGAGGGAATACTCATGAGTAAGGAAATGACTGAACCAGTTGTGGTATATGAATGTAATGGAATACTATTATTTCATAAGAAATGATGAGCAAGTGGACTTCAGAAAACCTGGAAAGATTTACATGAACTGATGCTGAATGAAGTGAGCAGAACCAGGAGAACATTGTAAACAGTAACAGCAACAATGTGTGATGACCAGCTTTGATAGACTTAGCTCCTCTCAGCAATGCAATGAACTAAGACAATTCCAAAAGATTGATGATAGAAAACACTACCCAGGGAAAGAACTATAAAGTCTGAATGCAGATCAAAGCATACTATTTTCACTTTTTTTTTCTTTTGCAGTTTTTTCTTTCTTATGGTTTTACCCTTTGGTTCTAATTCTTCTTTACAACATGGCTAATGTGGAAATATGTTTAGTATGATTGTACATGTATAACCTACATCAGATTGCATGCCATCTTGGGGAAGGGGAAAAGAAGGAAGAAGAGAAAATTTAAAATTCAAAATCTTATAAAAATGAATGTTGAAAACTAAAACAAAATAAATATTTTTTTAAAAAGATCATGGGTAAATGATGACTGTTGAAGAAATAGACATGTTTAGCTTGAAGAAGAATCTTAAGAAGGGTCATGATAACTGTCCTCAATTACATAAAGGACTGATATGAGAAGGAAGGATTAGTCATTCTGTTTGATTCCCAAGGAACAAACCAGAAGTCACAGGTAGAATTTAGGTATATTTAGGCTTGACCTCAGAAAAAATTTCCTAACAATTAAAGCTAACCCAAAGTATGACAGTCTTCTTCAGGAGTAATGAATCTTCCATCAGTAGAAATCTTGGGGGGAAAAAAAGGTTGGGTGAGCATTCATTTGGTATATTGAAGAAAGTGTATAATAAAGAAGGCCTTGCTGTTAGGTATCACAACTAGCATTTATATAATGCTTTAAGGTTTGCAAAGTACTTTACAACCACTATCTCATTTTATCCTCGTAATTATCCCAGGAGAAAGGTACCATTATTACTTCCATTTTACAGATGAAAAACTGAGGCAGGTAGTGGTTGAGTAACTTGTCCAGAGTCACAAAGATGGCAAGGGTCTGAGACAAGATTTGCACTGAGATCTTCTGGATTCCAAGTCCTTTACTCTATCCACTGAGCCACCTAACTGCAGTAGGTCGGACTAGATGACCCTTGAAGTCCCTTCCAGCTCTAAGATTCTGAGATTCTGTGATTTGTGAGTAAAAAATTGCCCTCTTATTTATTGTTGTGTACTGCTCTAGGATGTTCATGAACAGTTCTGAGCAGTATTATGTCCTTGGTGTTTCCTGGGAGAACAAGAGAGCAAAGAGAGCCCTTTTGTGGAACTCTTTTTGTCTGTGAGGGTGAGAGAGCAGAGATGAGTTCACCTAACAGGAAATCTTGATATTAAAAAAAAAACCCACTGATAGGCAGCCCATGGAAGCGAGTGCTATATATAGGTTGATGATTAATAAGACAGAATTTTCTGATTCACCATGTAACACTGAGTCTAGGCTCAGGAGAGGATTCAAAACCTCAGTGATCCACTGTTACAAAAACTAGTAAAAGAACAATCTTTCCACTGGATAGAGTGCTGGGCCTGGAGTCAAGAAGACTCATCTTCATGAGTTCAAATTTGGCCTCAGACACTTACTGGCTGTCTGACCCTGGGAAAGTCACTTAATTCCATTGGCTTCAGTTTCCTCATCTGTAAAATGAGCTGGAGAAGGAAATGGCAAAACGCTCCAGTATCTCTGCCAAGAAAACCCCAAATGGGGTCACAGAGATTTGGACATGACTGAAACAGCTCACAACAACTTAAGAAATACCAATTTACTTATGAGAAATTCAAATGTTAAGGGAGGCACTGGAAAAAGAACCAGCTTGGATTCAAAGGGATTAGGCTCAAATCCCATTATTAACACTTACTATTTCTGTGGCCTTAAATAAGTCACAACTTCCATGCCCCTCAGCTACCCCAACCCTGCGCACAGTGGTGGCACATCATAGTGCCTGGCACGTAGAAAGCTCTGAACACTTATTTATTGACCAATCTACAGAGTCAGAGTATTGGACCAGATGGTCTCTGAGGCCACTTCCAGTTCTAGATCTTTGAGACTAATAATTGAAGTGAAGTTTTCAAAAAGAATTCTATTAGACAGCATACAGTTAGCTTCAGGAAGGTTGTTGCATGTACTAACAATCATAGAATGATTTTATGATACCCATTTTACAATTGAGGAAACTGAGGCAGAAGTTTAGTGACTTTTCCAGAGTCACATAGTTGGTAAAGTATCTGACCCCAGATTTGAACTCTAGACTTCCTGATTCCAATCACAGTATTCTATGCACTATACCATCTAGTTGTCTTCTAGCTAAGTAGAGACATCCATCACAAATAGATTGGATACGTAATGCCAAATTCCCTCATCATGATATCTGTGGTAGAAGGAATATCTAGTAGAGTCCACCACCTTGTAGGCAGGGTTAGTTCATTTCCTTAAAAGGCACTGGAACCATATTCGAGACTTCATTGGCTCAGGATCCTAAAGGCTTGGACCTTTATCATTGCCTCCTGGTTACCTGCCTACAAAAAGCCATGTGGAGTTCTACAGACCATCACGAATGCCTAAAATCAGCAGAGCCATGCTCTACTAAATTAACCTGTGATACATACCCTTGTTGAATATCCTCTTCTTGCTATAGCTAATTAAATCTCTTTTTGTTAACTGTTGAATAATCTGTGAATTCCTCATTTCATCCCAAAATGACCTAAACTACTACCAACCAGCCTGAGTCAAGCCCAGCTTACAACGACATTACACACAAAAAAAGGAAAATACGAAGTGTCTTTCAGTCCTGTGTGGCTCCCTTGACCTTCTGAAATGGAAGTGTCAGAGTGACAGAAAAGAGGGTCTAAGTCAAAGGTGTGAAGTATCGTATAATTTTTAGAGGATCTATAAATATTAACAGGCCTACAGTCAAGAAGATCCGAATTCAAATTCAGACACTATCAGTGTGACCCTGGGCAAATCACTTAGCCCTGTTTGCTTCAGTTTCCTCATCTGTAAAATGAACTGGAAAAGGAAATAGCAAAAGAGTCTTTACAGAACCCCCAAACAGGGCCATGAAGAGTCAGTCATGAATGAAAAGACTGAACAACAGCAAAATAAAAGTTATCAAAGGTCAGCTTAGCTGTTGATATTCTAAATATGAGCTCATTGTCAAGTGAAGGTGATTTGGACCATTGCTGAGGTCGCCTCCAATCCTGGGGTCCTGTGCCTTTTTGGAGAAAGGAGAGCATTAAGTACTGACTTCCATAACTATGCAGCATTATTGTGCATGCTAGCTGGGGAGTTTATGTTCATCTTTCAGACGGAACCAAAAATGTTATTTATACACTTAATTTGGCTGCCTGTTTAACGATCACATTGTTCTGGGGTGGGCTTCCAAACTCCCTAAAGAATAGACACATACATCCAAATAAATCCAGTCTTTTTTCAATTAGATGAAGTATTTTCATTTGAATGAATTTTATTATACTTAAAAAAAAACATTCAAAGAATCAATTCCGTACTTAGGAGACCTTTCAGTGCCATTTTGCTATTGAGAAGAGATAAAAGTATGTGTGAATACATGAAGTAAATCAAAACTGAGGCCCATACATGCTGAAGACATGACTAATTCCCAAAATTCGGAGTAGAGTGGAAAATACATTCGTTGACTGTGGAATCAGACGACCTGGGGTTTGAATCCTAATTCTGCTATTTACTCTCTGTATGACCCTTCTAGGTCTCGATTTCTTAATATGTAAAACGTAGCTGAACTAGATGATCTCCAAGTTCCCATCTAGCTCCAAATCCTACAAAATTTTTCTGAGGATATTCTGAGGTCCCTTACAAAGCTTAATATTGAATTTATAATAATAATTAATCTAAATTAAAAACTAATAAAAGAGACTATTTTGATCAAATCATAATTTTAAAAGACTGTTGAGAGGAAATATTACATGCAATTCATCTGATGTTAGTAATGGATCATCATTTCTCAACCTTTTGGCCAAGCATAAGTGATGGGAAGGCAGACAGGTACAGAGAAAAGATTGCTAGACTTGGGATCTGTGACTTGGGTTTGAATCCTGACTCTGCCCACTTGTTAATCTGTGTGACCTTGGACAAGTTATTTCTTTTCTCTGGGTTCCTCATTCAAAAAAGGGGGTGAGTTAAGCAGAGATATCTGCTAAGATTCCTTCTAGCACTAAACTCATGATATTGAAAACACTGAGCATCAGTTCCAATGTGTATCTGTCCCCTCCACTCTCCCTCATTATAGTAAGGAATTAAACAAATTGAGTCTGTGCCCTGGACCTGACCAAATCTGCCATGATCCAACACAATTAGAGGGGATTTGATTCTCTCTTGTTCCTCTCCCCCACCTCCAACCCGATCATTCCGGGAAAAAATAAATGAAATAAAACACACACACACACACACACACACACACACACACACACACACACACACACACACACACACACCCCAAAAACTCCCTCTGTGGTTGTGGATTTTGTATAGACAGTTAGAACTGATGATGTGCCAAAAAGTCTGCTGAGCAAGCAATGTGGCAAACTAGGGGGTGGAGAGCAGGGGCACAACAGATTTGCCCTGAGCTGTGTTTATGCAAAAAAGTTCTGGAGAGCTCAATTCAGCATGAGAAAGCACTGATCACAATCAGCTGCCATCTCGGCTCTCTTTCTCCCAGGACCGCCTCCCCTCCATTGTCTTCATGGCTACTCTCCTCCCTCTGCCAGAGTACAGCCCATGAGATCACTTACACAGGCACATGGACCTCAGCTCACCTTTGCAGCCCTGACAGTGTGCCCAGTCCCAGAGGACCAAGATCCTCTCCTCAGCTTAGCATCATTCCTTTCTGGGGCCATTATGTCAGCTAAACTTCAGACAATCTGCAGGTTCCTAGGAACTCCCTTTATATTTCCAAAGACAGGCTACTTTTCTGGACCCTTATCCAAATCCCATGCTGTACTACCTTTGCCTGGAGCCCACATTCAGCCCTAATCAGAATAATTCGTTACTAACTCATTAGTTGCTCACTGGAGTCCATGCATCATTTCTTTATAGCTGTGTATGGTCTGAGGCTGATTTGCCCTGATCACCGGATCTGACGAGTCCTCCCCACCTTCCTGCTGCTCCTTCCACATCCATTCTAAAGAACTCTTCATTTCCCAGGCCTACTGTCAATGGATCAAAAGTGCACCACATTCATCTTGACGTTTTAAGTAGAAAAATACACGAAGCTCTGGTTAGGTAGTGTTGAGATGAGAAGTCCCCCTAGAAAAAATCATTTGCAAATCTTGCCAAGTGGAAAATATCACAGTTTCAGGTAAATATGTAATGTCTCTTGCCTTAGCCATACTCAAATGCTACAAGGGGGAAGGGGGGAGGTACTGCTGAGTGAAGGATATTTGCAACCATCTAATCAGAAAGAGGAAATATGTGGAGCAAAAGAAGAAAATCCCTTTGCCCTCTGCCCCAGATTTTGCAATTTCCACCATTTAAGTTAGGTCAGGGTGCCATTTTTGGCTTCAGATACCCAGTGCCTAGCATATAGTGTTTAATAAGTGGAGCATGCTGGTAGTGGTGGTCATCAGGATGGTGGTAGTGGTCATTCTTTGGTTCCTTGAAGTAAATAAACATAGACGGAGAAACTCATGTGTCTTCCAAACCCTCCCCCCTGAACTTCTGACAAAGCATTTAAGAATCAAACAAGAAATGGACCCAGAAATTGCTGAGCCTCCTTTTTTTGTGCCATAATGTGCTGTTCTTGGCGGGTTTGTTGGCATGACTCCCAACCATACACAAAAAAATTCAACATTTTAAGAGAGGATTCTAACCCTCCCAGGATACCCTGAACCATCTCCCAATGGGACAATCCAGCCTGAAATGATCAAAACGTAGCCATAAAGTATTTTGGCTTCATAAGTTTCATTTGTACTGTTCAAAAAGAAGCTATTGGAGAGAGAGCACTGTTTTGGGATTCAAGAAATCTTGTTTCTAGTCCTGTCTCCAAACTAGCTATCTGTATGACTCTGAGCAAATTACTTCCCTTTCCCAGGCCTCAGTTCCCTCATCTGGAGGAAGGATATTAACCCTAACTTCTCTCAGTTAGGTCCTTTCCAAGGATGGTGGGTCAAGAACTGGAAGGAACCTCAGAGGTCACCTATTCCAACCTACCTGGCTTTACAGTAAAAGAAACTCAGACCCATGGAGGAAAAGTGCCTTCCTCAGGGTCAGACAGGTAATAAGTATCAAAGGTGAGAGAACTCAAGCCAACTCATTATAAAGCCTCTGTTCCTTTCCACTGTACAGCACTGCCAGGTAACGACACTACACAAATGCAGCCTTTCCCACTGAGTCCACCCTTCCCTCTGCAGGATTTTTTGCCATCAATAAAAATGAGAACTGAATTATATAATAGTCTTCTGGATGGGCTAAGAGCACCTGCCTCAGCTGTTTCTGCTTTGGCCATGTAGCCCCCCACCTTTTCCCTCCTTTCTAAAGTGGAAGGGATGATTGACAATCATAGAAACAGGAGCTGGCACAGACCCAGGTTCTCATTCAGCCATGCTCAAAGGCAGCTCCCCAGAGTCCACCTTTGGATGTTTGGTTCTGGCTTATTCTCAGTCCTATAAATGATTGTCCTGCTCTGCCAGCCCTGGGTAGGCTGGGCTGTGATCCAAGCACTCTGGCTGTCAGACAGATTTCCTGACACCCTTCTTCCTTTGCTCCCTCCCGCCGCCCCACCTCTCATTTCCATCACATTACTCTCATTCAGATCTCTGGGTGCCAGGTGTGACTGGGGAGGCATGAGATGGTTGGGGGGGAGGCAAGAGAATGTGAAACTAGTTTCATTACATTATAGTCACACTGTATGTAGGTCAAGTCATGCCCTGGTTCCACTCACACTTTTTCCACCTGTTCATCAATGGGTATCACCATCCTGGGATCAGTCTTTACTTATACATTCCTTATACCTTAGAAGCCTTTTTTCTCTATTTCTTCATTGATTTAGGTCATTCTCCACTTTAATTTCTTTAGAAAGTGCATATAAATTCACAGGGTTAGAGTGTTTGGGGAAACAGTCGATGTACTCTGAGACTCATAGGTAAGACGTATGCTCCTTTTGTTTTGGAATCCCCTGTGACTGGTATACAGTAAGTGCTTAATAAATGCTTGCTTATTGAGTGACTGCTTGAAGCAGATGAGGGGGAAAGAGATCAATGAGGCCACTGCTATCCCTCTTCTCTCAACAAGCTGATACCTCTTTAAGCACCACTCCTAATGACGTTGGCTCTTCCTTATTGTCATATCATCCTGCAAACCGTAATCAAACTGTGTCCATTTTCCTCTAGAGACCCATCCAACGTTATGCTTTCCCATATTTCTTTTATCCACTTAATTTCAGGGTGGGATTTTTGTTGTTGGTACCCCAAATGTCTTAATCTGTAAGTGTCAACATTTAGGATCCCTTTGGGATTACCTCTCCAGGTTTCTCATATTTTCTCAGGGTTTATTTGCACGCCCATACTAGTGTTAGCAGCATTTCTCAGAAGTTCCAACTACAAATGACATTGTCATACACTTTGTTCTGTCTCTTGCATTCAGAAATAAAAAAATAAAGCTGTATGAGACCTACGGACAGGCCTCGTGGACTCCTCATGGGTACTTTTCCTCCCCTCCTCTTCAGGCCCCAGGGTGAAGATACTGCCATTTGTGATCCACTTTTTGATAAATAGTATAAGCATAATGTTTCCATTTCTTGAAATTGAATTTTGTTTTTGGAAATTTGGGGAATGGGATTGGCGTTAATACATGACCCTCACCCCCAAAGCAAAAAATGCTAAGTACTTGTCCTTAAAGAAAATTGCAGCATGATTCACCAAAAACAGATGGCCTCATCTTAAAGGCGAGCAGTACGGCTTAAGTAAGAGGTAGGGAACCTGCAGTCTTAAGGTCACATGTGACCTTCTAGGTCCTTAAATACCACCTTTTGACTGAATACAGAATCCCCACCCCTGGCTCAAGCAATGACATCCAGGACCAGCCTTAGACATGAGAGAACTTGGGGGGCAAAGAGAAGCTGGGCCTCTGGCATACAAGCTCTGCCTGCCGTTCTGCCTGAAGTTCCACATTGGTCATTCATTTTAATACTTCACATGCCAGCCAGTCATCTTCTGTCTAGGTCATCTTGCCATGGATCCTGCTTCTTTTCACCTGGACTAGTCAAGACCCTTTCCTCAAATCCCAGAGGAAGTTAATCCAATTAGTTTTGGAACTCCCAGCCCTAGGGCTAAATCACCTAGATTGCAAATTTATTTAACACACTGTATCTAGTTAGCTCCAGTCCATTATTCATATCCTATTCAACCATCCAGGCCATCTTGCCATCCACCTTGCCACTATAAATGTATCTTTCACATTTCCCTCATCTCAGACTTTAGCATCTTCTTCTGCATACAGTAAGCCAATCAATATTATCATTCTTTCTGTCTGAGACTTCTGTATGGACAAATTAACTATCCCAAAATCAAAACTCCTTTCTGCTGGCTGCCATGTATGTCGTCTGCTCCTACTAGAATGAAAACTTGAGAGCCAGAGGAATTCAGTATTTGTATGCTCAGCACTTAGCACTGCGTGTGGCATATAGTAAGTACTTAATAAAGGCTATTTCATGCATTCATTCCTTTGTATTAATGAAGATCATTTGCTTCAAAGCAATTACCACTAGAAAAAAGTTGTCCATGTTATAAACCATTCATACCCTGGTAAGGAATTAGTTCATCAGATTGTTTTCCCCCTAACAGATAGAGGAGAGAAAGATAGTAGTATTAGTGTAAATGTTTAACACTCAACTCTGAAAAAATTTGTACACTTTTAAGTTTAATCTGCATTATTAATAATTTTTCCCTCACTTTCTTAACTATTGACAATCAACAGAACAATCAAGCTCAGATTTGTAGCTTTTGCCATTTTTCTGAGTTATAAATGCTCATATTGAAAATGTAACAGTGCTGTCACAAGAGATGGTTTGAGTTGGTTCTAGCATACCCCTGTATACAGAAGACTGAGAAAAAGGGTCTCCTTGGGGACAGAGCAAGGAAATATGATTTTGGAATGTAGAACACTGAGGGGTGGGCGCAAAACAAGGAAAGCCTCAACAGGACTTATAGGAGATGGAACAAAGGCACAGTCTTAACTCTACTAAAGACCCTCTTCCAAGATGAAAATGATGCCAGTTTAGGTTGATCTGTTGTCTAATATCTAGTCCATTTAACTATATATGCCAACATCTTCCACAGCTTTCCATCTTATCCACAAAGAAGATGTGAGAGACTTGTGTAAAGCCAATCATGAGCAACTCTCCTCAGGACTGCTGCTGTGAATAACTTTAAGATTCTAATCATATAGTATAATGAACTTATTTATTTAGCAATAAATTAAAGCATAACATTCAAGAAACTAAAACATAACATTCACAATAACATAACAGCTTATTACTAAGATGACCACATAGTCTTAAACAAAGCATATCATTCAATATATCTTACAGTCATCTTTAAGAGGTAACAGAAAATACAAACACCGTCCACCCCTAGGTCACAGTCATTTACAATCTCCTCAGTCAATACAGAGTATCCAAGTAAACTCTTCTTTCATCTTGACTAGAGGCTGGCTTCCAATCATCCTTAAGCCAATCATCCTTGAGGGGTAGCAGAAAGTACAAACACCATCTACCCCTAGGTCATAGTAAGTTACAATACCATCAATACAGAGTATCCAAGCAAAGTCCTTTTTTATCCTAACTGGAGACTAACTTCCAAACCCCACAACTCCTACTCCATGGGCTGACCACTCCCAGCTCTTGCCTGGATTCACACATATGCAGCTCTTCACTCTTCACTCTTCACTTCCATACCTCAGCTCATGGGGACTACTCTACTCTAAGCTCTTCACCGTTTCTGTTTCTAGGAAAACAAAGCTTAATAGGGCTAAAACAATATTTACACATGTTACTGGTGCTATCATCTCAATTCACTTTCTGTCTGAGAAACCAATACAGAACAACAGACAGGACTTAAGCCTGAGAAAGCAACATGGACCAACAGACAGAGCTTCTGTCTGAGAAATCAACACAGAACAATAGACAGAGTGCTGATATCACAAATATTCTCTCTCTCAGTTCTGCCTACTACCAGCTCTGCTCATGTTCTTATCTGCTCCTTCCTGTTCCACCCTTTTTGCAAGCTCCTTCCACCATGGGCTATTAAGGGGCAGGGTATATCTTCAAACTCCCTTAGGCCTATTAAGGGCAATACAATGTATACTGTTTCCAATTAAAGGCTTGATACTATCAAAGGCGAGGCTCAAAAGCATAAAACTCAATCCAGAAAAACAGCAAAAAAAAAATCCTATTTTGTTGCCATGACAACTTGGTCAAATACTTTGTTGAAACCTAAGGTAACATGAATATACTATCCCCCTGTCTACCAGGGTGATGATCTTATCAGAAAAGGAAATGAAGTTAGTCTGGTTATGATCTGTTCTTGAAAAAGTCATGTTCCTTTTTAGTGACCATTCTTTCCCCTTCTAGGTGTCTACAAGCCATTCTTTTAGTAATGTGTTTTAAAGTTTTCCAGGTATAAGAGTAAAGTTCACCAGTCTGTGGTATTTAAACTCTACCCTCCTGCCATTTTTGATGATTGGGACAATATGTGCTCCTCTCTAATGTTGGGGCACCTCTCAAACCTTCCCCAGTCTTTCAGAGATTGCTAAAAGTGACAATCTCGGGGGCGGAGCCAAGATGGCGGCGTAGAAGCAGCAACACATCGCAACTCTCACATAGCCACCCCAAAATACCCATAAAATAGGACTCTAAACAAATCCTGGAACTCCAAAATGCACACAAAGATACTTCCCACTAAAGTCAGCTC
>CM053583.1:98971057-99004540 GCA_028627135.1 Pseudochirops cupreus | reverse complement strand
ATATTATAATTATAATACATATTACATATTTTAGTGTTATTTTATATATATTATAATTATAATACATATTACATATTTTAGTGTTATTTTATATATATTATAATTATAATACATATTACATATTTTAGTGTTATTTTATATATATTATAATTATAATACATATTACATATTTTAGTGTTATTTTATATATATTATAATTATAATACATATTATACATGTATATTATTATACATATTGTATATATTGTTCCTTTAATTCTGCTTACTTTGTTCTGTATCAACAAATACTTATTAAGCCCTTACTGTGGTTTAGGCTCTGTGCTAACTACTAAGGCTGCAAAAAAAAAAAAGGCAAAAACACAGTCCCTGCTCTCATGGACATTACATTCTAATGGAGAAGACAACATGGAAATCACAAAGAATGTAGAAGATATCTAGAGAGTAAAGAAAAGATCATTTTAGTGGGAAGGGACTAGCAGGGGCCACTCATCATTTCTACTTACATTTTTCTTCTCACAAAAAGTAAAACTATTGATCTTTTTAAATATTAAAAATTTCTCTCTGTCTTTGGCTTCCTTGGTGTGCATGCCCAATCACTGCATCATTAGGTCAACTGGTATGAGCAACTTAATCAAATTTCTTAGAGTCAGAAACGTTTTTCATTTGCATTTTGAAAAGGCATTGTAGGTTACCCTTCAGATTTGTGCTCAGGTATGCCAACACTGACTTGGAATTGAGGTTTTATATGCTGTGACATTTCTTTTGTCTTCCTGTAGGGTCACCCTTGTTTGGGACCAAGATCCCAATCTTCTAAATTAGTAGACTACTTGAAAATCTAGTTACTTGAATCCTGTGAAGATGGAAGGTAAAGATAAAGTTCTATCGACAGCAAGACCATATCTCCAGGCCTAACTATAAACCTGAGAAGTCACTTTTGAAGGACATCATAATATTAAATCATGGTGATTATCATATGGTGAAATAGGACTGTCATTCATTACAGCTTTTGGTCCTGCCTCCCTCTGATAGATGGAGATGCTCTGGGTAACATGAGAACATACTAGAGCAGATGTGCTGGGTGAGAAAGTCATTGCATGATTACCTAGAGAAGCTTTTGCTTTTGTCCAAGGTTTTATTAATCCCACCTTCATCCTACACTGGACACGTTTTGGCTGTTGTCATTTTTTATAAGAACCATATTAGCTGTGGCTATCGCCAGGTTGCGGCAGTTGGGATTCCTAATGAGAAGGGATAGAAAGTGGGTATTTATGAATGTACTTTAAAAGACAAGCTGGGTCAGGTTGCACAAACCTCTGGATCGATTTTGTTTACTCAGGAACTTTCCAGAGGATAACAAATACATCCTGAAGGCTGGAGACCAGGGAATAACTTCATTTTGGCTTATACTCAGTGGCAATTTCTATTTCGTGTCATCCTCTAATAAAATTATAAGCATATGTCCCTTTTTACTGAAAATAAATTTATCTAGACAATAAGCTGGCACAACGAAGGTCAGCACGCAAAAACAGGAAATCAAAGCAACTGCTTCCAGATTTCTCTAGAAGACAGATCGCTTTGTATCATTCACTAGAATCTACTTCTTACTTTTTTTCCTCAGCTTTTAGAAATCTCATTTTGTTCCCATATATCAGGTTATAGTGTCTCCTCTCAACCTGTAAATTGAACTACAAAAGTAGGATGGAAAAGAATAAGAATTCAGCCTTCTTAAAAACAGAAATGTGACATAAGACATTTTAAGAATCAATGGATGGGATAGGAATCTTCCTTGTATATGTAGCATTTATACAGTACTCATGACTCTTATTGTAGTGTCCCTGGAAAAGAAATCATAGGAACCTAGATCTAAAATTGTAAATGACCTTAAAGGTCATCTAGTCTAACCCTTTCATTTTACAGATGAGAAAACCAAGGTCCAGGAAGGTTAAATCACCAAGGTCATACAAGTAGTGTCAGAGATGGAGAAAAAATACATACTTCCTCTCAAAAGAGTAAGAAAAGACTCTAGCACTTAGCTGATGCAAGGGATAGATATGAGACTTTTCTTCGAGAGAATGGACTCTCTGAGAGGGAAGATACTGCTTATCCCCTGAGAATGATGATGTGTGGAGGTGCTGTTAGGTTACAGATTGCCCATTAAGCAAGACTGGAAAAATAAGAAGAGATAGCAAGTAGTGGTTGGTGATGACCTGCTGAGGGGTACTGAGACAGCTATTTGTCAACCTGATAACAACAGAGAATTGTTACCTTCCCCAGGACTTGTACACAGTATAGTACTGTCAAACTGTATGGCTACTGCTCACTTCTCACAATTCACATAGACATAACTAAGACTGTTGGAAGGAATCTAGAAAGTGTATTTAATAAGGGCACATTAGAATATTCATAATGGAAGACTTTTGACAAACTTCAAGAGTCAGTAATAATTGAGGTTAAAAAAAAGGCAGCATAAATTGGAAGAAGCCCTAGGAGATCAAGAATTCAATAAGACTTGTGCCTGGACACAGATATTGTATAAAGAAGTAAAGGATGGGGTTTTAAAGATGGGAACATTGGGGAGGAGGTCACATAGTTTCCTTCTTGGCCACAGAGATGATATTGAAGAAGAAGAGGGACTTTGGACAGAGGGAAGAGGAGAGGCCAAGTGGATGCATCTATAATAACATCGTGGAACCTAGGAGTACCAACATAATCCTAGTGAGTCATCTGCCACATTTCCATGTTTGCTAGTACGATGAAGCTGAGGTGTCTGGCCATGTTGGCTAATAAGGTAAACCTGATTGAGTCTTTCCTTACCCTGTCTTTGAGAGAGAGAGAGAGAGAGAGACAGAAAGAGAGAGAGAGAGAGAGAGAGAGAGAGAGAGAGAGAGAGAGAGAGAGAGAGAAGAGGGAAGAAAAGGGAGAGGAAGAGAGGAAGGGGAGGAGAGAAGAGAAGGAGAGGAAGAGGGGTAGGGGTGAGGGAAGGACAGGACAGAGACAGAGAAGGAAGGGAGGAAGAGAGAGATGGTCAGACACAGAAACAGAGAGACACACACGCACAGAGATTAAGATTCCTCAGAACTTACTCCCTTATCCATACATGTAGGATGTAGCACGGGCAGCAAGCCAAGGACAGAATGAGAATGATTTTGTTGCCTGTTTATTTTCCTTTATGTCGCCTTCTGTCATTCTGTTATTTATTGTCTCATGTTATTCTGTCTTAATCAAATACCCTGCCACTCTACTTCTGGTTCTAACAGGGTCAGTGAGTTAACAGTGCACTGAATGAGGGCTTGTGGTTTGGTTTGCTTAACTGAATGACCCCCCCAAATCCTCTACTGTACCTGGAGGTAGCCAGTGTCCACAGAGCATGAGGGAAACTTGGCAGGATAAAACTCATGTCTAAACTATGACTCTGTAGGTTCCATATTCAAAAGGGAAGGAAACAAGCATTTCTGTGGTGCCTGCTACATGCCAGGCACGGTGCTAAGTGCTTTACAAACATTATCTCATTTAAAAAGAAATAGAATAGGTAAGAGGTATGGGGATAGTAGTGGGTGAGGAAGTCATTGCATGATTACCTAGAGAAGCTTTTGCTTTTGTCCAGGGTTTTATTAATCCCACCTTCATCCTACGCTGGCTGTTGTCATTTTTTATAAGAACCATATTAGCTGTTGTCATTTTTTATAAGAACCATATTAGCTGTGGCTATCACCAGGGTGCAGCAGTTGGGATTTCTAATGAGAAGGAACATGAAGGAAGCCAGGAACAACAGCGAGGGAAAGATGGAGGGGGAACATTTGGTTGAAGATAAATAGAGATAAAAACAGAAGCATTAATGTCATCAATGTACACATCAGCCCACCTAGACAGAAAGAGGGATAGGAGAGATGTTTAGAGAACAGACCATTAGCCTGGCACACAGATAGAATCATGCCAGGGACAGTAATTATGTAGACACATAAGTGAGCTCTCTGTGTGTCCAAGGCAGCACAGCTAACTTTTTTAACAGGGTAGCTAGGTGGCATAGTGAATAGAGTGCCAAGTCTGGTGTCAGGAAGACTTATCTTTATGAGTTCAAATTCAGCCTCAGATACTTATTAGCTGTATGATCCTGAGCAAGTCACTTAACCTGTTTGCCTCAGTTTTCTCATCTGTAAAATGAACTAGAGAAGGAAATGGCAAACCACTTCAGTATCATTACAGTATCCCAAAAGGGGTCACAAAAAGATGGACATGACTGAAAAATGACAACAACAACAACGACACTGTGTGCTACGTGCTGGGGATACAAATACAGGAAAGAAATACAGAGCCTGCTCTCAAGGAGATTACAATCTAACTGGGGAAGACACCATACAAAAGGAAGCTTAAAAGCCAAGGTTCAGGGGGTTGTGAGTGGGAAAGGAAAGGTACCTTTAGTGGAGCATGATGGAGAAGTTTGAAGGAGGGCAGCTGAGTGAGAAATGAAGAGATAATTGTCCTGGCTATCCTCCTTAAATGGAGATTTGGGGAGGAGCTCTGCATTCTGCCCTCCAATCAGAGGGGCAAAGGGTATTTCTGAGGTATGAGTTCCAAGAAAGCCAGGGTCACTAATGTGACCTTGCAGGAGGATGCTAACGTTCCTGAAGATGAGGTTTGTGGAGGCATACTGGAATAGTGGGGTGAAATAGTCAGAGTTGTGCCTAAGAAAAACAAATTTAGCATCTGTGTAGAGCATAGCCTGGAATGCGGAGAGGCTTGAGGATGGGATAACAATTAAGAGGCTATTGCAATAATTAAGGCGAGAAATGATGAGGGTGTGAACTAAAATGGTGGCTGTGGGAGCAGAGAAAAGTGACTGGATGCAAAAGATGCTGGGAGGTAGAAGAGGCAAGACTTAGTAACTGATTTGAACATGTGGCAGAGAGTGTGCAGTGAGGATGACACTGGGGTTATGAACCTGAGAGATGGGAAGAATGGTAGGACCTCTGACAGATAATAGGAAGTGTGGAAGCTGAATGGATTTGTAGGAATAAGAAGTGCTGATCTGAACTTGTCCACATTAAGATGCCACTGAGATATCCATTTAGAAATGTCCAATGGAAAGAAACTGGGGATGGCTATATAGATCTATGAGTCTTCTACATAGGTATGACAAACCCATGAGAGTTGATGAGGTCATCCAGAAAGAAATGTCTAGAACACACAGAGCCTTGGAGAACATCCTATGGTTAGGAAGTGTGATATGGATGAGAAGCCAAGGAAACTGAGAAGAACAGTTAGTAGGAGAAAATCAGGATAAAGTAGTGTTACAAAATCCCAGAGATTATCCTAGTAGAGAGGGACTATAAGTAGTGTCAGATTCATCCAAGAGATCACATAGAATGAAATTCCATAAAAGACTATCAAATTTGATGATGAAAAGGTCATTGGTAACTTTGTAGAAAACAGTGTGTTTCAATTCAGTTTTAATGCATGAGATGCAATAGTTCCAAGCTCACCTTTTAAAGAAATATATGTTTAAAATCCAAAACTAGCATTGTATGCACTGAGAAAGTACTAAAACTTTTCCCAATAAATACAAGAATAAAACAAGAATATCCCATTTGCCCACAGTTATTTTACATAGTTCTAGAAAGATCAGCATGTTGCTAATTGCAATTGCAAGACAAATAAATTAGACATAAAAAGCAAAAATGAAATGAAATAATCCCTATATGCTAGTAATATTATGATTTACTTAGAGACTTCAGAAGCAACACTAATTTAAGTAATTAAATGTCAATCAAGTAGCAAGATACAAAACAAACCTTTGAGATCTCAGTGCAGATAAGAGAAAAGAAAATACTATTGAAAATAGCCATAAAATATGGGAGAGAATAAAAACCGATGAATACTCAAGATTTGGGAGATAAAATTATAAATAACTCTTTAAAGAAATAGGAGTGATTTAAATAACTGAAAGGATACTTGGTAATCGTGGCTGGGACACACTTGTAATGATGCCATGTAAATGAATTTATGGTTTTAATGCTATGATAAACTACAAAGGGGATCATTTATAAAGTTAGAGAAAATAACAAAAAATTGATTTTGAGGGACTAAAGCCAGTCATGTGACTCCATTAAGCTAGGCATTAATATGCTGAGCCCCTGGGAGTTGTGTGGTCACTAGACTAACTAAGGAAGGGAAACAAATCTAGGTCAGAAACAGAGCAGGTCAAAGCTGCTTTGCTGATCAGAGGGGGACCAGGCCTGTAAGTAGTCCCTACACTTTCACCCTGGGTGACACAATCAAAAAGAAAAGAAAGGAAAGGAGGGGAAGCAAGAAGGAAGGAATGGAGGAAAGAAGGAAGGAAGGAAGGAAAGAAGGAAGGAAAGAAGGAATTTGCAAGGTAAAAGGGTCCTGCTAATCTAGAAAGTAATTTGGAATTATGATGCCCCAAAAGTTAATGAACTGCGTATACCCTCTGACCCAGCAATACCACTACTAGATCTATACCCAAAGAGAGCAAAGAAAGAGGATGAGGATCTATAAGTGCAAAAAAATATTTATAGCAGATCTTTTTGTAGCAGCAAAGAATTGCAAGCTGAGAGAGTATCCATCAATTGGTTAGTGACCAAATGAGTTGTGTTTTATGAATGTAATGGAATCTTAGATTAAAAATAAAGTTTAATTTTTTTTTAAAAAGGTAAAAGAAAGCACCTGGCATAGTAGGTAGGGCAAAGATAACCCATACAAATAATTTAAAGGGCTTTGCAATTTAAAAAGCCTTTTACATACATCTCACTTGATCCTCACAACTATCCACCCCCATGACATAGGTAGTATAAGTGTTACTAATCTTACTTTAAAGTTGAAGAATCTGAAGCACAGAGAGATAAAGTGATGTCTCCCAAATCCCACAGCTACTAAGTGCTAGAACCAGACCTTGAACCTATATCTCTGATACCTTAGTATGGTGCCCTTTATTGATCACCGTTACCATTCTCACCTACCTTATCACCATACTTAATTCTCATCCCATTTCAAAAGCCTTTTGGAAAATCATATTTCAAATCCTCCTGCAAGTTGTTCATAGAATTTGACGTTTTAAAAATTCCTGATAACAATTTTAACCAATTCCTTGATGTAGGGAGTACAAATGGTTCCTTACTTTTATAAACTTTTCCTTAAGTTTCAGTTGACTTTAAATGAACCAAACAATAAAGCCCCAACCAACATTGGTATGACATGCATAATACCAACCAGCTACGAATCTGGAAGATATTCAACAACCAGACCAGGACTTTGATTGTGTTAAGCATATTTAATCATATTTTAGCTAAATGAAAGACCACAAATCTATTTAGACATTCCAAACAGTGAAAAAAATAATTTTATCAAAATCTTATAACCTCATCCATGCAAAATGAAGCAGTCGCTCTAAGCAACGCTGACAACCCCATCTGAAATGTGAATTTTGAAATGCTGTATATTGTTTTAATTATAAGATGGAAGTTGAACGTGCATAGTAGAATCCAGAAATTAATCCACTCCAGGTTTTGCAGTATACACTGAATCATACCAAAGCACCCCACCCCACCTACTTAAAGTGTTTCATTTTGCACTGACTTTAATGAATCACACATACACACACACACACACACACACACATACACACACACACACACACATTCACAGGATATTCACCCATCTTAAAATAATGGACATTTCCATACCCTGACTCCATTTTTCCATCCCTTGTAACCTGGAAGACATCTCTCTCACACACATGGAACATCTCCAGGATGTATCCAGCTGGATTTCCGCTTGGTGGCAAAGCCCTATATGCCACCATAAACCTCTCATTACTCAGCCATCTTTACTAGAATACCAGGATAATTAGGTGTAACTAATTCCCATTAATACAAAACATTACTATTCTTTGACCTCTATTGAACAGTAATTTATAATCATAAATGCTCTACCCAGAAAGAGCTTCAGTCTTCTGAGAAATTAGTAGCTTATTCTCCTATAGCTAGAGAAGAAACATCCCATTAAATAAACTGGGTCAGTGGAACCTGAGTTTTAGCTGCATAATTAAATGGGAGTTTAGGGTAATAGGAGGAAGGTGAATGGTCCATTTAAACTTTTGGGTAGTGTTGCATGGTAGAGTGCTGGACTTGGAACCACGAAGAACTTGTCTGAAGACCTCAACACTAGGAACTTTTCATAGATAGTTCCACACTATCCTTTGTTTATTATTCTTTCAAGTTCAGATTTTTTAGGTATGACTTTTAACATTTCTTCCCTTTTCAGTGCTTTAGCCCAGCCTCTTCTTGAACCAGGAGGAAGGGTATTCCAGTGGTAGTTAGGACTCAAGAGTGAGGAGGGGTTCCCTTAGGGGTTGGACTAGATGACAGTGCATTGGATGCCAAACAGGAGGTCAGCGAGTAGAACATCAAAGGACATAAGGAAGCATGGAATCTTTTGAGAATAGTCCCTGCAACTAATTCTGCTGACACTCGTGTGGGGCTTACACACTGGAAGTACAAAGGAAAATTTAAGAGTCTTGCCTACTTTGAGCTCTAAGTGTCTGAAAAGAAGTTAGTTCTTAAGTTATAGCCATAGTTAAGATAACAACTTCTTTTTTTTAAATAATTGGTGTCTTTTTATTTACTTTCAGTTTACAACATTCAGTTCCACAATCCTTTAAGTTTCAAATTTTCTCCCCCTCCCTTCCTCCCTTCCCACCATAACAGCATGTAATCAAATATAAGTTCTACAAACACCTTCACATTGCACATTAGTCATGTTGCAAAGGATTATAACCATGGACTGAACAATGAAAAAGAAGGGACAAAACAAAACAAAACACAAAGGAGAGAGAGCAAATAGTTTGCTTCAGTCTGCAGACTCTGTAGTTCTTTCTCTGGTTGTGGATATCCCTTTCCATCATGAGTCTTTTGTAGTTGTCTTCTAACCTTGCATTGCTGAGAGCAGTCCAGTCTATCAAAGTCAGTCATCACACATACGATGTGTCTGTAATTGTGTACAAAGTTCTCCTGGTTCTGCTCTCCTCACTCAGCATCAGTTTATAAGTCTCTCCAAGTTATTATGAAATCCATCTGCTCCCCATTTCTTATAGCACAGTTGTATTCCATTACATTCATATACCACAACTTGTCTGGCCATTCCTCAATTGATGGGCATCCCCTTGACTTCCATTTCTTTGCCACCACAAAAAGAGCTGCTCTGACTATTTTTGTACATATGGGTCTTTTTCCCACTTCTGTGATTTCTATAACAATTTTTTAACAAAGAAAACTAAAGATATACATTTCAAATATTCCTTTCTGAGGCCGTTAAATATTTGTCAAATACACCAAAGGAAATAGAAACCTTAAATGCCACCTAATCGATGTAAGGGGCTACATCCTGATCCCAGAAAGAAGAGGGCGCTTCTCTTGGAAATATCTTTAAGGCACAAAATATATTCTGTGAGACCCATCTCTGCAATCTCTGAAAGATTACCCTGCCCCCAAGACAAGATTCAATTCTGGAAATTCAGAGATGGGAATCTGTCCTGTTCTGTAAAGATTTTTCCAGGAGAGATGCACCCCTTCCAGCTGAGGTCAGTGTAAAGTCTATAGACTTTTATGTTCCTTCCAGATGATGTGATATCAGTTATAATTGAAACCATGGACAGTTTTATAATCTCATTTCAGCCACTCACTTCAGCCACAACCACATTTCAGCCTTCTCGCTCAGAATACCAAGGAACTGGTCTGATAGTATCTGAGTTTCCTCTCTTCTCCCAGTCAAGCCCACTCTCCTGTGGGGGCACTCACATGCCTTGAGACGGTCTGGAGGAGGCTAGCAGGTGGGAGAGAAGAAGACAAAAGCAAAGTGTCTGGCTAATCAGTCCCTGAAACAGTGAAGGCCTGCTGCACCGTTTTGCAGGTGCACAGGAAATGGGCTTGAAATGATGACAAATGATTAGGAACATGAGTAAAATAAAGCCAGCAGCCTCACAACTCTCAGGACGACAGAATCATCCACAGACCAATAAAGCGTTCACATCATGATATTAAACTGGGTTTGAATCCTTTAAAGGAGAGCCGAGACCCTCATCCTGCCTTCTCTCTGCTGGGAGGTTCTGGCGCAGCTATCTCTCCCGCTGTCTCCAGCTCGCTGTATGAATCCGGGCCAGCACTGAATTGTGCTGTGCCTGAGTTTTCTGGGAGGTGAAAGGGCAAGGCTGACTTCTTTTGACCAATTTCTACTATGTAAATCGGAAAGAAGCATTACCTCATTTTTTTAAATGCAAAAACATTGATATATTGAGGGAAGTCTAATAAAAAGAAGGGGAAATTAAAGCTATCTTTAATATGTGGCTCCTCATCATTAGGTAATTTAAGTATTATTTATTAGAAGTAGAACAAAACCTACACCTCTGAATGTACTGGAAGAGAATTATTTGCCTGTTCTTTGTTCTGACCATCAGAAAAACCTTGCAAAGGGCCCACTCTCCAAGAAGCTTTCACTCTGGTACATTTGTAATAATAACAGCCATCACTGTAGACAGAATTTTAAGATGTGCAAAAACACTTTACATACATTTTTCTCATTTGAAACAACACTCTATGAGGTCAGTACTATGAGCATTGTCTCCATTTCATAGATGAGAAAAGTGAACCTCAAATTCTATGAGCACCCAGCTCTGGAAGGAAGATTTAACCTCAGGTCTTCCTGAAAGCAGGTCTAACACACTTGTCACTACGCCTCAGTCTCCCTTTGCTATCCAGCTTGATTGTATTCTCAAGAGAAAAGGGAAAAGGAGGTTTCTTTCACTTTCCACCCAAAATACGATACGTTTCTCCTCCATTTTCCAGTAAAACAATTGCTTGTATTTAATGTGCCTTGATTCAAGCAAGGGAATTCAGCAAGTTTCCAAATCCACCAACTTCTTCCTGTGTGGTTAAGTGTTCCCATATTTATAGAAAAAAAGGAGAAAGGAAATGACAAAGGGCTTTTTGGATATTATCCTGAAAGTTATTCTTGTGTTTTCAAAAATCTTAATAATAATAAAGATTTCTCCAATTAACTTTTGTGCTGCACAATTACTTCATGTCACTTTCTGGAAAGTAAGAATTGTATTACGTTATTGAAGAGAAAAAGCTGGTCTTCAGCAGGACTGGGAAGAGGCATTGGTGGACTGTGAGCTTCCTTCAGGGGTTCCAGGGATCTGTGACCTCATCAATGTGAGGAGCTCATTGATTCAAATCACAATCCATCCAGATCCTCTCATGTGGCGCTGGTCTTGTCTATGTCTTCCTATCAATCTTCACTAGAGAACTCACCCAAAGCACTGAAGGCTGCCCTCTATTTCCTTTAATATATGAGTAATTTTGGTGCAACCCTTGGATTGTAGATTAAGCCTTCATCTTATTTCATGACTGGCTCACCTCTTTTGCCAGTCTCAGGATATATCTTTGACTTCGCTTCTCATAAGAAAATCACCATTCATCATTTTCCGGAGTCTTTTTATACCCACTGTGCATCTTGGCATTTTTGTTTTATCTACAACTGGGCTTCTACTGAGAGCGTAGCATTCCATGATTCTCAGCCAAACTACATCTCTCTCAGAGTATATTAGTGTCATAAGTGCTTTTGTGGCAGGAAATAGCCTGGTATTAAAAGTGTTGCTCAGTTTCCCCAAATATGATATGACTTCCTCTCTTCTTTAATTCTGGTGCTGGCATACTGTGTCTTTCTAACACCTGTAGAAGAACTCAATGGGGGCTTATCCAACTACGTGTCATCATGTGGGTCCTATACATTCCTTTTTATCTGCTTTGCTTTTCTATTATAGATGGCTAGACTACTCCCTATTTAAAAATCCCATATTTGGACCTTAACCCCAAAAGAATTCTTGAAAGAGTTAAAGGAAGAGATGAGAGTGGTAGATGAAAAAATGGGAAAAGAAATGAGAGTGAAGCAAAAAAATTATGAAAAGAGAATTAACATGTTGGTATAAAAGGGATTCATTGGCCAAATGGAAAACAGTACAAAAGCTTACTGAAGAAAATAATTCCTTAAAAATTAGAATTGGGCAAGTGGAAGCTAATGACTCCACAAGACATCATAAACAAGGAATGAGGAAAAATAAATGAAAATTTGAAAATATTTCATTGGAAAAATAACTGACCTGGAAAATAGATAGAGAAGAGATAATTTAAGAATTATTGAACCACCTGAAAACCATGATAAAAAATAGCCTACACATCATATTTCAGGAAATTCTCAAAGAAAACTGCCCCAATAGCTAAGATTCAGAAGGTAAAATAGAAATGGAAATAATCCATTGATAATCCCCTAAAAGAGATCCCAAAATAACAACTTCCAGGAATATTATAACCAGATTCCAGAGTTGTAGGTCAAAGAGAAAATATTGCAAGCAGTTATAAAGAAACAATACAGATACCATAGAGCCATAATCAGGATCACGCAAGATTTAGCAGCTTCTGCTTAGAGGAATGGAGTGCTTGGAATTTGATGCTGTGGGAGACAAAGGAGTTAAGATTACAATCAAGAATCATTCACCCAGTAAAACTGATTATAATCCTTCAAAGGAAAAAAAAATAGATATTTAATGAAACAGAGGATTTTGAAGCATTCCAAATGAAAAGACCAATGCTGAATAGAAAATTTGACATTCAAAGACAAAATTCGATAGAAGCATGAAAATGTAAACGTGAAAGAATAGTCCTAAGAAACTCAATAAAGTGAAATTATTTGCATTCCTATATGAAAAGATACTTGTAAATCCTAAGAACTTTATAATTATGAGGGCATTTAGAAGCAGTCTACATAAAGAAAGGGTATGAATGTTGGGATGATCTCAAAAATAAATGAAGGGGTGAGAAAAGATGATGCACTGGGAGAAGGGAGAAGGGAGAAATAGAAGGGGGGAAATTTTCTTACATGAAAGAGGTATGCAAGGAAGAACTTTTATAGTGGAGGGGTAAATGAGGGGTGGGCAATGCTTAGACCTCAATCTTATCAGAAGTAGTTGAAAGAGGGAAGACTACACACACACACACACACACACACACACACACACACACAGAGGAGATGAGATTTGTGGGGTGGTAGATGATAAAAAGGAAGGTGGATATTAAGGAAGGCAGTAGTCAGAGGCAAAATAGACTTTTGAAAGGGAAAGGAGAGACAGAGAGACAGAGAGACAGAGACAGAGAGACAGAAAGAGAGACAGAGATAACTAAACAGAAGAAAATAGGATAGAGAGAAATACACAGTTTGTAATAATAAATATGAATGTGAATGAGATGAACTCACCTTTAAAATGGAAGCAGAAATTAGAAAACAAATTAGAAATTTTTAGAAAGCAAAATTAGAAACAAGAATACAAAAATATGTTGTTTACAAGAGGCACACTTGAAACAGAAAAACACACAGTTAAAATAAATGTCTAGAGCAGAATCTACTATGCTTCAGCTGAACTAAAAAAAAAAAAGGCAGGGATGGTAATCATGATCTCAGACAGAGAAAAAGCAAAAATAGACTTAAATAAAAGAGATAATCAGAGAAACTGTATTTTAATAAAAAGTACCATAGAAAATGAAACAATATATAGGGAACTGAGTCAAATTTATAAAAAAATAAGAGTGATTTCCCAATTGATAAATGGTCAAAGGATATAAACAGGCAGTTTTCAGAAGAAGAAATAAAAGTTATCTATAGTCATATGAAAAATGTTCTAAATCACTACTGATCAGAGAAATGCACATTAAAACATCTCTAAGAGGGGCATCTAGGTGGCTCAGTGAATAGAACACTGGCCCTGAAGTCAGGAGGACCTGAGTTCAAATTCGGCCTTAGACACTTGACATACTTACTAGCCATATGGCTTTGGGCAAGTCACTTAACCCCAATTGCCCTCCAAAAAGCAAAAATAAAATAAAATAAAATAAATAAGCATCTCTAAACTTCACACCTATCAGAAATTATAAATGCTAGGGGAGATGAGGGAAAGCAGGTATACTAATAAACTGTTACTTGAGTTGTGAATGGTTCCAACCATTCTGGAGAACAATTTGGAGCAATGCCCAAAGGTCTGTAAAACTGTGCATACCCTTTGATTCAGCAATACCACAAATAGGTCTGTATCCCAAAGAGATCAAAGAAAAAGAAAAAAAAACATATGTACAAAAATATTTATAGCAGCTCTTTTGTGGTGACAAAGAAGTAGAAATTGAGGGGATGCTCATCAATTGGGGAATAACTGAACAAATTGTGGCATATGATTGTGATGAAATACTGTTGTGCTATAAGAAATGACAAGGGAGTGGTTTCAGAAAAAAACATGGCAAGACCTATATAAACTGATGCAAAGTGAATTGAGATGAACTGGGAGATCACTGTGGACAGTAACAGCAATGTTGGCATGATGATCAAGACTTGGCTACTCTTATCCATACAATGATCCAAGACAATTCCAAAGGACTCATGATGATGATCACCTCCGGAGACAGAACTGATGAACTCTGAGTGCATACTGAAGTATAATTTTCTTGCCTTTTTTTTTTTGCTTTTTTTGCAATATGGCTAATATAGAAATATATTCTGCATGATTTCCACACATATAATTTACATCATTTTGCTTGCCTAAATGTTTGCTTGTCATTATTAAGATGTCCAGTAAAAGTATTATTCCAATAATTCCAATATCTTTTTTTTACTCCATAAATCATAAAATAGTATGGATCCAATAGTATGGATACTTACTGTTCTCCTTTTTTTTTCAGGAAAAACTAAGTGAATCAGATGTTTGCCCCAGAACACTTGATACTGCCTCGAACTCTGAAGTGGTCCTCAGAATCTCTGCGGCACAACCATCTACCTCCAATTGGAATTTGTAAGCAGTCCACAAGGTATTTATATACTAAACTAAACATTGGTCAGCTGAATGTAGAGGTGCTTTGAAATGAACTAAAGACCAGATTTGTAGGACATATTAACAAGTGAATCATGCAGTCAGTGAATGTTAGAGCTAAAAGGTACCATTAAGGTTATCTTGGTCAACTTCCTCATTTTACAAGTGGTTTCTTGCTTTTCTGTTCTTGTTATTTGTGGGTATTAGTGGCCACAAACAGCTATCCTCTTTTCTTAAATTTCTCTTGTACTTCTTATCCAAAGTCTACTGGGAATATGGCCTAGGGTCCCCTTAGGGGTAAGGGTGGGGTGGGGGTGGGAAAGGTGTTACCTGATTTAAATTATGTTGTCACAAGTGGGATTGAGGAAGAACTGAGTAACGAATATATAGTCTCTACCTACCACAGACTTGAAAATACTTTTTTATGGCTCTGCTCTTACCATCACTTCCCAGTCTGTCCCTTGGCATTTCCTTTAGTTAGAGGTTTCCCTTCCATAAAATATAAGTTATAGACATTGTACCAAGCCTGCACAGGGCCAGGGTGCAAGATCACCTGGATTCTCATCTCCCTTAGCCCTGTTGGAGCTATGCCCTTCATCAAGAAACCAACAATCTTGTCTAACTATGGCCACTATCTTGTGTAGCCAAAACCCATTTCTTCTGATGGAAGCAAGATGTACCAATCCAGGCAGCCCACAGAAACCAAGACACCCACCTTGCAAAAGCTTTTTTCTTTAACTTAATGCTTTTAAGAGGGTTACATAAGCTTTTGAAGCGAGCAGTTCCATTAACAGAGAGAGGTTCCAAAGTACACACAAAGCCACCTGCTCTGACCAACAGCTGGGCCTCTAAGTCCCAGCTTGGGTGACTAGTTTGACTCCAGGTCTTGGTGCTATGATCATAGGAATTGTGAAGCATTTGGCTCTTAATAGGACTCAAGTAGAGGACAGGGGTCGTTCAAAAGTCAAGCCAATAATTTGATTGAGGAAGCAGGCCAATGGAACGAAATGAGACAAAGTTGTGTAGTGTTGAGAGCACTGAGCCCAGTTAGGGGAGCCCATGCATCTAACTTCTGGTTTTCACCACTGCTTCCCAATGGTCTCAAGCAAATAACAGTCTGATTTTGAGTCCCAATTTCTCATCTGAGAAAAGAGGACAGTGATTCTGACCTACCATTTAGGAAGTATAGATCAACTTAATTTTTTAAGATCTGTGGATAAAAGATGCTTTTCTTGGGGCAAAATATGACCCACAAGTGCAACTCCTTAGAAGTGTAGCTCCTACAAGGAGGAGGGGGAAAATTAGAGCAAAGGTATTTGGGAAAGAAAAAATAAAGCATATTTGATTTGCAGCTTTCCAAAGTAAAGAAATATACAGAAAGGAAACCTGGCAACCATCCTGGAAATCCTTTCTATGACATTAATTGGCACTCAAGTTTTGGACCAAGGGTGTATATGAACTTTATAGACTTGTCACCAATTTTTAAAAAATGAAACCATCCAGATCTCTACTTTCATTTAGTCTGCTAATTTTTTCCCCTCCGCTCCTGTGCCCAAGCAGAAACCTCAAAAGAATTGCCTAATGGTATTCTCACCAAACAGCAAGAATTCCAGAAAATGGTGCCTCACCCCCAAATATCCACCTTGTTTACATTTTAAGCAAGAAGTTTATTTAAACAACAAGATGTTTGACTTGTAGAGAAAACTAGGATCAATTTCCTTACAGTCGTTTATCCCTACTTAAAGACAGGGATCATCTTACATACAATAGCTACAAACTAAAATAAGTTATAAAATTATCCTTGGTTTTGCAATGATAAAAGAAAAACATTGAAATCATCCAATCAAATAGGCATCCAAGGATTTTTTGTGGGTTTTGCTGTTACTCTTCTTGTCATGAAATGCTGAGAAGAAAGTAATGTGTAGGATATATAAAGATAAAAGTTGTGGGAACACGTCAATAATGGAGAAAGGGGGAATTTTTCACACATTTTTTCCCCACTTTATATTGATTTAATGTTGATCAAAACATACCACTGATCATTTAGGGAACAAAAAAATAGAAACACATCACCTTATGCCCATGCAAATATACCAGTTGCCTTATGTACAAGAAAGGGAAAGGGGTTGTTGGGAGTCAGTTAACAAGTGTTAATTAAGCACCTATTTTTCCAGGCACTGTATTAATCATTGGGTATACAAAGAAAAGCATGGAAAACACTTTGTAATAATAAAAAAAATTATAAAATTGTCCTTGCTTTTGCAAAGATATATACAGAGTGGATAGAAGGTAGTTTGAAAGGGAAAGGTGTTAGTGACAGGGGGAAACCAGGAAAGGTCTCTGGATGAAGATGAGATTTGATCTAAGTCTGGAAGCAAGCAAAAGGAAGTAAAAGGCAAAGGTGAGAGGATAGTGTTGCAGTTATGGGGTGGGGACATTTAAACAAGGGAGTTCATGTTCAAGGAACTGTAAATAGGGTAATGTAGTTGAATTGTAGGGTTTGCGGAAGGCGATACTATGTAAGAAGGCTATGAAAGTAGGAAGGGATTGACATAAAGAACTTGATCCTGGTAGGAATAGGGAGCCATTGGAGCTCACTGAGCAGGGTAGGGGGGAGGGAGGTGAGCAGGGCTATGGGGGGGGGTGAGGAGGGAGGTGAGCAGGGAGTGATTTCATCAGACCTTCACTTTAGAAAAATCACCTTGGAGAATGGACTGGAGTAGGGAGAGACTTGAGACAGAGAGACCAGTTGGAAGGCAATTGCAATAGATCAAGTGAGAGGTGATGGCTGTATAAGTGGAGAAGAAACATAAGAAAGATGCTGGGAAGGAAGAAACAAGATTTCTCACTGGTTTGAATATGTGAGTGAGTGAGCTGAGGTGGAGTAGGTCATGAGAATTGAGTATATTTAGGAAATGGGACATAGAGTATTTAAAGGGGAATATTTATGTTGAAGTCATCTAGTCTGAGAGTAGGAGATAGGGAGGAGAGTATGATCCAACACCTGAATTCATTGAAGGAGGAAGATGAGTGTCCTAGGGATTGATAGAAAACAGCATTGAGATCTGGACTGAGTAACTCATTTGGATAGAATAACATCAAAGGAAGAAAGGTAACTTAGTGAAGATGGTCAAAAGTGGATCTGGAAGTGTCAATGGGGAACTAGGAGAACTCCAAATCTTCTACCTTGACCAGTTAGTTGGAGATAGGAGTGAAAATGTATCCACTACTGGAAAGGTTTGTCAAGGAAGCATCAGCATCAGAAGAGAACCCCATGTCTCAGTGAGGGACAGATGATTAAAAAAAAACAACAGGGTTTTTCTTTAAGTGGTTTAGATCTGTATGAACTTATACAAAGTGAAGAAGAAATGGGAGGTCATTGCGTATAGTAACAGCAATATTGTAACAATGATCAACTGTGAAAGAGTTCAGTGCTCTGATCAATACAATGATCCAAGAAACTACCAAAGGACTCATGATGAAAAGTGCTATCTAGCTCCAGAAAGATAACTGATGAGCTCTCTTTCTTCCTTTCTTTTTCTTCCTTTTCCTCCCTTTTTTATTCCTTTCTTTTCCTTCCTTTCTTTCTTTGTTTTTTTTTTTTTGCAATATGGCTAATATGAAAATGTGTTTTGCAAGATTTCACATCTATTACTGATATCATATTGCTTGCCTTCTCAGTGGGTAGAGGAGGGGTGAAAGGGGGGAGATAATTTGGAACTCAAAATTTAAAAAGAAAATAAATATAAATAGTAAATAATTTTTTTAAAAAAAAGGTGGTTTAGAATGAAAGGAAGTTCGGTAATTATGAAGCAGCTATTCCAGAGAGCGCAGTGGAAAGCTCTAGCAGAGCTGAAATAGAACGGCGAGAGGTAAAGTTGAGATAGGCATGCAGGATGAAGCAGTAAGTTGAGAACGAGGAATAGTGTGGGTGCATGGACACCCCAGGGCTCAGGATCACTGGGATGGTGTGAGTATATGGGGATGGCAGTATGGTAACCATTGAACAGTGAGTCCAGGAAGACTATTGGTGGTTAGAGAAAAGGATTTTGAAGGAGGCATTATATTAGACTGGTTGAAGTCATCCTTTGAAGTTTAACCTCTTGGCAGAGGGAATTTGAGAAAGGGAAATCAAAGAAATGAGAAAGCTATACTATATACAGTACAGGACATAGCATTGGATGTGGATGAACCAAATCTTGGATGCATTCTTTTTCCTGCGGAACACAGATCTGAAGTAAAGTAGTGAGTTCCCTTTTTATGAAATGGCTCCTACCTGCTACTGAAACACCTAAATTGTTTCTTTTTCTCCATTTTCAATTGTGTGTATCCATTTCACTGATTGGCTGCCCATCAACTTGAACTTCTATCAGCCTCATTGATAAACCTGTCATTCACAGTAGGCTTTCATTAGTTTACTAAGTAGTATATGCCTCTTAATCTTAAACTATACCCTAGAGCCCCTTTACCTGCCACTATCAAATGAAAGAGATCATTGTTTTTGGTCTGGATCCATTTCTCTATCTTCCCCTTGGTTGTGGTAAATCCTGAAGTTTCCTCAATTACCACTTCATAAAAGGGCAGCTCCAGAGACACAGAGGCCAGCTTCGTTTCAGCTTTGCCTATTAGAATGGATAAAACGACTAAGAGAAACATTGGAAAGAAAGATGAAAAGTGGGCACAAAACAGAACTTTGGAAGATGGAGGGAGGAGGAGGATGAAGCAGTGAATGTGAAAGAAAAGCAATAGTTAGAAGAAAACCAAGATTAAAGTGTCATAGAAGTTAAAGAAGGTGGGGAGTACTCGGGAGGATTGGGAGGTCAACCATGGTAAAAGCTACCTGATGTTCAATGATCAACGATGACAAGGACTAAGAAACCATCCTCAGATTTAGAAATGAGTAGATCATTGATGATCTTTGGGGGAGTCATCTCAGTTGGGTGGTACAGTCTAAAGCTAGATTGCAAAAGGGTAAGAAAGGAATATATGGTGAAGGAATGGAGACATCAGGCTTAGTTCCTCTTTTTGGTAATTGAGCAGCAAAATGGGGAGAAATACGGGATATCAGTTTGAGGTGATTGAAAGGTCAACAGGTTTTTTGCTTGTTTTGGGGTTTTTGTTTTGTTTTGTTTTTGTGGAAGATGAGACCCGAACACGCTTGTAGGAAGTAGAGAAAATACTTAAGAAGAGATTGAATATATGAGGGTGAGTGATAGATGGAGCAAGTTCCCACTCCCTCATCCCATTTTCCAATTCCCTTTTACGTGTTGCCCTTCCCCATGAGAATCTAAATTCTTGGAGGGCAGGGACACTTGTATTAGCTGTGTGCCTGGCACATGTGCTAAGTTTTGAACAAATGTTCTATCCATTTGTCTGGTTCCAGTCACCATCTTAAAATTCGGAGTTTAGCAGCCAGAAAGGAGAGATCCATGGTGTGATAAACTTTGTGCCCTCCCAGTCTTCTGACTTGATTCCCAGATTCTTCATCCTCTATGTTTCAGCCTTGTTGCTGTTCCTTGTGCATCTTCAGACTCTCTGCCTTTGCCCAGTCCAAGCTATCCCACCAAAGTAGAATGCTCCCCCTCCTCTCCTCTGCCTCCTGGCTTCCTTCAAGACCTGGTTCAAATCCTTCTTTTTGGAGGAAACTTTTTCCATTCCTACCCCCATCCCCTACTACTAGTGCCTCCAGCCTTCATTTACACTGTATGTATGTTGTTGTAATTGTTTGTGTGTTGGCCCTCTCGTTAGACTGTGAGCCCTTTGAGGGCAGGGACTCTGCTTTTGCCTTTGCATTCTCAAAACTTAGCACAGTACCTGCACATAGTAAGGGTTTAATGTGGTTTGTCCTTAGTTCTCGAAGAGGACCATGACATCAGGAAGATGATGCCACGACTTGCAAGTGAATGGGATTTAAGTGAGGAGGGCTGGCAAGGTCACCAGCTTAATTTTCTCCTTGGGACCCAGGAGGGTCCAGTGGTGAGATACAGATCAGGATGACTGGAGATGGCCCCCAAGGGTTTAATAATCGCATGTTTCCTGATATAAACTAGTTGAGGGCAAGATTAAGCTCTTACTGATGTATGTATAAAGCCCAGTGCCCAGGTATATTGTTTGTTGAAAGAATACATAACTGACGGCAACACTTCCTTTTTAACCTCTTTTTGTCCTCCTTTTGTTAATGAAATGTCTCATGGATGTCTCAAAACAGTGTCAGTCATCCAAAGCCCTGGAGACAGGAGCGGTTTCTGACTCACAACTTTGCCAGTGAAAGCTGATGAGGCCCCACTTACCCTTAGAGGGAGTCACTGGGTCTCCTCTGGGACCTTGTGAAATGATGCCCACACATGTGGTCAATGAAGAAAAGTAGGCTGGCTTCTCTTACACACTTGGGGCCATGTGGGATGGGGGGGGGGGAGAGGAAAAAAACCCTCATGGAGTCAAGGGAAAAGCCCCAGGGCTATTTTAGGCCAGGCCAAGAACTCATTTCAATGGAGGTTTTGTTTATGTAACATCTGCAGAAGGCTCTGCAGAGCAAATATAACCTCCAGTGTCCAGGACAGCGTTGCCGCAGTATGTGCTGGGTGTGCTTGTCTGAGTTTCCTGTTGTTCTTGGCTCCTAGATGGACACTGCTATTGTGACTCCTCTTTTGTAGATGTTTTCATGCTGGCCACCTCCTTTCCCTCTCCCTCCTTTTAGCTCCCTTCATAAGAGACCAGGTTGGGGCAGGAGACTTCCCTGGAGATAGCAGTCCTTAGTCCCTATGCTTTGGGAGAGCTGGGCAGGCTGTCTGTCATTCCTTGAGGGTCAGGGAATACCTGGGGTGCAGTTCTGATTCTCCAAGGGCTAACTGACAGCTCACTGGTCAGCCTGGAGCCCCTGTCCAGTACTTTGCTAATACCTCAGGTTACCTCTCAGGGGCTGCAAGGGCCTTCAACCACAGGGCCTTTATTATTTTTAACACTTATACTTTTAAAAATGCTATTTCTAAGGGGAGATGGGGGTAGCTAGGTGGTACAGTGGATAGAGTACCAGGCTTGGAGTTGGAAAGATCTAAATCACACACTAGCTGTATGACCCTGGGCAAGTCACTTAACCCCTATTTGTCTCAGTTTCTCATCTGTAAAAAGGGAACACACTAGAGAAAGAAACAGCAAACCACTCCAGTATCTTTGCCAAGAAAACATACATTCAAAGCTGATTGAATGACTGAAGAACCAAAGTGCAGACTAGTGGATAGAACGTTGGGCTCAGACTCAGAAAGGCTGCGTCTGACACTTATTAGCTAAGTGTCCATAGCCAAGTCACTGAATCTCTCTGAGACTGATGTATCAATTATAGATCATAATACCTGTGGACTCTACTTCACAGGGCTGTTGTGTGGATCAGATGGAAGACATTTTGAAAACTTTAAAAAATGCCATAAAAATGTCAGTTATGGCTTTTGTTCTTATCATAACTGAGACGGGTTTTTCACAACCAGAGAAAGCTTTACAAAATAAACCAAGGCAAGGAACCTTGAAATGCACCCTCAAATCAGCTTTTCAGGACAAATTCGTTGGGGAGGTTTGGGGAGGCAGAGACCTCAAAGCTCAGAGAGGCTGATCTGGGGAGGAGCACACCAGGAATGCCGCATCTTGGAGGAAGAAGCATCTGGTGGCCTGTTTGAGCTAATGATTCTTGTGAGCTCAGAGCTAAGTCCACTTGTTTCTGCCAACTAAAGGAGCATAGGAAGCTGCGTCAGCCTCCTTTCCATCTGGGTACATTAGGGCAAAGTTCCAGTGTCCCCACTGACGTTACAGCTTTAACTATTATTGTATAAAGGCAAAAAAAAACAATTCTTCTTTCAATTGGTTTCTGGTATTTAGTTCTTATGAATGTCTGTAGCAGCAGACCAACCCAAAAGGGCAGAATTAGATTATTCTCCCCTTTAGAGGCCAAATTAAAATAATCATTGAAATTTGGGAATGACTTTATCAGCCTCTCTCTACCACGGTGGGTAGAGATCTAAGTAATGGAGATCCCATGACCTCAGGCTCATAGATGGGGTCTCATATACAGGACAGCCCTATTATTTGGAAACATAAAGGTCTAGGGGCGAAAATAACCAGGTTTGGCTTATCAGCTATCTTTCTTAAAGAACAATAGCACATCTAGTTTTCTAGGTAATAGCAATGGCTACTTTGGAGCATTATTACCTTAACCAGGTTTTACTAAAGCTGTGTGTGCACACATATATGTATATGCGTATATTATGTATATATATATCTAGCCTTTGTAAGTCTATACTAAGAAATTTCACAGTCTATATGCACATTTGGCATTATAAAAGATAAAATAATGGATCAATTAGGAACAAGAATTGGACCTCTGATTTATTTAGTACAGGGAACTCCCAGGTGAGGAAATTCCTTCTACCACTGCAAGGCAGCCCCTTCTCTGCAATTTAACACTTTAGAGAATCTCCTAGATCAGTGGTTCTCAATCCTCCTAATGCCACAACCCTTTAATAGTATGTGGGCATATCTGCATGTGGGTGGACCTGCCTGGAGACGGATAGAGGAGTGGTGTCTTGGTTCCTAAGACCATCGGAAATACGTGTTTTCTGATGGTCTTAGGCGACCCCTGTGAAAAGGTCGTTCAACCCCCAAAGGGGTTGTGACCCACAGATTGAGAACTGCTGGCCTAGATCATATGCCCAGGGTCACACACCCAGCAAGTGACAGTTTTTCTTGGCTTCAAGGCCAGTCTTCTATCAACCACACTGTGTTGCCTCTCTATGTTTCTTTTTTTTTATTTTAGCACTTTTATTGTCTATTTACTTGAAGTTGCTTGGAAAGAGTTTATACAAAACATCAACTTTATATTTTTTTTGCTCAACTAATTTAAATAATAATAATAGATAATATTTACAAAGTGTTTACTATGGGCCAGGTACTATGCTAAGCTCTCGATAATTATTGTTTCATTTGATCCTCACAACAACCCTGCAAGGTTAGTGTTTTTATTATCTTCATTTAACAGACAAGGAAACTGAGGCAAACAGAGGTTAAGTGGCTTTCCCAGGATCCCACAACTAGGATCTGGGGTTAGATTTGAACTTTGGTCTTCTTGACTCTAAACCTGGTTCTCTATTTACTGTGACACTGAGCAGTCTCTTTAAAGACAAACACGTGCATAATTTGGTATTGGACTTAAGGAATTGATTTGGACTGCTTGCCCATAGCTGCCCATGGCCCAGGTTCACTGAATCAAACACAGTGTGTTAAGACATTCATATAATAATAAAAACTCAGAAGTAATAGTCTCTCTAAGGTTTGCAAAACACTTTACATATATTATCTCATTGAACAACCAATTGAAGTAGAAATTATAATCTCCCATTTCACAGGTAAGAAAACTGAAGGTTTTACTCCCCCCACCTCCCCCATCATACATCTAGAAAATGTCCAAGGCAAGATTTGAGAGAAGGTATTTCTGACTCCAAGTGGGACAATTTATTCCACTCTACTATGCTTCTCAATCAACCCTTCCCCAAATGGGACCACTCTTTACCACATCATCAAATGGTCATCCAACCTCTGCTTGTTGTTGTTCATCTTTTGTTCTTGAAGAAAACCAGGACATCAAGAGGGTGAAGTGCTGACTTGCTGATGAATTGGATTTAAGTGAGGCAGGGCTATGCAAAGTCACCAACCTCACTTTTTCCACCAGAGTCATTGGAGTCCAGTGGCAAGACATAGGTCAAGATGACTGGTGATGGCCCAGACCTCTTCTTAAAGACCACCAGTGATAGGCAGCTCACTCCCTTCCAATACAGTTCCTTCTACTTCCAGAAAACTATGGTACATTTTCCCTATATTAATACAAAATCTAGCTCATCATGGCCTCCAGTTGTGTCCTCTATAGCCAACAGTTCTGAGTCACTGTAACTATTTTATCATTCAGTCTACATTTCTCCATTTACCAAAGGGAGAACCCTGTATATGTATTGAACTTTATGTTGCTAGGTCACCTTGTTATATTTTCAGTATAACTAGAGATTATCCAGAGCTCTCATTCAGAGTATTTCATTTTGGCTAGAAGGTATTTTAGAGCTGGATACTGATATTTCCTAGGGTTGAGAAGCATTGTGTCGTTAGAAGATAGTGAGCTGACTCAGAGACAGGAAGAATCATGCTCAAATCCTTCCTCTGACCCATACTGTTTATATGACCTTAGGCAAGTCATTTAACCTCTGCAGTTCTAAAGAACCTTTATTAGACAAAGGTTCTTAAACATTTTTTTGCATGTGTCCTTTGACAATCTGGTAAAGCCTATGGACTCTTTCTCAGAATCATGTTCTTAATGCATAAAATAAATGGAAGGAAATGCTAGGTTTCAGTTAGGGATGAGCAAAAAATAAAGATATATTCTTGTTTTCCCATCTGAGTTCAAGGATCTCTGCTCAAAGGCTAAACTGCCCAGAAGCATTGGTAGAGAGAATTTCCTTGCCCAGAAGTTCTCTATGCCAATGAAATCATTGGTTCAATGCCTGTAGTTTGTAAATTCCTTTTTATATTAGCAAGATGCTAAAATAACCTCAAAAAGCCAATACTAAAATCTAATGACTGAAATTTGCTTTAAGACAAAAAGGAAATTTTATTTTTAAAAGGTAAGCATTTTAATGCTTTTTTAAAAAAAATACTATTACTTCCCAACTATTGTCCTCCTGCTCTCATAGACTCCTCCCTGAAGGTATCATAGTATGATGAAAAAGCTCATTAGATTTGGAATTGTAAGACCTAGGTTTCAATCCTGACTCTGCTATTTACTACCTGTCAATGTGTAAACAACACTTTACCACTCTGGGTCTTAATTTCTTCATCTGTAGAATGAAGAGGCAGGACTAGATGACATCTGAGGTCCCTTCTGTAATGTTGATGGGATATAAGATCTTCCCGGCCCATTAATAGGCCTCACCTGGAGCCCATTAAGGGAAACTTGCTTAGAGGTGGCTTGCTTATAGAAAGGCTCTCATACCTTTTGTTAATTTCTAATTAGACACTGGGTCACCAGGATTGTGGTGCCCTCTGGCTCTAAAAAGTGTATATATACTCTTTTAGGTTAGCATTTTGCTTTGGGGCTCACTCAATGTGATTTGACTAGATGAGACTCTGGATAGCTGTTAAGGAGGCCCCCAGCTTTGAAAAAACCCAGATGTTGGTGCTTCTCTCTCTGGTAACTACGTATGTACTGCCTTGGTCAGACAGTTGGATCTGTCTGTTGATCTGTGCTAATTTCTCAGAAGCTCTGTCTGTTGGTCTTGATTTCTCTGCTTGTATTTTCTTTATTTCCTTTGTGTGGATTTTCTCTGAAGTTCAGGGTGCTGACTATTCCCCTGAACTAATGGATATAATTTTAAAAATTGTTGACCCCTTAAACAGCTATCTTTCCTAGTAAAGCAGATCTAAGAACCTGGGCCAGCAGCCATCCTAGGTATGTCAGTGTGATTGCCACTACACCTTCAAGCTCTAAATTTATGATTCTTATAATTAGGGTATATAATTATGAAAAACAAACCAAGACTTTGACCATGTCTGAGAATGTATGCCTCATTATATATCAGTATATATCTCTTCCAAGGAGAAGAAGAAATGCTTTGTTATTGATAAAATAAGAATTTTCACAGAATCACTCAAAGTAATCTTTTCCCATTGTCCACCAAGACTTAGTTATCCTGGATACCAGGAAAAGAGCCCAATTAAGATGACTGAATGCTACAAAAGAGTCACGAAGTCTCATCCAACAGAGTAAGGGGAGGTCCTTTAGAAAGGTTGTTGGGAGGTTAGTAATGGCCTGAGCAATAGTTTAAGCTTTCATATGTTGCTCATCTGAGCATAGAAATGCTAATAAGCCCTATTTATTATAGATGCTGGAAGTTCCCAAGTCTCTATTACAAATGTTGTTGAAATGGTTCCACTAGTAGCCAATTAATTCCATTTAAACACTCACTAATGGTCAAGGAACCACCTGTGTACAAAGGCAGGCTCAGCCTTCCAGTTTTGTTTTGCCAATAATTGCAATCAGCCCTCATATGCAATGACCTGCTGTTCTGATTTGCATGAAACCCTTCGGGGTCTGTGGGCTTTTTACCGGGACAAAGGTGCTATAGAGAACTGGGCTATCAGGCTGGGTCTGAGGTGGCATTCATTATGGGACTGCCTGGGGCCAAAGGGCTCACACCAGGCCAAGGTGTTCGTGGATGGGAATACATAATTCACTTTATTAAACAAAGTCTTTGCTCTGTTTCACATTAGCTAAATCTTTGCCCACAGATTATAACTACCAGGGTAGCCTTTGGATTCTGCTTTATTTGAATATTATATTGTTCCTGTCTGGACAGGCTTTCTAAAAGGGTTCACAGGGCTAGAGAGGTAGGAAAGCCTGTTGGGAGGACTGAGTAAAGCTTCCTACAGAGGTGAGTTCCATTCTCCTCTGGCTGGTGTGAAAAAGCCCAGACCTTATTATCCCTCTGAAAGGATTTGTGCTTCCCTGGGTGCTGGGAAGAAGGCACAGTCTGTTGCAGAGATTGGCCAGTGTGGTTGCATTTGGTTTTGACAAGTATCTCACACAAATTTCTTTTTCAAAAGCTCTGAGATTTGACACAGCCCAAGTTCAGGTCTACCAGTGACTTTTTTCCTTATGTAAAAAAAAATTCCCAAACCCCAAAATTAAATATAAATAAATAAATGTATTTTTTAATCCTTTTGCATCATTAAGGAAAAATGTACTCCACATGTTTACAAATCCTTGTAATTAACTCCTCCAAGTGTTATTTTGGAGCTGTTGGCTTGTTTGTATTTCGACGTCCTGTTATTTGGAGGTGAGAGCTCCAGTCTTTGGATCCAGGAGAAGCTGAGACCAAATTCAACTTCTAAGACATCCTGCTTGTTGTGCCAGCGCCTTGAACAACCATCTGAGCTGCAGAAGTTGTTTGCTCCTTCACTTTGTAAGTCCTGCATTAGCGGAGAGTTTCTCTTCAGGGAGTGATAAATAACAGTAAAGTCATAGGTCTGATCTCCATCCTTATCCTTGAATTAGAAATAGGATGCATTTTGGCTACAATCATAGATCTAGAACTGGAAGTGACCTTGGAAGTTATGTGTCCAGCCTCCTCATTTTACAGAGAGACTTATCCCAGGTCAAAGGGGCAGTGGAGTAGCAGAACTGGGATTTAAACCCAAATTCTCTGACTCTCAAGCTGGTGCTACTTCAACTCTAGCAATGAACAGAGATTTGTGTGCTTCGGAGAAGGGAATTGTTTTCATGCATGATTTGCATATCACCTAGCATATACGTGCCTGGCACTGTGCTATGTGCTAATGATACAAAGACAAAAATTAGATATTCTCTGCCCTCAGTGAGCTTACATTCTATTTTTACATTGTAGGAACTTGCTATTCATTTAGCACAGCAGGGACTGAATAAATTCTTGTTGGATTGGATTGAACCTGGACTTCCAGAGAGAGCCCTAATTTACAGTAGGTCCAGGTGCATGATCTAAAACACTCTGGGCCAGGTTGGCTAGGTGGTGCAGTGAATAGAGCACTGTCTCTGGAGTCAGGAGGATCTGAGTTCAAATCTGACCTCAGACACTTAACATGTAGTAGCCGTGTGACCTTGGACAAGTCACTTAACCCCAATTGCCCTGCCTTCCCCCCTCCAAAAAGCAAAAAAAACAAAATAAAATGCTCTGGGCTTCTGGGAGCGCATAAGTGAGTCAATTTGCCCCAGGGAAATAAGCTTTTTCTAGTTTTGTTTTCTTTGATCATTTGTTTGCTTTTAAATCATATCTAAAATGAGTCGCCTGAAGGTATTTCTAAAAACAATTTCACAATCAGAATTTGGTTGCATTGGCCCTGTTGCAAACACCCACTCTGTCCTGGGAATGTGGCCCAAGGGCCATTTAATTAGAAGAAAAGAAAACAAAATTTGCCATTGGAAACCAAATCACCCCCAAAATCTAGCCACAGAGAAACAAATAATATTGGTTTCCACACTGCTAGAAAGTTCCTGCTCCTTGATCATATGATCATAGTAATGAAGAAAGTTGAATTGTTACTGGGTAAAGCTGGGCAATTAAATTATAGTGACTTCAGGCAGAGCTTCAATGTATCTATGAAATCATTGATTTCGGCATACCCTCTAATGGTACAGATCACAAATCATTCATGCCTTTCCATCCTAGAAAAACCCGGTCTGTGTCTGTCAAAAAGTTCACCAGAGGGGTCAGCTCAACATGTTGGAGACCTTCCTTATGTCCTCTTGACTTTCATGAGGATATCAATAGTTATCTTTTGTTCTCACTCTCACTACATCACCAACTCATCTTCTTTTTTCTTTGATGGCATTTCCTACAGGTCCCCAAAGTAAGACACGGACCCCAAACTTAGGGGTAAAGTTCAGAAGTACAATTCTGGACTAGAAACTAGCTTGAAAACTCATACCAAGGCTATTTGCTGTAGTGAGTTTTCTTCATCCTGCAATAAGGTAGTTTAATGAAGAGTTCAAGGTGCCTCTCTGAATCATTAGGAAGCAGACAACCATTCTGTGACAGAATTATGAGAAGATAAAAGATAAAGCTTTGTCAAAGAACTGAGCCTCCCATCACTAGATGGAAGTATTTGGGCAAAGACTCTACTCTTACACTAGGTGCAAAGTTAGATTAGACAACATAAAGACCCTCCCAACTTGAGTACATAATTTCTTTTTTTTTCTATACCAGATTTTTAAATATTTCATTTCCCCCCAAGTACATGTAAAAACAATTTTTAACATTAGTTGTTTTTGTAAATTTTCAGTTTCAAATTCTATTCCTACCTCCGTCCCTTCCCTGTTCCCTGAGACAGTAAGTAATCTGATTTAGGTTATACACTTTCAGTACTGTAAAACATTTCCATACTAATTATTTTGTGTAAGAAAACCCAAATAACAACAGCAGCAACAAAAAAGAAATGAAAATAATATGCTTCAGTCTGTATTCAGACCAATCAGTTCCTTCTCTGGAGGCTCATAGCACTTTTCATCATGAGTCCTTTGGAATTGTCTTGGATCACTGTATTGATGAGACTAGCTAAGTCACTCACAGTTGTACGTCATACAATTTTACTGTTCCTGTATACAGTGGCTCTGTTCACTTCATCTTGTATCAGTTCATGTAAGTCCAGGTTCTTCTGAAGTCATCCTACTTGTCATTTCTTATAGCACCATAATATTCTATCACTTATTCAGTCATTCCCCAACAATTTCCAATTCTTAGCCACCACGAGAAGTGTTCCTCTAAATATTATTGTATGAATAGGTTTTTTTTTCCTCTTTTCCCCTTATCTCTTTGGTATATAGACCTAGTAGTGTTATTACTGGATCAAAGGGTATGCATAGTTTGAGAGTCCTTTGGGCATAGTTCCAAATTGCTCTCTAGAACAGTTGGATCAGTTCACAAGGCTACCAACAGTGCATTAGTATCCCACTTTTCCCATATCCCCTCCAACATTTATTATTTTCCGTTTTGGTCATATTAACTAAACTGATGGGTGTGAGGTGGTACCTCAGAGTTGTTTTCATTTGCATTTCTCTAATCAATAGTGATTTAGAGCATTTTTTCATATAACTATAGACAGCTTTCATTTCTTCATCTGAAAAGTGCCTGTTCATATCCTTTGACCATTTATCAATTGGGGAATTATTTATATTCTTATAAATTTGTTAAGTCTATAATTTCAAGAAAAATAATATGTATGTAACCTGGGTGAAAGAAACTGGGTGTGGGCACAGGTTCTCCCTTCACCCCAGACCACTGGTCCTTTGAACTTTATGCTGGTCTGTCTTCTCAAAATGTGAAAGCGAGAGCATTCACTAGCATGTCTATTATCTCTTTTTTTTAATAAATCACAGGGAGTGGGGTTAAGGGGAGGAAAGCAGAGCACATGGCAAATTCCTCCTCTTCAACTTCAGTCAGTGAGTCTTCAGGAAGTGGGTCCAGTCTCTGTAACCCACTCAGGTAGGCACCAGGGGACATGGCCACCTCCATGGGGAGGTACGTCTCAGATGTCTGCAAAAAACCAACCTCTGTAATCTTATCAAATTAATTGAGGACCTATCAATGTAGATCAGAGACTTCCGTGACCCATCTTTGTGATAGAACTAATTATCTACTAGGGTTTTCCCTGCATTCTTCCCCCTCCCTCCCCAATATGAGTCAGATTAATTTTACCTAAAAAGGGACAAAGCTGTCCCTGGGACCTGGTTCACCTAGGCTCTCCCTTGATATAGCTTCCTGGTAGAGTCTGACCACATTGTCATAGCTTTCTGGTCATCCATGGGTTTTAGAAAGTCCCATCCAGGAGAAGCCCAGGTGTCTCAGGCTGTGTGAACATCCCAAGAGTCACCATGTACGTCTGCTGACCAGATGCATTTCCCTCAGGAGGTAAGGGAGGCTGTGTCTACCAAAGTTAATTCTAGTGTTTCCTTCCTCATATACTTTCTATGCTATAACTGAGGAAACCACTTCTTGTCAATTGTTCAATGATCTATGTGTGTCTTGTTTCATCCCAGCATGGAACCTGAACTAGCCTCTCCTCCACCCTGCAGGGTCCATTTGCCCTTACATACAGTTGGAATTGTAAAATGTTCTCTAAGCATGCTGTGAAATAAAAGGTGATATTTTGACAATTGCAAACAGAATACTGTGGTCCCTGCTGGATTTTCCAAAAGGGAACATTGCAGGATAAGAATTTGTGTCTTCAATGCTATTGAGAGGAGAAGGTGTCCTGGCCACCAGGTGATAATTATAGTTTGTATGGCAGGAATGAAGCCTGGACAATTCAAGGGCAATTCAAACAGACCACCACAGGGTGGTGCCACCTTCCAGAGCTGGGGAGCTAAGTGAGGAAGCTCGATGGCACAGAGGACAGAGAACTGAATCGAGAGTCAAGAAAACCTGAGTTCTAATCCAGCCTCAGACATTTTCTAACTATGTGACCCTGACTTCTGTCTGCTTCAGTGTCCTCATCTGGAAAACGAGGATCATAATCGCACCTACCTCCCAGGGTCATTGGGACAATCAAATGAGATGATGTTTGTAAAGTGCTCCACAAATCTCAAAGAGTTTTATAAACACTAACATTAGGGGAGAGAAAGAAGCAGTTGCCTGTCCCTCAAAACGGCCATTCTGGACCTTTTCCTGGGCTCCTTGCAGAGCTAAATTAGCAGAGAAGCATTTGATTCTATCCAGGAGACTACTATTTATTATTAGGGACCAGAAAACACAATAGTACTTAGGGTTAGCAAAACATCTCAAAGCACCTCCCAAAGGATTTGGCATCTGCGGTACCCGCTAATATGGGCTTTTTCTTAGCAGCTTTCCTTCACTTTTAAAGACATCTGTAATTCTGGGAAAATGTGATCCATATGTCTCTGGCTAGTTTATGTTTGAAAAAGAACTCAGAGTGGCTTTGTAAGTGCCATTTGTGGTAAAGGAAGGCTTGGAGGTTTTTCAAATTCATTCTCTACAAATGGCTGAGTTTGATTTTACCAGCATAACCCTTCATTTTACCCTCAAATCCTGTAGTCTTGACCTCAGAACACAGTCTTAAGAGAAACTGCCCTTCCTGAGTCTTTTCACCTTCTATTGAAATGTATGATGATCCCACTCAACCCTTGAACTTGGCTTGAAGAGAGTTCAAATGAGAGGCCTGTTTTGTTCAAAGGTGCATTGTTTTATTCAACGCCATTGGCCAGTTACCTCATGGCAGTTGTTTGCTTCTCATCCGCCACCTCAGTTTCCACAGCAAGTCATTGATGATCCTTTCATATCATTGGATAAATGGTTTTCATTTGGGAGTTTTTCTCTGAAAAGAAAAACATAAGTGAAAAACATGCTCCCCAAAATGAAATGACTTAACAAGGGGCCTTCTGAATGTCCTTGAGAGCTGAAGGCTCAGGCAGATTCAGACCAGTAATTAACCAGGTTTCCAGGAGAATTTTATAACAGATGCTTTGTTCAGAGACTTGTCTTTGAGGCACTTAACCTCCAATCCAGGAAAACTCAAGGATAAATGAAACACATTTGATGGCAGGCTCTTTCCTTGAAATACCACTGAGGACTGGCCTCCTTTCTTTGAGGTACATTTCATTTATTCATAAGTTGTTTTTGTTAATATATGCCAATATAATTACATGAAAAGAAAATACTTAATTGGCCTTAATTAGTTGAGAGTAAAATTAAATGAGGTTTTTTTTAATTTCTTTTGATTTGAAAATATTTCATGGGTAGAAGTTTTGAAAGAGAAAAGTCATTAATTCTAGGTACAGAGAAAAAATCAATCATGGAACTAGCCGAAGAAACTGGGAGAATATGTTGCAGAAGAATTTGACTCAGATGTGAAGCTATAATGCCATTGACCTCTGCAGAAATTGCACCAATACTCAGAGGAAACATGGTAGCCAATCAGCACTAAGGCTTTGATTTTCCTCTTCAATCTTTGCTGAACTCTTGGACCAAGTTGATTACCGACTTCTAAAAT
>CM053583.1:98959238-98970957 GCA_028627135.1 Pseudochirops cupreus | reverse complement strand
TTGTTACAAATTGAATATAACCCACAGGTTGAGAACCACTAGATTAGAGTTATGTGGAAAAAAGCTGACCATTTGCTGATGGGCATGCCTAATTATTGTTGTCAAGCATAGCCCCGATCAACTATATCTCTGCGGTCTGCATGGCAGGCAATTGGCTATTTGCTTTCTGATTTTACAATGATTTCTTTGGTGTATCAGTCTCTAGGACATGAAGGATTTCCTTGGAAAAGATCTCAAACCCTTTTTGCCTTCTTATCTAAACTATTCTCATTCATTTTTAGTCAGCTACAGTGGCATTCTTGTAATCTTTGAGCACAGGACCTCATCTCCCACCTCTGTGCCTTTTAACTGGAGTCCCTCATGTCTAGGATGCTCTGCCCTCTCATCTTACACCTCAGTATTATTTCCTGGCTTCCTTCAAGACTTAATTCAAATTTCACCTTCTACAGAAGGCTTTTCTGGGTCTCCCCAGCTACCAATTCCTTCCCATTTCAGATTGCTTTCATCTGCTCTGTATATATCATCAATAGACCTAGTTCTTTCTATATCTTCCTCAGTAGAGCATACACTACTTGAGGTCAGGAACTGCTTTTTGCCTTTCTTTCTCTGGTCCTTGGGACAGTACTGGGCATATAGTAAGTAATTAAAGGCTATTTGACTGGTTGATGGGACTTGTGGGATGGTTCTGACTTGTGATTTCATCAGGGGTAGGGGACTTGGAGGGGGGAGGTGTTGGAGAGAGGAATTCCCAGTCTGGAATCTCCATCCACTGATTCCCATCAACAATTTACAGTTTTAGAGAGGACACTCAGGGTACACTGAGCTGTGAAAGGATCTCCCCAGAGTCACACAAGGCAAGGATCTGGGGTAGGACTTAAACTTTCCTTTCCATATCTTCCCATAAATCCTTCATTAAAAATCCTCCCAATGTACTAGAGGCCATATATTCAAGGCATAGAGCTTTGTGATCTAGGAGGATTTAGTGGTTTGGAACTCACTGTGAGTCAGCAGTGTGATGCAGCCAAAATAGGTAAGACAATGCTGGGCTACATCGAGTGGGCATAGCCTCCATGAACAGGGAGATGATGGTCCCCTGTATCTGGTCTCAGCAGACCTCATTCTGAAATATCATGTTCTGGCTTAAGGGCCACCATTAAGAGAGACATTAATGAACTCAAGAGTATCCTGGATGGCAAAGAGCCTTGATCCATGTTATATGAGGACTAGTTGAAGAATTTGGGATGTTAGACTTAGAGAAAGAAAAACTAAGGCGGGGGAAGGGGGAGAGAGACATAATGTTTGTCTTCAGTTATTTGAAGGGTTGTCATGAGGAGGGTTGAACAGACTTCTTCTATTTGGCCCCAAAGGGCAAAACCAGAAGCAATGTGCAGAAGTTTCAAAGAGTCAAATTTAAACTTGATATTAAGAAATGTTCCTAAAAATTGTTGTTGTTTAGACATCTCTAACTCTTTGTCACCCCATTTGGGATTGTCTTGGCAAAGATACTGGAATGATTTGCCATTTCCTTCTCCAGCTCATTTTACAGAGGAGGAAACTGAAGCAACCAGCATGAAATGACTTGCCCAGGGTCACACAGCTAATAAGTGTCTGAGGCTAGATTTGAACTCAGTTCTTCTGACTCCAGGCCTGGCACTCCATGCACTGCAGCACCTAGCTGCCTAAAAATCAGAGCTATATGAAAATAGAATGACCTTATTGAGAGGTAACAGGTCCTCCCTGGTAGTCTTCAAGCAGAGGCTGACTGACCAAATATATATATTATAGTAGGGATTCCTTCTGTAGATGAATTGGGCGGCATGGCCACTCAAATCCTTTCCAGCTCTTCAATCAAAGTCTGTGATTCTGGTCTTTGACTCACTTGCTTTTGAGGACAGCACTATGTGTCTAGATTGGTTAGTTCTGGTGATAGCTAGGGGTGAGAAGAAAGAAAATGAGAAACTATGTCTTGATACTTAGTCAAAAAAAAATCTAAAAAGTCATCTAAGTCTATTAGCACCAAATTCCACATTATTCTAATCTCAACAATGTTACTCTACATATGTTGGGGTGAAGGGATGAGGGAGAAAGAAGCAACAAGAAATATTTATTAAGTACCACTTCTGCAGAAAGCTGTACCAGGAGCAATAAGAGATACAAAGTTTGGAGGAGATTCAGACCCTGCCTTCACAGAACTGACAATAAAACAAGTGAATTTGATTATATGCATGTAGGAGGTTGAACAAGGGAGCCTGGTCAACCTGATGTGCTTACCTGAGAAAAGAGCTACCAATTTGTACATTTCCCCATGCAGAGTGTGGACATGCTCGTTAGCACTTCATTGAGAGCACTGGGGACATCTTCTATGCCTACATATTTGTGGGGCCATTCTGAACCATTTATACCTCATTGGGATGATTGAGTCTAAGATCTGCTGGGAAGAGTTTGAATGCTTCTAACTATTATGGATAAAGCCAGCTCAAACAGGACTCTAGAAAGTTGGTTTTTAAATGGTCAGTGTGAGCATTTACATATCAGAAATTGACAAATGCTACAGATCTGGGCTTGATTGTATTGTTTTGTTGGTTATCTAGAATAATAAAGGGATGCAGAAAATGTGAGTAACTCAAATTCAACTTAAAAGCATGTCATACACACAGCTTTTTTTCTCAGAAAGCTGTTTATTAAACCTTTAGCAGCACATTACTGGAGCCAACCCCTTTGTACTATGTCTATGAAAAGAAATTAGAGTTAGAGAGAGAGAACTGTAGCAGAACTAGAAGCCAATCTAGGTGTAAATATTGGGGATGGCAGTGGAGGGAGATCAATGTCTCTGGATATCCTCACCTTGCAACACACACAGCCACTGCTCCAATGCCTGACACACACAAAAATTATAAGAAAAAATTATACAAGATACATGCAGTAGAGAATTGTTTTAAAGCAAACTGCTACACAAGATCCCAGAAGAAACTTATTATTGATGAGGATGGGGAGTGAGAAATCACAAAAGGCTTCACTGAAGAAGTGGAATGTAAATTGGGGTTTAAAAGTATGTAGGAGCTAGGAGGCAAAGAGAGGACCTACAGTATTACGTTAAAAGACTACCAATTTCCATAAGAGGAAATTCACAAAAGCATAATAATTGTAATTATTATAATAAGCATAATTATTATAATAAGCAACTTTGAATGTTTCCCCTCTGGCTTAACTTGTCCCTCACCCTGTCCTATCAAATCTTTTAAAAGAAGGAATATGAGGATGTTGTCCCAGAAAACTTTACCCAAGTGTTTAGATATCCTATAAATTAGTACTAACAGTCCCACCCTGGCCACTTGAGGGTTAACAGGGAAGGGGTGGCACTATATTCTAACCATAAAATTAAGAACTCAACAGACAGAAGCACATTGAATCCTGGTCCTAGCACAGTTACCAACTCATTAGGAGATCAAGTGAGGGTATATATGTAAAGTTATTTGCAAATTTTTGAGTGGTATTCAAAAATTAGCTGTTATTGTCATCATGGTAGGTAGGTCCTCTTTCATTATTTATGACAAAAGTAGACAGCTTCCCCCCACACTAAATAGTATTTTACTTTTCCAATTACATGTAAAGACAGTTTTCAATATTCAATTTTATAAGTTTTTAAGTTCCAAATTTTTTTTCTCCTTCCCTTCCTCCACTCTCCACACCCCAAGACAGCATGCAAGCTGATATAGGCTATACACATATAATCATGTTAAACCTATTTCCACATTAGTCATGTTGTGAAAGAAGAATCAGAACAAAAGGGAAAAGTCCCAAAAATGAAAAAAAAAAGAGAGAGCAAATAGCATGCTTCAATCTGCATTCAGACTCCATAGTTCTTTCTCTGGATGTGGAAAGCATTTTCTATTGTGAGTCTATTGTAAGGACATTAATAAGCTAGAGAACTGAAGAACTAAGTGTATCAAAGTTGGTCATCACACAATGTGACCAGTACTATGTCCAATGTTCTCCTGGTTCTGCTCACTTCATTCAGCTTCAGTTCATGCAAATCTTTCCAGGTTTTTCTGAAATCTGCCTGTTCATCATTTCTTATAACCTAATAGTATTCCATTACATTTGTATACCACAACTTATTCAGCCATTTCCCAATGATGTGCATCCCCACAATTGCCAATTCTTGGCCACCACAAGAAAACTGCTACAAATATTTTTGTAAATATAGGTCCTTTTCCCTTTTTTATGATTTCTTTGGGATACGGATCTAGTAGTGCTATTGCTGCATCAAAGGGTATGCACAGCTTTATAGCCCTTTGGGTATAATTCCAAAATGCTTTCCAGAATGGCTGGGTCAGTTCACAACTCTACCAACATTGCCTTAATGTTAAAAGTAGATAGCTTTGATCCGGGTTGTAGGTAGAGGTATGTTTGCACATGTATGTGAATGTGTGTTAAGTATGCAAAGTGTGAAAGAAAATACTGGTTAAATCTCTCAAAACTAGACCAGGACTAGAGTTAGGTAGGACAGGTAACACACGGTGTGGGGAGGGAGGAGGGTGCAAAGGATGTTTTTGAATACTTTAGTGCCCTTTTACAAATGCACATATTTTTTATCCCAGGGGATCTCACTCTTCATAGTGAAAAGCTATGGCTCCAAAGGAAGAGGAAAGCCCTTTTTCCATAGCTTCTGTTAATGCAGAAAGGATTATTTTTTTTTTTGGTTTGTTTTTTGGGTTTGGGGTTGTTGTTGTTGTTGTTTTGCTTTTTGGAGGGGGGAAGGCTAGGCAATTGAGGTTAAATGACTTGCCCAAGGTCACACAGCTAGTAAGTGTTAAGTGACTGAGGCCACATTTGAACTCAGGTCCTCCTGACTGCAGGGCCAATGCTCTATTCACTGTGCCACCCAGCCACCTTGGATTATTATGATTTTAAAAGTGCCAAACTGACAAATAATTTATCTTCCATTTAAACATGGCTAGCTTCCTAGAGACCATTCATTCCATGCATCTAGCTAGTATGAAATGGGCTCTCCTTCTCAATGATGATGGGGAGTTTTCAAACTGGTTTTGTGTGTGTGTGTGTGTGTGTATGTGTGTGTGTGTGTGTGTGTGTGTGTGTGTGTGTGTATTTGTGTGTGTGTGTGTGTGTGTAAAATGGGTTTTGGAAGGAAATGACTACTGCCATCTACCTAGACCAAGTAATGTTAGATGCAGCTGACTTTTTAGGAGATGGCAGGGCAGTTGTGGAGAGAGTAACAAACTTGGAGTCAGGATAATTTGGGAGTCAAATCCTATTTCAGATGTTCACTGGCCATGCGACCCTGGGCAAAGCCTATAACTTCTCTGAGACTCAGTTTCTTCACAGGTAAAATTAGGCTAAGGATAGCAACTACTTCATAGGTTTGTTTCACCAATCAGATGAGATTAAGTATTTAAAGCACTTTATAGACCATTAAGTATCATATAAATGAGGACAATTATTATTCTTAGCTGTTCATACCATAACTAGAACATAGTTTTGGTTCCAGATCCTACAGGCTAGAAAGGACACTAATCAGCTAGAGAATATCTGCAGAGAGTCACCTAGAATAGTGACGTATGGTACTTGAGTCCATCCCACATCAAGGATAGTTGAAGGAATTGGGGATGCTTAGCCTGTAGGGAGTGGGGTGGGGCATGAGAGCTGTCTTCAGTACCTGAAAGGCTTTCATTTGGAAATGTATTAGACTTGCACTGTTGTCACAGAGGGCAAAAGGAGTAACAATTTGTAAAGAGACAGATTTAGATCTGATATAAGGAAAAACTTCCTGACAATTCAATATCCCAAAATGGAATGTACAACCTCCAGAGGTAATGAATTCCCCTTTACTGGATGTTGTCATGCAAAAGCCAGATGATGATTTGTCAGGTATGTTTTAGTGAGAATTGTTTTAAGTCAGTGGTTCTCAACCTTCCTAATGCTGTGATCCTTTAATACAGTTCCTCATGTTGTGGTGACCCCCAACCATAAAATTATTTTCGTTGCTACTTCGTAACTGTAATTTTGCTACTGTTATGCATCCTAATGTAAATATATGATATGCAGGATGTATTTTCATTGTTACAAATTGAACATAACCCACAGGTTGAGAACCACTGTTTTCAGATATAGATTAGACTAGATGACCCCCAAATTCTCTTCCAATGCTAAAATTCTGTGATTCTGTGAGAACAGGATATAGCAAATCTTTCATTTGGATCATGGAGACAACACACCAATAAAAAGGTCCCATTTGATCTGGTACCAAGCATGTGCAGCTCAAGACTTTCATGTGACTAAGGGCAACCACATCTTAAATGAGCCACTTTTTTCCCCACATAGCAAAAGGAGAACTGGGGAGCTGATTGTGCCTATCCAACATATATTAAGAAAGCATACAAAACAAATGTGGGAAATCAAGAAGATTTTGTTGTTAAACCTGAGGGATAGAGATGGTGACCAGCTGTTGTACAAGGAGAACCAAATATGAAAATTACTCGTATTATAGCTTGAGTGGTTAACATTGAGGTTTATACCATTCCCCAAAGGACAAGTGGTCAAAGCATGTGAATAAACAGTTCTTAAAAGAAGAATTGGAAATTTTTAACAACCATATGAAAGATTACTCCAAATCATTAACAATGAGGAATGCAAATCAAAACAACCCTGAGATTTTTACCTTGCACCCAAAAAATGGGCAAAGATGACAAAATATGGAAATAGTTCATTCTGGAGGGGAAAAAATGGAAATATTATATTCTGTGAAAAGATAGGCACACTAATCTACTATTAGTGGAGTTTGGAATTGGTTGACCCATTATGGAAAGCAATTAGAATTATGCTTTAAGAAAAAGTGACCCAAAGATCACATTGTTAGGCAAATGTCTCCAGGAGGTTCCACAAATCCTATATATACCAAAATATTGGTAGCACCACTTTTTGTGGGAGCAAAGAATTGGAAACTGGGTGCCTATTGATTGGAGTACGGCTAAAGAAATCGTGGCATATGTAATGGAACAAATTATTTATATGCCATTTCTTAAATGAGAATATGAAAAATACAGAGAAATAAGAAAAGACGTATATGAACTAATGCAAACTACATAGAAGCAGAGAAATTAAGTGGGAGAGAGACAGACAGATAGAGACAGCGAGAAAGACAGTGACAGACAGAGACACAAAGAGAGACAGAGACAGAGACAGAGACTCTACAACAATATCAGGGGAAAGAACAATAAAAATCAAACTGAAGGGTATGTAATTACAGTGCCCAAGTTTGGCCCCAAAAGAAGATCTGAGAAAATGTGAACTCCCTTCAGTGGAAATGTGAGGGACTATGGGTGTGGCAAATTATATATGCTATTAGACGTGGTGCATATGTTATTTGGTTTTGTTTTCTTCTCTTTCTTTTCAAATTTTTATATTTGCTAGGATAAAAAAAAGGCAATAATTAATAGAACAGCAGGATTAAAAAAGTGAGACTTGTGAAACCCTGCTTAAGGTCGAAGGAAAGGCGAGAGGATTTCTGTCTTTGGAAGTCTATGAGAAACAGGATGGATGGCATATGGCTAGAATTGTTTATGAGAAGTCCCTCAAATACCAAGGGCTGGACTAGGTGATATCTCAAACCATTTCTGAATATTTGGGGGATTTTGATTTTTAATTTTATCCAAAAAGAAAAAGAAACAGAAATGGCCACTGGTAACTAAACTGACTTCCATCAAGCACTCCTATTAATTTTTTCCAATCATCCATTTCTATGGGGACTTAGAAACAACTTATCCATACAAAGTTGGGGTTTTTTTTAGTAAGGTTTCCTACAGCAAAGAGGAGACATTCAGTCTATGTTTAGGTGGGGTCTTTTCTAGGGAACTCATAGGACCCTAGAATTTAAAACTAAAAGGGACCTTGGAAATCATGGAGTCCAATGAGCTGAGTTTATGGATGAAGCAATTCAGGCCCAGAGAGAAGAAAACAATTTCCCCAAGATCACTCAGAGAGTAAGTAGAAATTTTACATCTGAACCCAAATTCTCTGACACTCAATTTGATATTCTTGCTGCTAAAGACTTATGGGAATAATAAAATCTCAGAGTTGAAAGAGAGCTCATAAGTCATCTAGCTAACTGTCACCCAAAGTATAAGCCCCTCTAGGATATTCCTAACAAGCTTCTATTTCAGTGGTTCTCAACCTTCCTAATGCCCTGACCCTTTAATACTCATATGTGGGCACATCTGCATGTGGGCAGACCCGCCTGGAGACAGATAGAGGAGCAGTGTCTCAGATCCTAAGACCATAGGAAATATGTGTTTTCTGATGGTCTTAGGTGACCCCTGTGACCCCTGTGAAAGAGTCATTTGACCCCCAAAGGCATCATGACCCACAGGTTGAGAAGTGCTGTTTTATTTAAAGGCATCAAGAGAGGAGTCTTTGGTACCAGCCTGGACCTTCAGGAGGTACCCTGAGAAGCAGTATCTCTTCTTTGAGATGGAGGAAAAGATAGTCATTCAGGGTGATAGTGCAGAAGAAATATAATATATAATGAACAACACTTAATGCAGCACCTTTGCACATAGTAGGTGCTCAGTAAATGTTCAGTAGATAAAGGAATGAATGAATGAGTGAATAGTTGAATGAGAATTAGGCAGTAAAGGTCTTCTTCTGCTATTGACTTGAAGAATCAACTAGTCCCTGAACTCATGTTTAGTCCCCAGGTGCTAATTTATTTTTGGAATGTTTATTTGCCTACTATGTGCCCAGTCTTATGCTAAAGAAGGAGAAAAAAAAAATTTAAGTACAAAACACAATTACTGCCTTCCAGGGATTTACAATATACAATCTAAGATGCTTACAACAATTAGGGAACAAGCAAGACTATATCAAACTTCATCAACATTTGGCTGCTTGGCTGCAAGGTTGTGTGCTAGGTCCTGTGGAAGGATACCAAAAGGAATGAGATGGTCACCAACCTCAGGAATTTGTAATAGCCTGAAAGGACAAGACATATTCAAAGTTAGATTTGTTTTTTCTCCACTTAATGGAGACCTGAACATGCTTGTAAATAGAGGGAAAGAAGCCAGTGGAGATGGAAGATGGAAGAAAAGGGGGTGGGGCAATCATGAAAGGAAGAGAACACCCAGGTATGCTAGGAGAGGATGGGATCAAGAGCACAGGTGGAAATGAGAAGAAATCTTTCTTTAAGACTGGATAGGGAAGGTGAGGAGGAGCTGGAAGGGACCTTTGACTCCACCTCATTCAAGCTTTTCGTTTTACAGATGAGTCCCTAAGGACCACAGAGGTAGAAATTAAATGACTTATCCAACGTCACTGGGGGTATGTATGGAGAGGAGATTCAAACCTACGTGCTCTGATTTCTTCTAATAACAAAAGCATACCAGTGAACACTTTGGCCATCTACCTGCCATCCCTCATCTTTCTCCAGACCATCTTTCTCACATTTTCTGCAAACAACACAATGTAATCTGCAAAGAGGATTTATTTGGAGTCATTAAGTCAAGTAAAAAAATGTTTTAAAGTTTATTTTTTCTCAATCCTAAATATATTCACAGATAGTTGAATAAATTATAAATACTCTCAGGGAACTAGCTCATGAATATTTAGCCATTCCATTAAAAAAAAAGTTAATGTCCATTAAAGCTCAGGGTATTTTTGTGTGACATTGCTAGATAAAACACACCCAACTGGCCATGCATATTGTATGTGCTGACTGCTGTCTTATATTAAAAAGAGAATTATGTAGCAACATTTTGGAGGAACATTCTTTACTTTCCTCAAATAATTTTGGTGAGATTTTCATTCAGACAGAATGAGGCCCAAAATGATTTGGGTGCTCTTCAAAGCTTCTCTCAAGGTTTAATCCCCTGTCCTGCCTCCCTGTCTCCTTCAGAGAGAAGTACAACGCTATACTCCAATTGTGACTCCCTGGAAGGGCGCCATTTTGAATTTCAGGGGTTCCATTACTTTTACATAACAGATTACTATTTCTTGCTATAAATCCAGAGGCCTTGGAAATGATCCATGTCACAAGAGTAGGACAGAAAATGAGGTCTGTGACCAAAATATCCCATGTGGATGATCTTTCCATAAAGTCTTCCTGTTTTGGGCACGTAGCTTCCTCACCCTGTCAGGCATCCTTTATTTCATTGTCATGTAATCATAGCCTTTTAAAAGTCCCTTGAAAAAATATCCAACCCTAACGCTCCATATAGATTTTGCAGCCTTGAGCTTGTACTATTTCAGACTTAGCCAAGATATTCTAAATAGGTGAGAGAATCAGATGGGGCACCATTGCTCTTCATGGAACTGAGAAATTTGTGTTCTTTCCTAGAACTTTTTAGTTCCATTAAAAATATCATTTTTAAACATGTTAAGCTGAACGTTAATTAAATTTTCTCCATCTTTGCTCACAAGTAGCATTCTGGGGCCTATTCCAACTGCACAGGCCAAAATAATCAGCTGTCACACCGGATTTAAGACCTTTCTGTGAACTTTCCTAGAGCCCTAAGCCCTCTTGTTATTATTAAGGATAGAGTCCTCATATAATTAGCAGTGTTCATGTTATTAAGAAAAATGAGGACTTGCTTCTCTCCCTTTTTTTTTTTTGGCTCTAGTGTATAACCCAGCACACCACTTTTAGCTGGCTGCCTTGTTATTTGAGCTCATTTTCCCTGATTTTTCTAGGAGAAAAGGAGAAGGATATTTATCTTTTTCCTTCCCTTAGATTCTTGCAGGAGAAGCAGACATCCTGCCAAGCTGTTTCCCACTACCTCAGTCTAGGTTACTCGATCTGAGGCCAACAATCTGATCTCACTAGAGCTTATAAGGGACTTGACACAGCGACCTGAAGGACTCTGTAACATTTCAGCCCTGTTTCTCAATTCTCTGGCTTCTGTCTAAGGTAAATTCAGGAAGATGGTGGAGAGAAGTTAATAAGATTTTCTTTTATATTTCATAAAGATTTGGATACCATATGTGTGGGTGTGTGTGTACACACATGGACACACATGTGAACTCATTTAAAAATGCCTCGAACTCTTTCGACACAAGTGCCTCAGGCTTTTAAAAAAAAACATAGTTTTTCAGGCCCCAAACTACATTGGGGTATCTAGTGAGATTGGGGGAGGTCATTCTCCCGGTAGCCCCACAGTTACATTTGTATGTGTTCCATAGGTGTTTCTGGGGCCATTGTGACTGGTACACACAGTTCCCAAAGCTATGATAATTGGACAGTGGCCAAAGAATACTAGCATGATTGGTTTGCCTTGTACATGTCCTCAGAGAGTATCTGGCATCAAAATACTACAATACTACATAATACAATTCAAAGCAAAACAAAGTAAGAGACATCTATTAAGTGCTTATTATATACAGAACACTGTGCTAGACGTTGAGAGAGATAGAAAATTTAGATAAGACGTGACCTACATGGAGTTTACAATCTACTAGGGAAATATACAAATGATGACAATAAATAAGATTATATCATAAATGAATAAGAGAGCATTTTGTTTTATGTGAGGCCTGAGGTGGAAGAGAATCAGGCAAGTCTCTCTGCAAAAGGTGTTGTTTGAGATGGACTCTGCAGGAAATTTAGATGGGCAGATGAAGATTGTCAGGTAGGACTTTCCAAGAATAAGAAACATCTTGAGCAAAGGTCAGAAGCATGAGAGCTCAATGTCTGTTTGTGGGTGTTGGGGGA
>CM053583.1:98926596-98958738 GCA_028627135.1 Pseudochirops cupreus | reverse complement strand
GAACGAGGGTGCGTGTGTGCACATGTATGTGCACGCGTGTGTGCACATGTTTGTGTGTGTTTCTAAAAGAGGAAGTGACCAAGCTGCCGAAAGGATGAGGACTGAAAAAAAAAGTCACTGGCCCTGATGATTAGGAGGTGATCGATGACTTTGAACAGTGAAGTTGCAAGGGGCTGAAGCGAGCTTGGATAGAGAGGAAGTGAAAGCACCAACCCTAGATAACTTCAAGAAACTTAGTGATGAATATGGAAAGAGTTTTGCATGACTTTACATACATTATGGGTATTATATTTGCTTTCCTTCTTAATGGATAGGGATAGGACGGGAAGGAGAGAATTTGGAACTTAAAATTTTAAAAAGAATGTTAAATTTTAAAAGTATTTTTAAAAGATTTTTTTTTATTTTGTTTTTCTTTTTTGGAGGGAGGAAGGCAGGGCAATTGGGGTTAAGTGACTTGCCCAAGGTCACACAACTAGTACGTGTATCAAGCATCTGAGGCTGGATTTGAATTCAGGTCCTCCTGACTCCAGGGCTGGTGCTCTATTCACTGTGCCACCTACCTGCCCCTAAAGATTTTTTTTAATAGAGATATGGGATAGTACCTGAATCAATCAATAAAAATGTATTAAGCACCTACTACTATCTGCCAGACACTGTGTTAAATGCTAGGGATACAAAAGAGGCAAAAGGCAATTCCTGCTCTCAAGGATCCTACAGTCTAGTGGGGGAGACAATATGCAGACAACTAACATACAAAACAAGTGCTATGATGGAGTAAAAGGAAATAATTAGCAGAGGGATGATGGAAAAGTGTGTGTGTGTGTGTGTGTGTGTGTGTTCGTTTATTTTTTCTAGAACTGGGAATACTTCGGTATGTTTGTAGGGAAGACAGGAAGTAGCTACTGGCAAGGAGAGAGATTCAAGATGCATGGGGTGGAGGGTCACTTCTGGATCGAGTTCCAGGAAGAGGAAGGAGGGAATGGAATCAAGAATTCAAGAAAAAGAATTAGCCCTAGTGAGTGGTGGGAATATCCTTTCTTCTGTAACCAGAGGGAAAGAAGAAAAAGAAGGTGAGGATTCTGAAAAGGTATGAGGGAATACACACAAAATGGCCTCCATCTTCATGGTGGAGAAGGAGGTTAGATGATCTACTGTAAATGGATTGGTTGGGATGGGAAGGAGAGGAGGGTTTGAGATATGGCTAGTAGAAAAGGTCTGCCATAGTAGCAGTGACTAATGAGGACAGGAATCAGTAAGGGAAGGAAAGATTGTCAAGCTGAGGTTATACACCATATGTCTGGTCCAGAATTTACATTGAGGCTTATGTAATGATGCACCCACATCAAGATATTGGTGTTCTCTTTCCTCCAAATGGGGTGTTCACCTAAAAGCTAGCATGTGTTAAACAAGTAGCCCAGACCCAAACACCCAGCTCAGAATCCTAACATGCAATGACCACTTACAGCTGGGTCTAGTTTGGGACACCAAAGATCTGTTTGAAAAAACAAACACAGAATAGGGTCCAGCTGTCTGGCCTGGGTTAGAAGGCTCACATTTAAAAATAAAAATGTTCCTATATGTTTTCCAACTGTTCCCACTTTAGAGCGTGGTTGTAAAATTGACCCGTGCAATCAATGAATCAGGGCAGTTCACCAGTCTGTTTCAGAATAATGAATCAATAGATGGGAAGACAGGAGGCATCTGGCCTCTAAACAGTGAGATCACAATATGATATAAATGTCATCACAGGATCTTGGGATTTTTCCAAAGATGGAGATAGTTCTATGAACTTCTTCCTGAATTAGAAGAGGTCTAGATTGCCCCACATACTGTTCTTTTCATTCATAAACATTTTTACTATTGTTCTTATTTACTGGGTGCTGACAATCTCCTTGGTACTCTATAAAACCCAGAGTGTTACCATCTCTCTACCTAATTAGTATATTATAATTCATAGGATCAGAGTTTTTAGACCTGGAAGATTATTTAATCCAAATCCAATCCAAATTCTTCATTTTACAGATGAGTAAAATGAGACCCAGAGAGACTAAAACTTCTATGCAATCCCTGAGAATAGAGGATCAGCCTAGAAAGGGTAGTTTTTTGTTGTTTTCAGTTGTATCTGATTCTTTGTGACTCCACTTGGGGGGTTTCTTGGCAAAACTACTGGAGTGTTTTTCCATCTCCTTTTCTAGCTCATTTTACAGATGAGGAAACTAAGGCTAAAAAGGTTAAGTGATTTGCCCAGGGTCACACCTAGCTAGTAAGTGTCTGAGGCCAGATTTGAATTCAAGAAGAGTTTTCCTGACCCTTCCTGCTCTAACCATTGTACCACCTAGTTCTTCTCCAGGGAATATAGATGTTTAGTTTAAATAAAGGGGAAAAAGCATAAAGAAATTCATGGTCACTCTCAAGTTCTTTGCATCATTATGAAATGGCATGCCAGTTTTGGTGTTTTTTTAAATTTAATTATAATAGTGAAAATCTTTAATCTTCACGTATTCTTCAATTGGAGTAAAAAGCTGAAACCTTTATAAATATCATCTGATTTTTTTTTAAAAACAAGCAGCTAATTACTACAGCTGCCTGGCCTAAAAGCTCAGCCACAATTGCTGCATGGACGAAAATTCTCCAAATGTTCACATTTGATGCCCTTAGCCAGTGCAGAGGGCAAAACTGGGGTGTGGGCAGAGACCGCACAGAAGATTCCTGGGAGTCTATCAATAGAATCTGCAAATTTTATAAGAGGCTCAGGATTTGATGGAACGTCAGCCTAAGAGCTGAAGTTTCATATTTCTGCTCCCAGCTCTACTTCCAGGCTTGTCAAATGAGATCACCTATGTAAAGGACTTTGCAAACTTTAAAACATAATATAATCGATACTAGCTAGTCTCATTGGTGGAGGGGATCCAAGCAATTCCTGAGCTCAGAGGACCTTTCATGGAGCTGGGTGAGCATGCTGCCGAGTGGCACAGATTTTGTTAGGCTCATACAACAGCTTTTAATTGGCCCCCATGAGTCCCTGTACCCCAGGAAGAATTGTGTTGAAGATAATTGTCAGTACCTTTGGAGGAATCTTCCTTCCATCCCATGCATTCCCTAAGAAAAGCTCTATAAATGACTATTCCTTTTTTTGGGGGGGGGGGTAGGGAGAGGGGTCTGTTCTCAGTGAATACACTCTTTTTCCTTGGTCTACCAGCAGGAAGAGCAAGGGAAAAAGGATTTCTCTTGCCTCCCCAACCCATCCGTCAGCTGTGGCCAGTACTCATTGGTACATGGCAACAGGGATATTCGCTGGTGTAGATAGCCTCGTGTCTTTTTGTTGTTGCTGTTGTTACTTCTGCCTTTCAGTTTTCCTTCCTGAGAACAGGTCAGAAACCAGCAATCCAGAGATATGGATACTTCCAACCTTGCTGAACTTGAGTACCTGGTCAATACAGATTCGCCAGGATTCACAGTACAAGTCATCCAAGCTCCTTTGATTTATGGAATATCATATTCCATGCCCTCCCATCTTTTAAAGTAGAAGCTGCAAGGTCCTGTGTAATCCTAACTGTGGTTCCATGATATTTAAATTGTCTCTTTCTGACTGCTTGCAGTATTTTCTCTTTGATCTGGTAATTTTGGAATTTGGCTACAATATTCCTTGGTGTTTTCAATTTGGGATCTCTTTCAGGAGGCGATCAGTGGATTCTTTCTACAACTCTTTTTTCTTCTGGTTCTAGGACCTCAGGGCAGATTTCCTTGGTGATTTCCTGAAAGCTGCTGTCCAGGTTCTTTTTCTCATCGTGGTTTTCAAATAGACCAATAATTTTTAAATTGTATGTCACACGTACAAATCATACAAGTCTTGTCACACATTACAAGACAGTTATCAGGGAGAAACTAATGCAAGGGCAGTAAGGGAAGATGGAAACAGATCTTTTGGGAACCCTAAGTAGAACTGGGTGCACAGAAACTAATAAAACACAATAGGCTTTTATAGGTCCCTTATCTCAGTCAAGTAAGACCAGGCATTGGGGGAGGAAATGAGGAGCTGAGGACTGCTACTGATTCACACTGGGAGAAAACACCTGGGGAATTGGCAGCTAGTTCATATTCAGTTTCTCTTATTGAGGACCTTACTTTGGCAAGGTGACTTGGGATTTGAATTTGCCTGGTTATTTAGCAGTATGGGGAGGTTACTGAGATGAGGCTGGCCAGTTAATATTCACTTGGTGGTCTTTCCTTACTCAAATCACTGGATGCCCAGTGAGATAAACCTTAGAGTGTTATGTTAAAGATAGCTCACGTTGTCTCACTTGGTCCTCACAACAACTCTGGGAGGTGAGTGCTGTTATTATCTCCATTTTTACAGATCAGGAAACCGAGGCAGATAGAGGTTCAGTGACTTGCCCAGGGTCACACAGCTGGTATGCATCTAAGGATGGATTTGATTCAGGTCTTCCTGATTCTGGGTCTAATGTTCTATCCATCTAGCTGCCTAGATGGGAAATGAGTTCTATGAAGGCCTGCTTCTTGGAAAAACATACCACCATCAGGAAGAGCATCTTCTAGAAGGAAAGGCTAAGGAAAACCAGAGCTATGGTCCAGGCTGGTCAGTAAATCTGAATCTCATGAGTGAGCCAGACCATGCACATGTGGGGTGAATGTGAAACATCACTTCAGTAGTTCCACTACATGTCTTTTCCTTCTGAGAGGAATGTAATGAGTATAATGGGCTATCTGAGATGCGTTATGTTTCTGAATTTCTTCTTGTGTACTTTTGAGGTTTGGGGTGTCTTAAGTATTTTCTATGTGGGAGGAAATAAACCACTACCCTATGGCTGATATTTGTACTGAGTACCTCCCAGAGAGGAAGAGAGAAGCTTGACCCCCTTTAGGGGAGGGGAGATCAGGCCCACTCAAGATGAATCCAAGTCCATGGGAGCCCTGAATCTCTATAGGAGGGAGGAACCATGGTTCACATGACTAAAGCCTTTAGGGATGGGAAACCATTGTATAAGCATGCTTGTGTGTGTCATGGACCCCTTTGGCAATCTGATGTAGCCTATGGTGCCCTTCTCAGAATCATGTTTTTCAATGCATAAAATAAAGTATATCAGATTACAAAGACAATTAATTATATTGAAATAGTTATCAAAATGGTTTTTTTAAAAAACTCATGGATCACAGGTTAAGAAACTGTAGTACAATGGAAAAAACACTGCACTGGCTATCAAAGGATCTTAATGCTGTTGTTTACTAACTATGTGACCTTGGACAAGTCATTACAAGGAATATACCTCCCTTGGACTCAGTTTCCTAAACTGTAAAAAAAAAATGAAGGTATGAATGGGTGCCAAGTAAATTGAGCAGAAGCAGGGGGACAATTTGCATGAAGACATTATAGACTTAAAAAACTATATAAACTTAAACTTATATATAAACTTAAAAAACTTTGGAAGACAAGATTTCTGATCAATTCAATGACCAATTGTGATTCCAAAGGACCTGAGATGAAGCACGTTACTTGCATTCTGATACAGAAGGGATGTTGAATGAGACATATGTTTTTGGACTGGCCAATGTGTGAACACCTCACTATGCATATTTGTTACGAGGGTTTGTTTGTTGTTTTCTCAATGGGCAGAAGGAACTGGGAAGAAGAGAAAATGAATGCTTGCTAATTGTTTTTAAATCAAAATTTAATGTGTTTTTTTTTTTTAAGGATCATAAAAGTTGCCTAATCCAACCTTCATTTTACAGATGAGGAAGAGAGGGTTGAACTAGATCATTTCTATTCCTTCCAGTTCTAATTCTATGGTTCTATAAACTTGGTGATTAGAATTATAAATACATACTGAATTGGATCAAAACAAGGTCAAATGGATTTGAAATCTCTAGAAGAACCTTGCTGAGCTTCCTTGAAATCATTTTTATAGAGTGCCATTATAAGTCTTGTTTTTGAACATGAGAATAACATTCACTTTATGGGTATCCCATGTTCTAGTGAGAAAAGTATGTGTGTATAACTTTTATCTTTATTTATATAATGGATGGGGAGAAGGGTTAGTATATTCTGCAAGGCCAGGCAAAAACTAGTTCCACATTAACGTAATCAATGTGTGTCCAAAGTTTCATCTCATATACTGACACATAGATCCTTAATTCTCACAGGTCTAACACTTAAGAATTAGTATCCAGTCTCTCCAGTGCTCCAATTCATTTTCCACACTGCTGCCATATTCCTAAAATGCAGTTCTGACCATGTCATTATTCTTCTCAAGAAGCTTCAGAGGCTCCCTACGGTTTCTGGCATAAAATTTAAACTCATCTGTTTGGCATTTAAAGCCAAGAGTCTCATTCCAACCTATGGTTCCAAATTGATAACATTATTCCTTCTTGCACACTCCACATACTGGCAAGACTAGCCAACTTGGAACTACTTTGCCTCTCCCGTCCCTTTGCCTTTGCCCAGGCTGGAACACTCTCATTCTTTACCTATGCTTCTTAGAACTCCTGGCTTCCCTATCTATATAATCTTGAAAAAATGCTCTAATTCAATATTGATTATAGAAATACAAATCAAAACAACTCTGAGGTACCACTTCATATCTATTAGATTGACTAACATGACAAAGCAGGAAAATGATAAACGTTGGAGAAGATTTGGGAAAATTGGAACACTAATGCATTGTTGGTAGAGTTGTGAACTGATCTAGTCATTCTAGAGAGCAATTTGTAACTATGCCCAAAGGGCTATAAGATTGTGCATATCCTTTGATCCAGCAATACCACTTCTAGGTCTGTATCCCAAAGGGATCATAAAATTGGGAAAAGGACCCACACGTACAAAAATATTTATAGAAGCTCTTTTTGAGGTGGGAAATTGAAGGGATGCCCATCAATGAGGGAATGGCTGGACAAGGTATGGTATATGAATGCAATGGAATACTATTGTGCTATAAGAAATGATGAGCAGGCCAACTTCAGAAAAACCTGGAAAGACTTATATGAATTGATGCTGAGTGAAGTGAACAGAACCAGAAGAACATTGGACACAGTAACAACCACATTGTGCAATGACTAACTTTGATAGACTTAGCTTTTCTCAACAATGCAAGGATCTAAAACAACTCCAAAAGACTCATGATGGAAAATGCTGTCCACATCCAGAGAGACAACTGTGGAGTCTGAATGCAGATTTAAGCCTACTATTTGCTCTTTTGTTGTCATTTTGTTTTGTTTCCTCTTTCTTGTGGTTCACCCCATTGATTCTAATTCTTCTTTACTACATGACTAATGTGAAAATTTTTTTTAAAAAAGAACCGCTGGCTTCCCTTGAGGCTCACATCAAATACTACTTTCTTTCCTAGACCCTCAAATGTTAATATTTCCAATCCCCTTTCCACCAAAAGATATTCTTTTGTTCCTCCATTTCCCCCTCCTCCCCATTAGAATCTAAGCTTCTCGTGGGCAGGAACTATTTCACTTGTTTTTGTGTTTCTTAGTGCCTACCATGGTGCTTGGTCATATAGTACATGCTTAATAAAATGCCTTTTTATATTTTTACCAGACGTGATTTGATTGGTATTGGAAGTATTCACTCAGTAAGGATCTCCTTCTACCATAGCAGATCAACCCTTATTCTGCAGCTTATACTGTTAGAAAGTCATCTAAGGCATTAAGAAGATATGTGACTTTCCTAGGGTCATACAGGAAGTGTGTGAACATGGCAGGCCTTGAACCTGGATCTTCCTGGCTCTGAGACCAGGGCTTGCTCCTTTTCTCTCTCTCTCTCTCTCTCTCTCTCTTTTTCCACTGTGCCAAGCTACTTCTAAAAAGTGCTTCTTAAAATCTATTGAATTGAATTTCTTATGGGCAAATTCATTTTGTTGGTACTGTTTAGCTCTCATCTCGATCTTGCTTTTTTTTCCTTGGCTTTTCTTGACTCATGCCGCATATTCATCCATCCTTTTCTTATCTTGCTATTTCATTCCTGTATACTGACCCATCCTGAACCCCATGACTCCTGTTCTTGCTGACCTCTTTGACAAGATGACTTTCCCTTTCTCTCTTTCCAACTAAACTATGATCTCATTCTTTGACCACCATTTCATTCACCCCCATCCCCTCCCTCTTTTCTGGTATCTGCTTCCTCCTCCATGTCTGGGCATACTGGCTTGCAGCCATCAACTCTTGCCTGACCTATCATTCCCTGTCATCCAATACAACAAAACATGTGTTAGCCAGAAGCCAGCTCAGGGTGAGGGGAGCTATAAGGCAAATAAACATCATTTTGCAAGTCTTAGTCTATGGGATACTATGCGACAATTTCCCAGCTTACAAATAGGTTGTATTTCAGAAGTTGGTGTGTAAGTTAATTATTGAAATTCAAAGCACATTTTTTCATTAAAAAAAAAACACTTTCAAAATAGTGCTTAGGTTCCCAGGCTAGCCCACAAGGACCATAATGTGTTTGTACTAGAAGGACAGTGCAAATAGTTGTATTTTATTTATTCATTTTAAACATTGCTTCTATGTGAAATAGCTCCTGAGTTCCAATTTAGGATACCAAGGATACATTTCCCCCTACCTTGGGCAGGGGAGGAAGGACTCTCCTGTCTAGAAGTATGAAATGGGGAGCCTCCATCAGTAAGAACCAGGGGCCCCAAAAGACAGATAGAGACTTCCATTTGAGGAGCCAAAGTAGATGCCATTTTGCGTCAGTAACTTAACTCTACATTTGCATTGAAGAAGGCCTCTTGCTAGGTCAGTCACTAACCAGGTATTCTAAATTGGGGAACACAGAGCAATCATCCCCAGAGGTTCTGAGAGTAGAGTTAGGGGTTTACTTTCTTCCTTTGTAAGCGTAGGTCATTTAGAAATAAAATGTTCCTCAATCAGGACCTCCCTGACTTTGGCCACAAAAACCAAAGAAATTATGTTTTCTCCCTCTTTCAGGGCAGGAGTAGAGGGGTGGAATCCCACTTTGACATGTTCCTTAATTTCTAGTTAAGTCCTCAGAGAGTGAGCCTGGACAACAGAGTACTAGAACAACCCTGACTCTGCTGCTGCAATTGGGATGATGTCTCAATGGCTGCCCTTTCTGACTCTACCATCTGCTTATCCTTCACAGATTCTCTTGTGACCACCCAAATCCAGTGGTTTTCAGAAGTAAGGGGAACACCTACCAAGAGAGGTTCACCAGATAGCCAGGCATCATTTTCTAGGATTCTTGGAAGTGGTTCATCCACTTGTTGCCTATTTTGAGGCATCTTTGTTTCCTGTGACCCCTGAGATGACAATTAGATATGTTAATGGGGGGTTTGGGGGTCTGTCGTTCACCCAGAACTTCCTGTGCAAAGTGGCTATGACATGCCAAGGATATGGAAGTCTAGCAGACCCTGGTTTCCTGGCCAGATACTGCCAGCAAATGAGTAATCTTGGCTTTGGAAAATGAACATTTATTAAGTAAAATTAAATAGTTATGTTTTTATTCATGGATTCTGTCTTCTCAACTTTAAACCATGAACAATCTCTAGGATTTTGCTATCCCTGACTACCTTCAAGGCTCAGTTCAGGCATTACTTCCTATTCTAGACCATTCCTGATCCACCACCACCACCCCCAGTGATTAGTGTTCTACTATACCCAGAAATTACTTTATATTTATTACATATGTATTTTGTATTTACTTATCTATATACACATTCCAGTGAACTTGTTGAGGGATGCAACAATTATGCTTTATCTTAGTGTCTTTAGAACCATGTCTAGCACACAGTAGGTACTTAATAAACACTTCTGCTTAATTGAATAGAGTCATGCTTCTTTTTGGCATTAGATCTAAATCTGAAATGTTCTCCTACAAGGAGATTCTCAAAAGCAAATTTAGACATTGCTGGCAAATCATAAACCATTCAAAAATATTCAGCTTAGAGATGGGTTTTGGAATGCTTGGGGCTTTTTTTTATTCTTGTTATATCTTGAAATTTTAGTAGAATATGAGGTCTTTGAAGGGAGATACTGTCTCATTTTTGTATCTGCATTGCCAGCACCCAGCACGATGCCTGACACATAGTAGGCATTTAATAAATGCTCATTGCTTGATTGTTAGAAGGTTCTCATTGCCCAACATTGAATCCAGAGAAGCTGGATAGTATAGCAGGTAGAATATTGGTTATAGAGTTACAAAGACCTGTGTTCAAATCCTGCCTCAGACATTTATTAGTTGTGTGACCCTGAGAAAGTAATTTAATCTCTGTCTGCCTCAGTCTCCTCAACTATAAAAAGGGAATAATTATAGTACCTATCTCAAAGGGCTATTATGAAGATCAAATGAGTTAATATGTAGCTTCAAAATGCCCTATAAATGCTAGCCATTATCACTACCTCTGTCATCACCAATGTTCAGAGGGGCAAAAGGAAAATCAAAATTCACCTCTTGTTCCTTGCTGAAATGAAACCCCAGAAGCTTCAAGCAGCCCCCAAATACCAAAACTCTGTTGCCCATTTTCTGAAGACTGCCTAGCAGATGAGAGGGTCAAAAGTCTCCATGACATTGTCTCCTTCCTAATAATACTGCATGTTTTATTTCACATGATAAGGTTGAAAGAACCCACTTGACCGTTACATTAATAACCTTTCTTCCATCATAGAACTCCAAGACCAGAGTCTGTAAACATCTGGATCCTGCTCTCAATTGTAAACCACTGGAAAAGAAAATGAAATGATGCCTACACAAAACAACTATCTCCTTTCCAATGGGCTTCCCAGTGGTAAAAAAAAATGAATATGTCTTTGTTATCTGTTAAGAGCTAAACACCAAAAAAACAAGACTTAAAATCTGACCCATGTTCTGAGTGAATGAACTTGACCAGCCGAGGACAAAATGCCCCAAAATGAGAAGCCACAATCCCAGAAGAGAAGACAATCAAGCAGACCCCACTGATGTTGCAACCAGAGAGCTCTTCCCAAGCACAGACACACAGTCCCCACAGCTAGCATTCTCGGTAACTCCTAATTAGCAGCTCTGTTTGCTTCCAATAAGCTGCCAACCAGCCTGTAGTAACCACAGTGGCACAGGAGAGCTAATTGTTCAAAATTAGAAGTAAAAAGAAAGGCAAGGAATATCAGAGAAGAGTCCTGATGTGACCTAAGGTTAGATAACACATGTTCTATCTTCTCACCAGGCAGAAGTTTCCAAGCCCTGACCTTGCAGCTTCATTCATTCCAGATTAATTAAAGAGGTTGGTAAAGGTCAGCTTCCTCAAATAAAAAGGGACAAACAAGCAGTCATGCCATGACCAAAACACACTGGCATGCCAAGAAATGTGCAGCCGACTTCCTTGTTTGCAAATCGAAATCATAGAGAGGAGCCAAACATCATGATATTGTCAGCAGCCCCATTTCTGCACATAAAAAAATGATGATATATCTATGGCATGTGGATATTTGCATAAATAAATATTTATTAAATTATTATGTTCTTCTCTAAAGAACCCTGGCTAATAGCCTGGGGAGAAAAGAACAATTAGCAAATTCATGATTATGCTTCTGTTTAGACTTCTGTTCTTAATGCTTGCTAATTTCTTTAAGTAAAAACATGTCAGAGCAATGAGTACATGAAAATGCCAACTTGCTGAGTCCTCTTGGTATATGAAGTACAAATGCTTTCACTTTTTATTGAAGGCCAACAACAGCCCTTATCTAAGTAGAAAGAGCTTAATCCTGTGTAGCCTTGGCCATAGTCAACTACTCTGCATTCATTACAAATTTATTCATTCATGATTAACTTCATAATTTACTTCTTCGTTGAAATCTTTCTTGATTCCCCTTAACCAGAAGTTAGCTACTCCTCTCCATACACTTCTTCTGAAAATGTAAAACACGAACTTGTTTATGCTTCTCCTACACTTAACAAAATTGGATTTTTATTATTATATATATATATATTCTTGTCTTATTTCCTCTCCTAGACATTAAGCTCCTTGAGAACGTGTTTTCATTTATCTTTCACGTCCTTCATACTACAATGTAGCACAGCCTTATACATACATAGTAGATGTTTAATTGATGTCTATTGAATGAATGGGAGAATTCAGTTTGTCCAGTGTAGAGAGCAGACTATCTTCCTTTTCAAAAAAAAATTTTTTTAGTTAAAAACAAGCCTAAGACTTGCAGCTATTTGCTAAAAGACCTAGCGTAATTGAAGCACTGATCGCTAACATTCTGACACTCTCGAAGTGGACTGGCCTTGTGTTTATTTCTCAGGGTACTCTCCTCTATATGTTTTCTTACTTATCTGCCTTCCAGTACCCCAGCTCATTTTCCCATTGTCTGAAGGACAATAACAGCCAGGGTGGGGGGAGGCTGGCTCGCCAACCCCAAAGGTGAACAAAAGGATCCTGTTTTTTGGCAAGGACAGGAGGAAGTTAAAGACAGCCACGGCCTGTCCAAACTAGGAGTGATTTGACATGCCTCTAAGGAGAAGAAGCTGTGGGCCTGCTCTGAGTCAGGGCCCTCCCTGGGCATGCCACTGTATTTACCCAGTCTGATATTCTCTGAGACCTCACCAAAAAGGGTCTGGGCTAAGAATGTGCTGATTATCCACCACTCACAGGCAGCTTGCTTTGTATACAACCTGGAAACTGGGTGTCAGAAGGAATCATCCGGGCAGGAAGACAGAGACAAGACTCTTCCAGACTCCTACTGAGACAGGGAAGCCCAGGTTTCAGTCTGTCTTTGGTGACAGTGGCCGAAGTAAGAACCTAGGTCTGCAAAGTGATGAAGGTAAGATTTCCTCTCTCTTCCACCAGGTGGAGGGAATCTTGTGAGCTGTCTCCTATAATACCTGAATGGCTATGGAGCAAGGGAGCGAGAATTCAGTGCCAGCGTTAAGAGGCTGAGAATAAGAAGAGAAAAATCTCACAAGCTTCTTTCCCTCCTTCTTCTCACTTCCTCCCCTTCCTATGCACTGGGAATATCCTGAAATTCCCGTCCCCAGTGGGATTTTCTGGCTTCTTTGTGATTATAGGTTTGTCTTGCTATTGGAATCTTCTTTCCCGGACTTTCAGAATGGAAACTAAAAGTAAACCCCAACCTTTGAAAAACAGAATGCTTATGCTATTCCCCTTTCCCCAAACATTTCGATAGAAACTTTAGGAGTGATGATGATAACAGTATCTTGAATCTAAATAGTATTTTTCTTCCTGGGAGCTCAAGAGGCTTCCATAGACATTATTTCATTTTATTCCTATAATTTGAAGGCAAAATAAGAAAAGGATTATTATCCCCATTTCACAGATGCAGAAGCTGAAATACAGAAAGGCTAAATGACTTGCTCATGGGCATTCAATTTAGACCAAAAAAGGAGAAAGAAAGTGTTTTCTTACTCTGTTTGTGACTCTTTCCAGTAAGTCATCCTACTTTACCGCTTCTGCTCATTTCCTAGCAGTAGGAAGGCAACCCAGATGTCCCTGGCAGGCTCTGTAAGGTAGTTTCTAGTCAGTAATGACTCAATCCTTACCAACCTCATGCGGTACCCTTTTTATGCACTGAACATGTATTATTTTATTGTGGAATTCTTTGTGTTTGTATTATGTCTTCCTCCTCCTAGACTATAAACTCCATGAGGGCAGAGACATCTTAAATTTCGCATCTCCCTCAGCTCCTCCCCTAATGCTCTTGTTCATGGCAGAGGCTTAACAAATGTTTGTTGAATTTTAACTCAATTAAATTGTGCTGAAGGAGTTAATATAGTGCAATGGGAAAGCGCTAGATGTTGACTCAAAGAACCTGGATTTGAATCTTGGCTTTACCTCTTCATACCCATGTGATCATAGACACATCCCCTAACTTCTCTGGACCTCATCTGATATCTGAGGTCCCTTCCAGCTCTAAACCTATAATTATCTCTAATTACAAATCAACAATTATAATCTATGTTCTCAGCATTATGGTTGGTATTTTGGGGTGATGCAAATGAAGAAGATGTCCCTGTGGTCAAGGAACTTAAAATCTAGTTGGGAAAATTAGACATGAAGCAATCAGAGAATAGCTGGTTGGTGACAGTGGCCAAAGTAAGAACCTAGGTCTGCAAAGTGATGAAGGTAAGACAAGAAAGTGTGAGAGCAAGTAGTAATATGCCTTAAGCAGGTAATGCTGGAGGAATTCAGACTGAGGAAGAGATCATAAGGAATTGAACAGGGGTCCCCCCACCAAGAATAGGAAAGGAGAGAGAAAAGATGAAAGGGAAGTAAAAGGAAGAAGATTAGAAGAAAGGAGAGGAGAATAGGAGGGAGAGAGAAGAGAGGAGTAAAATTGCTATAAAAAAAAAAACTTTACAGGAGCTTTGTATTGGTGAGCAAAAAAACAAATATGCCCTGCCTAGAATACAAATAAAACTGGGAATAGGAAAAGAAAAGTCTTAAAGAACACAGAAAAATAAAAATGCAAAGAATATATTTTTAAAAACTAAGTCAAAATCACATTATCACAAAATTGACATTGCAATAAATTTTCACAAAATGTGCTCTCATTAATTGAACTTTGCAAATGACAACACATATAATGTAACATTTAAAATTGATTGCTTGCCAAATGCAATGACTTTTTGTTTTCTTACTAGAATGTTAAATTTTTAAGCTCATATAATTTTGACATTTGATCTTATTTATTTGAGAGCTAAGAAAATATAGTTAGAAATATTTTTAAATAAATCATGTTTTGTGGAAAATAGAATAGAAAATAGAATAACCTTTTGCAATTAAATAACTAAAGATTTAAAATACATATACTTCATCACAATAAGATAAAATTGTACACAAAATTCCCAAATTGTGATTTTATTCATAAAAAACTACATTTAAAAAATGAATTCAGGAAACTTGCAACTAAAAATAATAAGACTATACCATCACACTGTCAAAATACAGAATTGAATGTTTCTACTGAGATGGAAATACTCTGAAATGCTCAGCACAAATTTGCAAGCCATTATATAGAATTCTTTATGCCTAAACCATAATACACACACACACACACACACACACACACATATATATATATATATATTGTTTAGAATTATGTTGAAATATATAGTCTACTTTTAATATATAATTAGGGGGTTTGGGGTTGATTAGAGTCTATCTTGATAGAAAATGGACAAAATTTTGATTATTACTTTCCTTAAAATCCACTGATGTTAATAGAGATATAGAAATAGTACCCAAAGATATTATCAAGAAATGCAGAAGCATATGCAACAATATAGTGAGGCCCCAGGTCCCCTTCTGGCCCAATAATTTGTACTGGCTTCTCCTCTCTTCTTTACCTTAGAGGTGGGATTGGGTAGACTAAAGGGGAGGGGGAGGAATGAGGCTTGATCTCGACCTTAAGGGAATTGTAGGATTTGGGTTAGTGGCAGAGAAGGAGAAGTTGACAGACTGTTTGAAGACCTTGAAGTGGGAGTGTGAAGCAGAATAGAAAAGGAGACTTCCACTCTTCAAGGATCCCTACATAAGTCAGTCCCATTTCTGCCATCTTGACAGGGTCACACACATATTTAGATGAATGTTGTGGATGTTGTAAGCTGGCATTTTGGCCAAGCTTTTTGGCCAAATTTTGGCCAAATGCTTTTCCAAGAGAAGTTTGTGAAGGGGGCCTCCATCAGGAAGAAAATTCACAGTGGAAAGAGAAAAAATCCAAAACTATTTGTTTCTGGTTTTTTTTCTTCTTTTTATTAAATCATTGAAGACCTAGCTTTCATGTTGCTTCGAGGAGGAATGGTCCTGGCACAAGGTCATAGAATTCAGATCTGGAAGAGGATGCAATCCCCTGGTTCAACTCCCTCTGGTTTTATATATGAGGCAACTGAGATGCAGAGGGAGGTTAAGTAACTTATAAAGGGTCATACTAGACAGTATTCTATATGGTATCTGAACCAGGATTCAGACCAGGACTAACTATATATCCAGAGCCATACTTTATCCTAGGTGGACTGAGATTTGAACCCAGTTACTATTGTGGTGCAGTAGATAGAGTGCTGGGCTTGGAATCAGGAAAACTCCCCTTCCTGTGAACAAATCCAACCTCAGACACTAGCTGTGTGACCCTGGGCAAGTCACTTAACCTTGTTTGCATCAGTTTCTTCATTTGTAAAATGAACTTGAGAAGGAAATGGCAAAACAGTTCAGTATTTCTTCCAAGAAAATCTCAAAGTGGGTCAAGAAGAGTCAAACATGAAAGAAATGCCTCAAAATCCAGAGTTCTTTCGAAACAGATTTAAACTGGGGGGAGGGAGGAGAGTGCAAAATTAACATCATCTAAGAATATGAACTTAGCTTCATTTGGGTCTGGCATGTACTTTAAGTTTCTGGACCAAAGCAGCATATACAGATTACCCAAGGAAAATCGTATTTCTCAGACCTAGTAGCCAGAGCTGGGGAGCCAGTTAGCTGTAGGTTCCTGGTGAAGGTCTTGTGTTTTAATGCTGAACCACAAAGTGCTGCCTAGGATCAGAGGATTCAAAGCTGGAAGGGATGTTAAAGACAAATCATTTAGGCCAACATTGCCCTTTACAGACAAGGAAACTGAAGTGACTTTTTTATATGTGCAGAGTGAACAAGGAGAAGAAGCCACAGTAATAGTACTAACAGCTGCCCTCTATATAATTCTTTAAGCTCTGAAAAGTACATTTCATAGGTTATCTCATCTGATCCTCACAATAGCTCTGAGTAGTAAGGTAGGTGCTGCTAACTAACCTTACTTGATAGATGAAAAAGAAGAGACTAAGAGAGATGAAATGATGTGCCCAGAGACACATAAGTTTCTAAGTTCCCTGAAGGAAGATTTAAACCAGGGCTAAAAAGCCTCCACCCACTATGGCAGTGGTTCTCAGAGTGTGGTCTGGTATCCCCTGGGGATCCCTGAGACTCTTTCAGGAAGTCTGTGAGGTCCAAATTAATACTAAGATGGTTTAATTTCTACTACTGTAAATATTGATAAATATTACCAGTGGAGTGCTGGTAAATGTTTAATAATCAGCTCTCAGGAGGAAACAAAAGTAGACATGAAATACTTTTCAGTTTAATCTTCATTTTCTCTATCACTTTTAAAAGCCTAGATAAGCAACAAAACAGTGGATCAAGCCCTGATTTGTACATAGCATTTGTGATTTCTGAGGTGTAAATGTTCCACACTGAAAATTTAACAATCAGCTCCCACAAGCCCGTTCAAGTTGTCTTCAGCACACTCCTAGACATAACCTACTTAAACAAAAGCTCTTTGAGAGGAAGTATCCTTTTGTTTTTTTTTTAAGTAAAAGGGTCCTAAAACCAAAAAGAAAAAAATGAGAACTCATATTATGGGATGTTTCCTCTCTCATTGCCCTTCCTTAACATGAACTCTAGTTGGTTCTGTACATGTTACAAAAAGTTTGTCACGGAAACTTAATACCCTTGCTCCCTAGAGAAAATGACAAAGCAGGCTGAGTCCACTACAAATCGGTGTTATATAATCTCAACTAAGCCCTCACCACAACAAGGCAATGCTTTGACACTTCCTAATCCATCCATTCTCCACAACAGCTTCTTAAACAAGTTTCTTAACCTTCTCATGCTTCCTTAAACCTCCCCCCAGTTCCCCTGCCCCTACCCTTTCAGCTGAGAGCCTTGCCTTGTGTTTCACTGAAAGGATGAAAACCACTGGCCAAGATGTTCCTCTTCTCCCCTCCCCCTCATCCCTGCTCACTCAAATGCCTTCTGCCACAATCTCTGCCTTCCCTCATCTCACATAAAGAGGTAGCCCTTTGAATAGAGCACCCGCCCTGCAGTTAGGAGGACCTGAGTTCAAATCCCACCTCAGACACTTAACACTTTCTAGTTGTGTGACCTTGGGCAAGTCACTTAACCCCAACTGCCCTGCCTTCCCCCCTCAAAAAAAAAGAGGTAGCCCTTCTAGCCAAAGCAAACTCTGCTCCAAGCACAAACGATCCTATTCCGTCCCATCCTCTCCCGAAGATTGTACCCTCTGATCATCCCTAGTCACTAATCTTCCATCACTCCCTATCGACTAGCTGCTTCTATTGCCTGCAAACATGCCCATCCTCAAAAAACCCTCATTTGTACAGGATTGTTTGCATGTTGTCTCCCCAGAGACTGGGAGCTCCTTCAAAGCAGAGACTTCTTTCTCCCTTTTCTTGCATCCCTACTACTTGGCTCAGTGCCTGGTACATGGTAGGTTTTTAATAAATGCTGGCTGACTGACTGAGTAAGCTGACTTTCTTTTCAATATGAGTTAGAATTACTGTCCTGATAAGTCCACCTACAAATCTGTGTCTGGGCTCTGGAAGGGCTAAAGTGACCAACCCGCGAATCACTGTAGGAAGAAAGAAGGGATGACTTTAATGACTCAGGATGGAGAGGCTGAAGGCTCCCTGTGGCAGCCTTGGGAAAAGAAGATCTCACCCACCCCACTCCACCCCCTTTCTGAAAGTCGACCAATCAACAAGCATTTACTGAGTGCTCGCTGTATGTTAATCATTGTGCTAAGTGCAAGGGATACAAAGTAAGGTAAAAACAGTCCCTGACTTCCAGCAGCTCACATTCTAGTCAAGGAGCCCGTGACTATGACTGTCCAGCCACCATACTTCTGAAAGCCCTCACTGTCTTCTGCTCTTCCCACTTTGTATCTCTAGTCAAGCTGCAGCCGTTGAACATAGAATTCTAAAGAAAAAAACAATTAAGGTCAGCAAATTGAAACGTATACATGACACATTTGGCCCAGTTCTTTATCCTCACCTGCCCTCCCTCCCCTGCTCCTCCAGACCCTTCCATGCTGATGTGTGGGAACAGAGATGAGGAGAAAAAGGAGGGTCTGAGTCACTGTAGCAGGAAACAGGCATTAAAAATACATCAGATCTTTTTGCGGCCCTGCACAGCCTGGCTCCAGCTCCTTCCCCCAGCCTATGGAGGAGAGGACACAGGAGATGGTCAGGAGTTTCAGTTATATTTTATTTACCAAACTACCAGAAAACAATCACCCACCACCACCAAGATTTACGTCTAGGACAGATGGTGGGGAAACTCAATTCTGGATCCTCAAATACAGGGACAAGAACCCTCTTCTGCCCCTTGTTATTGAAAAACAAACTCATATATTCCCCACCCAACTCCCTGCACTTGGATCGTCCTTATAAACCTATGAAGATGAAAAGAAAGCTGATAGTGTGGATGGTCTGAACTTTCTCCTTTTACCATCCAGCCTTTGGCAGGTTTCCAGGGCAGCCAAAGCCAGGCATGATAAATGGTGAGTTGAATAATTGAGTTTTAGCTAATGTATAACTTCTCCATATGGACCCGAGTGAGGTTTACAGGTAAACAGGGGTGAGAGATTTTTAATAATACTCAGTGGAAGGGAGAACTTTCTAACCACAAGAGTTGTGTTTTTCCAGCACTGGAGGGTTTTAGACAGAGGTTATGTGGCCACTTAGTGGGATCCTGTAAGTGTAAAGGATGTTGATGTCTGAGGCAAGGATTCCATGAGATCACCTCTAAGGCCCTGCTGAGAGTCTATGGTTCTCTCAATGCCTCCTGTTGAATGAGTAGAGCTCTGATTTGGCCACATTATTTAGAATAAAGAAATCAGGCAACCTTAGAGCTGATGGGGGCCGGAGGGATCATGAAATCTCTAAATTTAACAGCTGTAAAACCTGAAGTCCAAAGAGATTGTGGCATACCCAAGGTCATACAGAGCCAGGGCTAGAACGTGGATCTCCTGTGTCCCAGGGCAGAGCTCTTTCTCCTGGAGCACACTGCCTTCTCCACCTTGTGTCTGTGAGCTAATCACAGTGTTCTCTGAGTCTCAATGTACTTATCTATTTAATGGGGTTAAGAATAGTCAGCCAGTTCTCTGCAAAGTTGCCACATGGACATGTAACTCTGTCTATCAATCGCTCAAAGTTGAGTTTTATGGCCATTGAACTGGACACAGCCTCCTTACTCTCTCCTGCAAGAAATCAAATCGAGCCAACAAATTGAGCACTTACTATAGGAAAGACATTCTGCTAGGCATTGTGATATTCCAAAGAAATATTAGAAATTTGATCTCAAAGATCTTGTATCTACTTGGGAAGGCAAACCCATAAAAATAAACCACATGAGAAACACCACCCAATTATGTACCTTTTTACCCTTTCCACCCTGCAACAGGTGGTATATTGGATAGAGTTCTAGACCTGGAATCAGGAAGATCTGGATTCAAATTCTGTTTTACATATTTGCTAGCTGTGTGACCTTGGGCAAGTCACTTAGCCACTATCTGCCTCAGTTTCCTTATCTGTAACTAGGAGTAATAATAATACCTACCTCTCAAGACTTTTTCACAGATGAAATGAAATATCTGCATAGCCTTTGTAACCCTTGAGGTTCTGAATAAACACTAACTTTTATTATTATTGTTTGTGGTTTTTAGTATTCCTTAGAGAATCAATCAATCAGTAAACCTTTATTTATTTAGAGCTCACTGTGCCTTAGGCACTGTGCCAAGTACTAGGAATACAAAAGGCAAAAGTGAAATTGTCCCTGCCCTCAAGGACCTTACATTCTAAGACAACATAAATAAATATACAAAAACATATATAAATCAGCACATACAAAAAAATAGAGAGTAGTTGGAAGGCAAACTTAGAAGGGCAGGTACTAGCAGCTCAGCAGGGTGGGGGCAGAGGAACCAGGAAAGGTCACTTGGAGGAGGTGGTACTTTTTTGTATCTTAAAGGTAACCAAGAACTCCAAGGGTTGGAAGTTGAGAGGAGAGCTTTTCCAGCTTAGTGCAAAGGAACGCTAGGGAGAACACCGCGGAAAAACAGACACTTTTAGGGGAGGGCTATAGAGTTCTGTTAAATGTCTGTGGAGCTTAGGACTGGATAAATAGATATGGGAATCATCTGCGTTTGGATGGTAATTGAGCCCACAAGAGTCATTAAGACCACTAAAAGAGAGAATATGGAGAAAGGGAAAGGAGTCCCGGACGTTGTTCCAGGTAGTAAACCATAGTCTTTTTCATGCTGGGCCTGGCATTAAAAAGAACCAGATTCAAACCCTGTTTTGAAATTTACTATATGGATGACAATGGACCCAAGTTCTGAAGTTACCTATCAGATTGACAATGGACAAGTCAACTAACCTATCTGGGCTGCAGTGACTTCATCTGCGGAATGGAGGTGATTAGTGGCAGTAGATAAGAGTGCTGGACTTGGCCTGAGGAAGCTCAAATTCTGCCTCAATGATTTACTAATTGTGTGACCATGGCAAAGTCATTCCCCCCTCTAAGTCTCAGTTTCCTTTTGTATAAACTGGAGATAATAATAGCATCTGCTTCACAAGAGTTTTTGTGAGGATCGATTAATGCGTCAGATGGGATGCATGCTGGAAAGTTTAAAGCTCAACAAATGCTGACCACTATCTATTAGTTAGCTATCTAACTAACTAGTGATAGAATGTGGATTGAGTAATAGCTATACTATCTTCTCAAGGTTGTGAGCATCAAATGAAAGAATGTAAAAGACTTTGCAAATCTAAAAGTACTATGTAAAATAAAGTGCTGAAAAAAAGTCAGGGGGTGGCTAGGTGGCTCAGTGAATAGAGCAGCCCTGGAGTCAGGAGGACCTGAGTTCAAATTTGGCCTCAGATAACTTAACACTTACTAGCCTTATGACCTTGGGCCAGTCACTTAACCCCAATTGCTCTGCCTTCCCCCCTCCAAAAAGAAAAAAAAAAGAAAACAGGGGAAAAAACAGTCAGTTATTACTTAATGGAAATACTTGGCTTCTATCCTGCTTAGTACAGACCCCTTAGGTGAAAGAAGGGCCCCAAACCATTCATTTACCCCAACACAGACAGATCTCTCCCAGATTCAAGATAGAGGCATGTAAAAAGCAGAAGCTGGGAAATCTCTTGTGTGTTCTGGAATATCCGTGTCATATGGGAGGTTGGGGGGCAGCACTAAGAGGTAATGGAAGACCCCAGCCTCCCTTTCCTCACAGAGTTCCCTGTGCAAAATGACCACCCCTTGTCTGTGACATTTTCCTGTTCTCTATGTGTTGTGGCAAGTGCAGAACGCATTCAGGCCTCCCAACTTATAACTATAGAAGGGAAAAAATAGAGGAAAAGGTATTTAAACCACAACCTTTGCCTTAATTTCTGACCAAGCACGCTACTGATTAATTCTTCCCATGTTGCCTCCCACCTAACCCCACAAACTACATGTCTCTTGGTGTTCGTGGCTATAGTAAAATCATAGATTCAGAAAAGGAAGGGACCTTAGAAATCATCCTGTTCCAACATTCTAACTATTATGGATAAAAAAATAGAGACCCAGAGAGGTCAGTGATTTACCAAGATCACACAGATTTCAGGTCCCTTTCAGCTCTGGATTTATGATCCTAGCAGAATTCAGGTTCCCTGACTCCAAATCTAGTCTCTTTTCATACTATTTCACATTCTCTAAGGGTCTTTTGAAATTCAATCTCCACCAACACAAACAACTATACCTACAGAGGGTCCAACAAGCCAGAACTCACAGATCTAATAGCAATAAGCACAAGGTTCTCTCCCCAATTCTATGACAAACCTGGCTTGCTCCTCGGGTTGTGACACTTATGCTCCTTCCCTAGACTTTCAGAGTCACAGAATCTCCTAGTTGGAAGTGCTTGGTTGCTGTTGTTGTTCTGTCATTTTCAGTTGTATCTGACTCTTTGTGTCCTCATTTGAGGTTTTCTTGGCAAAGATACTGGAGTGGTTTGCCATTTACATCTCCAGTGCATTTTGCAGATGAGGAAACTGAAGCAAACGGGGTTAAGTGACTTGTCCAAGGTCACACTGCTAGTAAGTATCTGAGACTGGATTTGAACTCAGGTCTTTCTAGTTCCAGGCCTGGCATTCTACCCATTGTGCCACCTAGCCACCCCTGTCCAACTCTCTACCAGAAAAATCCTCCCATATAATATCACTGGATTTTGTGGTTTCCCTTGTGAACAATAGCACACAACTGCAAGTAATTCTCTTAATGTCAAATACATAAATAAGTGTCTTGGGTGGTATTTGAACCCAAATCTTCTAGGTCTGGTGCCAGTGCGTTTTCTATTGTACCACTCTATCCCCCTTTTTCTCTGTGGTTTTTCAACACTGTTCATCTAGCCTTTCTTCTACCCTCACCCATGTCCCAATATTAGTCATCTCTTTTTCCCTGATGGAATGTTAGCTTTGACCCAATGTTACTGAACTGACTCTGTAGGTTTCCCTTTAGCTATAGACTCTATACCTTTTCCTTTAGGAACACAATAGACTCTTTCCAGCCCAGCAGAGAGATTCTGGAGTCCATGCTATGGTACTTGCTTATAATGAGACTTTTACTGATTCGCTCCATCATTGACCCATCTTGATTATGGTCCCAAATTGAAGCTTTTTATGTTGACATTCCTTTTATGAGAGAAAGTATTAGAGCAAGAACCATTCACCCATTAGCAGCTGCCAGCACACAGTGATCACCATGTAGGTAACAACCAATTCGTATTTGCTGGACGAATCAGTGAATGACTCCTCAGGGGTCAGTCCCCTCCATCTTGTCCTTACCTTCCTACCCATCTTTTGATCATCTGCTTCTTCATGTTATTCCATTTACTCTTGTAAATGGTCACTCTTTTTACAAACTGCAATGATCATCATATTCCTCTTCTGGTACAGAAGAGAGAGTTTTCCATTCCATGATGTCCACATCCAGGAGATGGAGAAAAGAGCCCAGAGAAAGAAGAGAAGAGGTTTGTCCCCTGTACTAGATGGACTAAGGTCCCTTCCAATTCTGAACTTATGATGGAGGAGGGACCTGGGACTCTGAGGGGTCAAGCAGTTTATCCGTGCACAAAGGACAGGGATTTTGCTAAGCATGGAGACAAACTCCGTAGAGAAGCCTTCACCCACACAGATCTCGCCTCCCCCCCGCCCCCCCCATCCGTATCACTCACATTCATCTCATCCACTCTAGACTAAACAGCAGACCCACAGATTGTCAGTAGCTCAAGTGTGGAAGGGAGACCTGAAACATTATAGGCTGAGTCAGAGGCCAGGGATATTGCCTAACTGTCACATGGGACTCTAAAGGTAAGGGAGCAAGATTTTCACTAAAGAGGGCTTCACTGCCCATAGTCATCCTGATCCAGAGTTAGACACTCCTGTGGATTTTCTACATTGATCCGAGAAAGTTCTCTTTTCCTTTTCTAATCCAGTAGTGACCCTTTAAAGCCATAAGGAAGGGAAAGTTGAGCATAACTTTACAGTATACCCTCAGTATAGGTAAGCAGGGCTTTCCCTTCACATCTATGCCCATAAGAAAACTGACACTCCATATGTACCTTCCTATTTTATGCTCACAACTATCCAGTGAGATAGTTACTACAGCAGCAGTTCTCAACCTGTGGGTCACAACCCCTTTGGGGGTCGAACGACCCTTTCACAGGGGTCACAGCGGTCGCCTAAGACCAAAAAACATATTTCCAATGGTCTTAGGAATCGAGACACTGTTCCTCTATCTGTCTCCAGGCGGGTCCACTCACATACAGATGTGCCCACATACAAGTATTAAAGGGTCGGGGCATTAGGAAGGTTGAGAACCACTGTACTACAGGAATAATAATCCCCGTTTTACAGTTAAGAAAACTGAGGCTTGGAAGAGTCAAGTGATTTGCCTGTGGTGATTTCACTAGTGCCAAAGGTGGGAGTGGAACCCAGGTCTCTCTTAACTTCAGATTCAATTTTCTTTCCACCAAACCACACAGACTCCGTCTTATACCTTCTATAGGAAGCCTTTCCCTAATTGTCTTCATTCTAGGCAGATGGCACCTTGGGCTCTGCCACTATACTCTTTACCCAGATTTTCAGTCATAGAATCTCATAGTTGAAATGACCCTCAATCTAGTTCAACCTCTTGGTTGTTATTGCTGTTGTTCAATCATTTTAAGTTGTGTCCAACTCTCTGTGACCCTATTTGGGGTTTTCTTGGCAAAGATACTGGAGTAGTTTGCCATTGCCTTCTCCAGCTCATTTTACAGATGAGGAAACTGAGGCAAACCGGGATAAGGGACTTACCCAAGATCACACGACTAGTAAATTGTTCACTATTTCCAATATATCCTGTAAATAGCTTGTTTGTACATTGTTGTTTGCATGTCATCTCCCTCATTAGAGTGTAAGCCCCTTGAGAGCAGAGACCACTTTTTCTCTTTCTCTATCCCCAGTGCTTAGCACAGTGCCTGGCACAGAGTACGAACTTAATAAATGTTTATTGACTTACTGGCTAATTTCAGGAAGTTAGAATCTCACCTGCTCACATTCTGATGTTTGAACTTGGTCTCTGGGGACAAAATTTTTCTTTTCACAATTATCAACAAGAGTTTTTCAAAATACCCCTGAGTAAGATATCCCACTAACCGAACTTCATATAAAGTACGAGTGACTAATAAGGGCTAGAGCTGGGACCTGTGATTTCATTGGAATAGAGAGCTCCCAAGTAAGGAAATTCTCTAGGCGTTGTCTTCTCCCAGTGCAGAGGTTCTTAGATTCCTTTGGGTCATGGACCCTTTGGGCTGCTGAAAATCCTATTTAGAATGCTTCTCAGACTCATGCTTTTGAATGCATAAAGTGAAATATGCAGGATTACAAAGGAACTCAATGATATGAAAATATAGTTATCAAAATATTAAAAAAAAAAAAGCTCATGGAGTCCAGGTTAAATAGCCTTTTCTTTTCTTTTTCCTTTTTTGGAGGGGGAAGGCAGAGCAATTGAGGTTAAGTGAATTGCCCAAGATCACACAACTAGTAAATTGTGTTAAGTATCTGAGACAGGATTTGAACTTAGGTCCTTCTGACTGCCTGGCTGGTGCTCTATTCACTGCACCACCTAGCTGCTCCAAGGAGCCTTTTCTTAGTCTCCTACGGCAGTGATATCAAACTCAATAGAAATCAGGGCTGTTAAACAGAACAGGATCTCTGTAGGCTGTGTATTGACTTGTAAAACCGCATATTAACTTTTTCTATATTTTATTGTATTTTATTTTTAAGTTTATTTAGTTTTAGTTTTCAACATTTTCTTCCATAAGTTTTAAATTTTCCCCCTCCCCAAGACAGTATGCAATCTGATATAGGTTCTACATATACATTCCTATTAAACCTGTTTTCACATTGGTCATTATTTATTTTAAGAAATATTTCCTAATTACATTTTAACCCAGGTCAGGCCTTCCAGGGTCAAGTGTTTGACACCTCTGTCCTAGAGCACTATGAGTCTATGGAACTTGGCCAGGGTTACCAGCCAGGATATGTCAGAAGTAGACCTCAAATCTAGATCTTCCTAGCTAAATGGATGGCTCTCTGGCCACTATGCTAGGCTACTTCTTTATGAGAGTCTCTTCTATAATTAAGTTTTGATTGGGCAAAACAGGGAGATAAAGTCCAAGTGTCAGGGGCAGAGCACCACTAAGTGAGAAAGGGGAGGCAGGAGGCTTTCCCCAAAGGTTAATCAAGTTTTAGGTCAGCCCTGGATTGAGCAGTAACTTGGGTAGCTATCTCTCCCTTGCCCATTCATCCTAGTTAAACAGACACGCCCATTTGGATTTACCAGGCTCCCAGAACTCAAGAAAGAAGAGAAGTGTGTCTGTGGGTGTAGAGGGAGTCAGATCAGAACACCCACTCTACTGTAGACCTGAGAAATCTTGAGTAATACACAATGGCCCCAAGAGGTCTAGCTTTTCCCCAAGTCCCAGTTCCCTGAAGAACCCCCTGGAGCAGTTCTCATCCCTTAGGATAATTTTACAACTAACTCTGTTTTCAAAGCTCCTCCTAGCTGGGGCCACTCCAGGCTGGAATCAACCTCCTCTTCACCTTCCCCCTCCCCTACACACACCCATCCCATACTCCCTCCTCCCCCTGGGAGGTGGGCCAGAACTGAACTGGTTGTTTGATGTCAGAGGGAAAAAGATGCAGCTCTGTTTGCTCCAGCACACCCCCTCACTACAGACATCCCCATGCACAATTACCAGATAAAAGCATGCCTTTATTTCCCAATCTGTTTCCAACTTCCTCCCAAACCCTTGGGCCCTGACTCCAGGGCACATCGAGAGCCAGGATGATAAATATTGCTATTCTCAATGCTCAGGACTCCCTTTTAAAGAGGGGCAGGGCAGAAGATGGTCATCAGATTTGCACTAGTGACTTCTTCTCTTTCCTCTTCCAGAGATGAGCACAGAGGTTTTAGGCATCAGTTTCAGAATTATCAGGGAGAAGAGTGAGAGATTCATTGAATATGGTTAGCTTTGCTGCTGCTGTTTGTCCTTGGTTCTCAAAGAGGACCATGACATCAGGGAGGTGCTGCCAGGACATGCAAGAGAACTGGATTTAAGTGAGGGAGGGCTGTGCAGAGTCACCAGCCTCACTTCCTCCTCTGGAGTCATCTGGGTCCTGTGGCCAGGTGCAGTGGGGGACCATGTCCTTTTCAAGCTAAGGTCTTTAGCAGGTCTCAGTTTGACTGAGGCAGCACCCATTCAATGATTAAGGGTTAACCTTATTGGCCTAAGGAGATATGACAGCTGGGGTGTGTGGAGGAGAGAGATTAGTGGAAGAAGAGGTCATGCAATTTGAGCAGACTGAGTTCCCCAGAGGTGAGAGGCAGAGGTTGGGGTGGAGAAAAACACTGAGAGCCAGGTACTGAACGTATTGGAGAGGAAGGGGAAGGGCCTGGTCCATAGGTTATAGGATCATACATTTAGAACTGAAGGAACTTCAAAGGCCACCTGCTCCAAATCCTCCTTTTATAGTTGGGGAAACTGAGGCTAGGGGATGTTAAATGATCTGCCCAAGGTCATGCTGGCAATAAATGTCAGAGGCAGGGTTTGAATCCAGATCCTCTGACTCCTAAGCCAAGGTTCTTCCCATTTTACCACACAGAAACGAGGAGCTGGACAGATCAGAGTGAACTTCCCAGGAGGAGAAGTAACTTCTAAGCCTTAGAATCTAAGGGGTGTCTAACCGTGCAAGCTGGCAGTTGCTTTACAGGGTTACAAAGGATGTCATTCTCAAGCACTGGTCCAATCCACCTTCCTCCATCTCCAGCTCAGTGATTACTCACTGAGTGCCTTCTTGGTGGAGACCATTGTCAAGGCATTCCATCAAATCTGAGAATGAACAGCAGTGAGAATGTCCCTTAGACAGTCCTTGTTCGGGGTCACCTTTTTATTGTCTCGTGCTATCTATGTCCAGCTTTGACATACTCAACTCCAAGTCTATCACACAGAGAAGGGTACTTAGTCATTTTCAGTTGGATCCGACTCTCTGGGATCCCTTTGGGGGTGTTCTTGCCAGAGATACTGGAGTGGTTCACCATTTCCTTCTCCAGCCTGAAAGAAGTAGTGAGGGGCAATAAATGTCCTACCAACTAGGAGACAGTTAGGTGGTGTAGTGGGTAGAGCACTGGGACTAAAAAGACAGGAAAGCCTGACTTTAAATCCAACCTTAGACACTTACTAGCTGTGTGACCCTGGGTAAGTCTTTTAATTCCCCTCCTTTCAGTTTCCCAATCTGTAAAGTGGAGATGATGAAATGTGAACATTAGCAATAACCTTACTCAAGCCTGTCCAGGCCAAATAATTGCCCCTCCTCCTGATCTCTGTGGAAGAAATAAAAGGCCCAGACAGGCCACAGCAGCAGCCAGAGCAGAGCAGAGAAGGGAAGTCACTGGAGCTCCTGGCTGTGGGTGCAAGCTTCAGTAGAAATATAGGGGCACTGGGTGACTTTTTCATCAGACACAGCAGTCACACTTCTGTGCTGGTCTAGCACTGAAGCTGCAGCAGGAAGGACGGCCTCCAGAGAAGGAGGAGGATAAAGACAGCTCCTGTGAGGCTCCCCAGAAAAGTCAGCCTTGTTGGCAAAACTTTTAGCTATAATTTAAACTGATAAGCAATGATTTTGTGGAAAATCAGTCACTGAACACAAGGTAACAAGTCCCCCAAGCCATCATGGGGCACATGTGTGCCCACACACAAGCACACGCACACACCCACGAGGAACACTTTTTCCACCATGGCACTTGCTATGTTTCCTGAGGATTATTGCATTTTTCAGAGATAAAAGTGCATTGCTTTTCACACGCTAGCTGACCACTCTCCACCTGGGTCCGTCTTTAGCGTGGAAGCATAAAAGAAAGTCCTTTTGACCCTTCCTCTCCAGTAAAGCTGGCTGTGCTCTGGGGGGGACCAACAGACTCTCGCTTCACACCACGGTCATCTGACTTGCACAGTTAATGCACCTTAGTTTCTCGGGCCTCCTTGTGTTACATTCATCTGTGTTTACATTGTATCCTCCACTTGTATCCTCTTCGAATCCTTAGTATCCTTGAGGGAGACTGAGCTCAAGGGCTGTCTCCTACAGGAAGTCTCTCTTGATTCCCCTTCTTCTCTGGTTCTTCTTCCCTCTTTAGATGATCTTCCCTTTGCTTATTTGGGTATGACTAGCATTCCTTCCTTAGCTCTGTTCAGGCAGGGACTGGTTTCATTGTGTCTTCATAAACCCAGTGCATAGCCCAGCCCTTAGCACACACTAATTACTTAAGAACAGTGCTAATGTTAATCCACTGCCAGGTAGCACAGATAGAGCACTAGACCTGGAATCAGGAAGACCTCAGTTCGAATCTGGTCTCAGAAGCTGGCTATATGATCTTGGACAAGTCATTTAACCTGTTTCTTCATCTGCAAAATCAGGATAATAATAGTACCAACATCCCAGAACTGTGAGGATCAAATGAGATAATATTTGTAAAACACTTTATAAACCTTAAAGTGCTATATAAATACTAGTTTTTATTGTTATAATTAATAATAATAGTTCATATTCTTAACAGGGTCTAAATAATGTCACACTTTTTCTGTGTCTTAATCTTACTGAACTGGTTTTTTCCCCATTTTTTTTGGAGGGAGAAAGGCAGGGCACTTGGGGTTAAGTGACTTGCCCAAAGTCACACAGCTAATAAGTGTCTGAAGACAAATTTGAACTCAGGTCTTCCTGGCTTCAGGCCTGGCACTCTACCCACTGTGCCACCTAGCGGCCCTTATCAGCTCATGGTTATACAGTGTCTTAAAGCACGCAAGGCATTTTTGCCTCCATTGTTTCTGTTGATCTTCATGTCATCCTGTGAGGTATGAGCTGCTGTTATCCCCACAAAGTGTAAGTGATTTGCTTGGGGTCACATTGCAGGAGGATTGTTTGTCGCTCTCCGTAATGTTTTGGGTTTGGAATTTTTTTGGTCCAGGGGTCTACTTTTTCCGTTTCCCAGGTTGCTTTTATAGTCATGTCACTGCCTTGAAAGGAAACTGGAGTTAGATTATATGGATCCCTTTGTGGTACAAACCCTATTAGGTAGGGTTAAATGAGCTTGCATAGAATGGAAGCATTTGCCCAGGTCACCCTCTTTGTGGAAAGACTTCTTCCAGAATCTCTTCTCCTGGGTTTTCCCCCCATGGAACCCCTACTTCCTCATTCTCCTGAATATACTTCCAACTTTCTTAATTGTCCCAATGATTCCTTATGAGTATACAGGTGTGGCACATAAGCCACAAGGGCTGAGCCATTGTGATATTTGGACTAAGTTTGAGAACCACTCCTTTGAGAAAAACAAAACAACATAAGCTTCCCCAATGACTAAGGCCACCATTCCTATGAACCTTAGTATGGTGTTATCTATGATCAGGAAGCCACTGAATTCAAAATTGAAAATGGTGACCATCTTTGGATCAATACTATAACCCGCTTTTCTCCTTGGGAGCTTTGTTCTGATCACTTCTCAGCGATGAGAGGAAAGAAAAAAGATGATTGCCCCATCCTCTGTCTCAGGAGGATGCTGCCTCAGTGTGCTTGAGGGAATCATACAACTCAATGTGATGGAAAGAAGAGTGTAATAAGAACAAAGGAGTGACCGAGACAAGGTGATATAAGAAATCTTGTGGGAGTAGGGGAAGATATAAGGGAGAGATCTGGTATAGGAGGGGACCCTGACAGCAGGGAGGTGATGTCATGACATGGAAGTGAATTGGATTTAAGTGAGGGAGAGCTGTGCAGAGTCACCAGCCTCACTGTTAACCATCTCCAGAGAAAGAACTGGAAGCAGATTAAAGCATTTTTTTTTTACTTTATTTTTCTTGGGTTTTTTTTTTTTTGGTCTCGGTTTTCTTTCATAACATGACTAATATGGAAATACATTTGACAAGTATATAAGCCTGTATCAAACTACTTGTCTTCTCAATGAGGTGGGAGGAGAAGGAGAGAATTTGGAACTCAAATTTAAAAAAAAAACAACAAATGTTGAAAATTGTTTTTACATGTAATTGGGGAAAAATAAAATATTTTTAAAAGAGTTCAAACAAAATGAACAGTAAGTAGCAAGTAGTAGTAGTGCTTTAAGGTTGACAAAGCAGTTTACAAATATCTCATTTTATCTTCACAACTACCTTGGGAGATAGATGCTACTATTATCCCCATTTTATAGATGTGGAAACTGAGGCAGACAGACATTACATGCCTTGCCCAAGTCTTCACCTGGAAAGTATCTCTGAGATCAGATTTGAAACCAGATTTTCCTGACTCTAGGTCTAGAATTCTATCCATTGTGTTACCAGATTGCTCAGGAAATATATATTATAGAGGGCAGAAACTGGATTCCTTCAGCTTACCCCAATCTGCATCTGCTGCTCTCCAAGAACAAGATTCCCCTGTGCCAGATATCTCCTGTTATCCCCCTCCCAGTTTTCCTGTCTCCTTTTGTGTGTTGTCTCCCCCGTTGGATTGTAAGCTCTCTGAGGGCAGGGACTATCTTTCTTTTTGTTCTTGGAACACAGCAGGCACTTAACAAATGTTTATTGGATTGGAAATATGTATATATAATGAGTTTAGCCTCACAACAACCCTGGAGGCAAGTGCTATCATCATCCTGATTTGAGGTTGTGACTGACCCAGGGTGGTACAGCTGGTAAGCATTTGGGACAGGATTTGAACCCAGGTCCTCTGACTCCAAGTCCCATATTCTATCCATGGGACCATCTAGCTGCTATGGATAGAAAGAA
>CM053583.1:98907148-98917476 GCA_028627135.1 Pseudochirops cupreus | reverse complement strand
TTGTGTTATCCTGATTGTGTTTCCACAATACTCAAATTGTTTCTTCCTAACTGTTTGTAATATTTTCTCCTTGACCTGAGAATTCTGGAATTTGGCTATAATATTCCTAGGAATTTTCTTTTGGTGATCTTTTTCAAGAGGCTATCAGTGAATTCTTTCCATTTCTATTTTGCCCTCTGGTTCTAGAATATTAGGGCAATTTTACTTGATAATTTCTTGAAGGATGATTTGTGGGCTGGTAGTCCAATAATTTTTAAGTGATCTCTCCTGGATCTATTTTCCAGGTCAGTGGTTTTTCCAGTGAGATACATTACCTTCTATTTTTTCATTTGTTTGGGTCTGTTTTATAGTGTCTTGATTTCTCATAAAGTCATTAGCTTCCAATCTAATTTTAAAGGAATTATTCTCTTCAGTGAGTTTTGAAATTCCTTTTCCATCTGGCCAATTCTGCTTTTTAAGGCATTTCTCTCCTCATTGGCTTTTTGGGCCTCTTTTGCCATTTGAGTTAGTTTATTTTTTTAAGGTATTATTTTCTTCAGTATTTTTTTAGGGTCTCCTTTAGCAGGCTGTTGACTTGCTTTTCATGATTTTCTTGCTTCATTCTCATTTCTCTTCCCAATTTTTCCTCTACTTCTCTTACTTGATTTTCAAAAATCCTTCTTGAGCTCCTCCATGGACTGTGACCAATTCATATTTTTCTTGGAGGCTTTTGATACAGGAGTTTTGACTTTGCTGTCTTCTGATTCTATGTTTTTATTGTCTTTGTCACCAAAAAATGATTCTATAGTTTGATTACACTTTCTCTGTTTCCTCATCTTGCCAGTCAATTACTTGACTTTGAACTCTTTGCCACAATAGAACTCTGCTTCCAGAGTAGAGAGTGCTGTGTCTCCAATCTTCTGGGGTTTTGTGCAGCTATTGTCAGAGCTTTTTTTAAGTACCTGCCTCAGAACTGTGAGGATGACTGCCTCTCCAAAGTCTCAACAAGCTCTGCCATACTAGTGCTCCTCACCCAAGACTGTGATCCAGATCCAAGCAGGTCAAAGCAAGAGCAATTACCCTCTGAATGGTCGCTTGGTCCCCCTATGATCTGTAGGCCTGGAGCTCAAGAGGCAGCCATGTGGCAGCTGTAGCCACCACCACCTCTGCCACGCCAGGGGAAAGGTGCCGGACCTTGCTCTTCTCTCACTCAATTCCAACAGAGTTCCCCACTAACCTTTTACTTTCTCTTTGACATTTACAGGTTGAAAAGTCTGGAAACAACCACAGCTGCCAGTGAATCAGTCTCCTGAAGTCTGCAGTCTTTTAAATGCCTCATCATCAGCATTATCTACCTCTACTCCAATCTTTATTTTAAATTTCACCAGTATCCTAGAATCTCAGAATTAGAAGGAACCTCAGAGGTAAGATATACTCAAACTACTTCTGAACAAAACCCCTTCTACAATATAGCTAACAAGAGTCATTCAAACCTTGCTTAAAGGCCTCCAATAAGGCGAGCTCAGTACTATGCAATGGGATAGTTCTCATTGTTAGGAAGTTTTCCCTGACATCAAGTATAAATTTACCTCTTTGCATCTTTTACCCATTCCTCTCCAGAATGCTGGAGAATTCTGCTCTCCAGTAGTGTTAAAGGCTATAAGAGAACAGGGAGGATGATCAAATGTTTCTTGTATAAATCTATTAAAAATCACTATTCTTTATTGCACTGGGCAGGTGAGGGGAAGGGATAGGAAGTAAAGGGAAACTTGAATTCCAAACTATTTCCTGTAATTTTAATGTAATATAAGCTCTTCCCCACCCATTAATAAGCCTCAGGTGGAGCCCATTAGGGGAAGTTTGCCTAGGGGAGGCTTGCTTGTAGGAAGGCTTTCACACCTTTTGCTAATTTCTAATTAGGCACTGAGTCACAGGATTGTGATGCCTTCTAATTCTGAGAAGGGTATATATATACTCTGAGTCGGTATTTTGCTTTGGCGGCTCATTTATGAGAAGGATTCCCTGGTTGAGATTCTGAGTGGCCATATGTTCAGAGCTCCCCAACTGCTCAGATATAAAGGCTCTCTCAATCCAGGGATGTATGTAAAGTATATAGTTGATTCAGCCAGTCAGAACCCTGTCTGTTGGTCTTTATTTCTCTGCCTGTATTTTCTGTTTGTATTATCTCTGAAATTCAGAATCTAATTAAAAAAGATTAGTGATCCCTTAAACAGTTATCTTTCCTAATAAAGCAGATCTAAGAACCTGTGAGTAGCCATCCTGGGGATGCCAGTGTGGTTACCACTATACTTCCTCAGGGTATCTTTCTGTCCTGAAACCTGCACAGAGTCCTCTCATTCATTAACCAACTTCTCAGAACTTGGGTTCTTGGTAGATTCAACATTCAAACCTGTACTTCACTCTCCCAGTTTTCCCCCATTCTGATCAGTCTCCATTTAATATGAAAAACCAATAATGTTATAATTTTCATGGTGTCCCAGCTAAACAGAGAGAGGAGAGACTAGGAAGAAGGGATACTGAGGGGAAAGTGAATAGAACTGAACTATTCACACTTCCTGTCATTTTGCTGAAGATACTGGATTCTATGTACTTCCTGCTTATATGAGAGGAAAGATAAAATCAACCAGTCTGATCAGGAAGCCAAGAAGTCTGTGATCGATTGGTTTGTCATCACTACCATCTTACCTAAGGATTTGAATTCTTAGCACCTTAATTTTGGAATGAAGAGACAGAAGCAATAAAGAGCAACCTGGTGACTGAAAATTTTTTATTCTGCTCATGAAAGATAAAATATTAATCATTCTAAAATTTATACTGTCAGGACTATGTGGACCATCTTCTCTATACTCTACAAAATAAGCAAGTTTTTGCCAAACACATGTCATGGATGAATGCAAATATTAATGCAAAAAATGGGGAATGTTTTTCTTCTCTTGGGTTCTAAGATTTAAGAAAAATTGTACTTCAGAAACTGAGTTCCTTAATAAGTCAGTTCCCTTATAGTTAAGTTTTGAGAGAAGAGGGACCTTTTATATTGTACCTTTCCTATAAGAGTCAGTGAGATTTAATGGAAAGAGACTTGATTTGGGAGTCAGAAACTCTGGGTTTAGATCCTAGTTTTGGTACTTACTATATGACCTTGAGTAAGTCATTTAATTTCTCTGAGATTCAGTTTGGTCTCCTCTAAAAACAAAACAACAAGGATTAAATTACAGAAATAGTTATATTAAGTGCTCACTATGTGCAAAGAACTATGCTGAGTACTAGAGATGCAAACAACTGTGCCTGCCTTCAAGGAGCTTACATTTTATAGAAGGAAAGATAATAATATTTTCACTTCCTACCTCACAGCATTGCAAAAATCAAATGAGATAGTGTACGTGAAAAGGCTTTGAAATCTTTGAGGCTTATAGACCTTTATTTGTCACCATGGAGCTTTAGTGTATTTCTTCCTAAGAAAACCAGTTAAAGGAAAAAGTCAAATGAGTGGACGAAGAACCAGTTTTGACTAGCTCAGCATCTCTGTGTTTGCATCATTGGCAGTGTCTACATAGACAACAGAGTCAGCTCAGTTCTGGTTCATCGCCTCTGTAGACCAGGGGTAATTAACCTTGAAATGTGTCATGGACACCTTTGATGTCTGGTCAAGTCTATGGACCCCTCCTCAGAATGATGCTTTAAAATCAGTAAATACATAGGATGACAAAGGAAAAACAAAGGTTAGTAAAAATAAAGCTACTTTAATTTTTTTTCTACATCCAAATTCCCAGATCACCTGAAATCTATCCACAAACACCTTAACTCCTGTTGTAGATTGACAGTTGGAATGAATTGTTGCATTGCTCTAAAAAGCCACAACCAAATCTCCTGAGCAGTCTCGTGTCCCCTCACTGAAATGACAAATTATTTAGGGCTGCACCCGGTGACGTCCCCAGCCCCATACCTCACGCTCCTCCTGACCTGATCCTCTGAATCCTAATCTCTTGGATCAGCCTTAGGAAACAGGTTCTTTAGAAATGGGACAAACAGCCCAAGTTTTTACACGTAGGTGAGGCCCCCATTACTGGCATACACAGCCATGGCTATCTCATGGGTCCTGGAGTAAAAACTGTCTCAACACTAGGACATTCTGGTCCTCAAAAGGGAATATGTGATTTTGTTTAATATGAGAAACTTCCAGTGTGAGAAGTTCCTTCATTTATGCAGATCTCAAGGACCTTAGGGAGAATTAATTAATCCGCTCTCTTCATTTTACAGATGAGGAAACTAAAAACCCTATGAAATTAACTTTCCATGTCATAGAACTAGTTAATGAAAGACCCAGTACCAGGGGTCAGGTCTTCTATCTACCAGTCCCTCACTCTGTCCAGTAAACTAGGGTGGGTATAGAACAAGGGAGCCCTAATATTTTCCTGGTAAGGAGTTACTTTTGATTTACTTTGGGAGAGAGGTTCTGATGGTGAAAATTTCTGATGGGGGATTCTGTCAGTATTCATCAATGATGGAGAAGGAAGGATAGCAGTATTAACCAGCCTGGAGATCTACCTGTTAAAGTCTTTAAGACTGATGGGTAGGTCATAACTGATCTGCTGGGGACCCCTGGAATATGATACTAGATAGGAAATAAAAGTCAAAGAACCCCTTCAAGTTAACCTGAGACGCGGAAGGTAGGGAGAAAAAATGGTTAGGAAATCGTTTTTGGTCACTCTTCTGAGGAGATCCATTTAAGAAATAGTTATTCACTTCCCACCATATGTAAAATGTTACACTAGGCACTGGAGGAGATACCAAGTTTAGATAGGGCATTTTCTTGGCCCTCGTGGAGCTGGACTCTAGTAAGTAAGGAGTTAAAAGTCTAGGAGGCTCTGTCAAAGAGTCTCTAAGGGATTTTGAGGGTGGGGTAGAAACTTCCTGATTCTTATCCCCAACTGTAAGTCAACAATCAATCCTTGAGTAGATGCTAGGTGCTGGGCAGACCCAGGAAACCTGGCCACTAGTACCCTCATCTTTCTAAGCATAAAGAATTCACTGTGAACAGAGGATAATAGATATAGACTTGGAAGGGACCTCAGAGGCCATTTATTAGTTCAAGGGCCTATTTTTCAGATGAAGAAACTGAGGCCCAGAAAGATTAAGTGACTTGTCCACGGTCATAAATGTTAGAGACAGAATTTGAACTTAGGTCCTCTGACAATCAGTGCTCTTTCTATATACATAGAAGTCAACTTCTGTGGGACACCGAGTCAAAATATTAGGGTTCCAGTCCCAGGTATGCCACAAGTTAGCTGGGCTAGTTTGCCCAACTGATTTAGCCCCTCTGGGACTCTGTTTACTGATTTGTTAAATGTGAAATTACACCAGTATCGAATCTCTTCCTATTCCAGTCCATCTTCCTCTCATGTTACCAAACCAGTCCGACCAAACCTGGTCTGACCATGTTACTCTCCATACCCATAAGCTTCTATAGCTCCCTATTTTCTCTAGGATCAAAAATAAAATTTTGTTTGGTCTTTACAATCCTATATAATCTTTCCAGTCTTCTTACACCTGCCTGCCTGCCATGGTCTCTGTTATCCAACAACACTGGCCTCCTTCCTCTTCCTTCCACAAGACCCATCTCCAGATTCTGGGCAGTTTCGCTGCCTGCCACCATGCCTGGAATTCTCTCCCTCTTCATTTTACTTTATGGCTTCTTCTAAGACCCAGCTAAAACCCCACTTTCAGCAGGAAGGCTCCTCTGATCCCCCACCCCCCATGTATGCCAGTACCTTCCCTCCATGATTATCTGCGGCTTATCCTGTATATATCTTGTGTTTGTGTAATTGTTCATATGCTGTCTCCACCATGAGACTGTGAGCTCCTTGAGAACAGAGACAGTTTCTGTCTTTAGTGCTTTGTATCTCCAGCTCTTAGCAGCATGCCTGACACATAGTCGACTTGACTTGTCGGATTCTAGGTTCCCCATTGATTATTCCAGAGCTTGCCATACCCAGTCATCTGCTAAGCTTTGAGTTTACTGGAAAGGAAAGCAAACCAAGTTTCTTATTCAAGTAGCAGGCACAACCACAGAGGCTTTCCGTCTTTCCTGAGCGGAAGCTGTTTTGAAATGGGTGGATGTGTGAGTCTGAGGTTCAAAGGGCAGGAGCTGTATCCAGTGAGTCTTGGGGAATGGCACAGAGAAAGCAGGGGGAGGACTTGAAATGCTGACCTGCCTTCATATTTATTGGGCCCTTTTTCCCCAGGAATACAGCCTGAGCTGGAATTACAGGACCAGGTGACTGGAGGCTGACGGCACTCACTGATTTTGAAAGTCTGAAATTTCAACAAACCCAGCATTTTCCAAGAACCTAGGAATTTGGGGCTCAAATGAACCACATTGGCTGATTGTGCTGTTCTGAATTTTTATATTGTCTCTGAACCTTAGAACTCCTGTAAGGTGATCCTGCTGCACTGCGGTAAGTACAAAGTAGGTGGCCAATCACTTATCAAAGTTGAATTGAAAGGTTAGGGCTGACCTGAGGTTTTCTCCTAGGCGTAACAAGTATCCCTGCCCTTCCTGCTGGTCTGACCTTTCAATTCAATGAATCTATGTAAAAAGTGTAATGGCTAACACTGATACAGTGCTTACTGTGGGCCAAGCACTGTGCTAACAGCTTTACAATTACCTCATTCATAGATCCTCACAACAACCTTGGGAGGTAGGGGCTATTATTACCCCATTTTACAGAGGAGACAAACAGAGGTTAAATCTTACCCATGGTCACACAGCTAATATGTGTTTGAGGTCAGATTTGAATTCAGGTCTTCCTGACTCCAGGCAGGGTACTCTATGCAGTATAGCATTATTTAGTTGCCCTATTACCTATAGGATCAAACATAAAACTTGTTTGGCTTTTAAAGACAAACATTTGGGACCATTTGGAAAACAAAAGAGATAGGGAGTGTCCAGGCTAGTTGAGGGCACCATGGGGAGGATGGGAAGGGCAGCTAAAATGAGTTAAAAGAAAGCTCCTGAGATTCTAATATTGGAAAGAATGACAGGGACAATCTAAGAGAACCCTTTAATTTTATAGATGAGGAAACTAGTCATTATTTGTTATTTCAGTCATGCCCAACTCTGTGTGACTCTTTTGGGATTTTCTTGGCAAAGATACTCGAGCAGTTTGCCATTTTCTTCTTCAGCTCATTTTACAGATGAGAAAACTGAGGCAAACAGGGTGAAGTGACTTGCCCAGGGTCACACAGCTAATGAGTATCTGAGGCCAGATTTGAACTAGGGATTTCCTGACTCCAGGGCCAGCACTCTATCCATTGCATCTCCTAGCTGCCCATAGAGGAAACTGAGGCCCCAGGAAATCAAGGAAGTTGCCCAAGCTCACAAAGATAATAAATATAAGAGATACGGTTTGAGCACAGATCCTCTGATGCTCCTGCCACTATGCCATATTGCTCTCCAGCTCCTATTTTCATGCCTTTACATAGATGGGCCCCCAGGCCTAGAACTTACTCCTTCTTTGCCTCTGTCATACTCACAATCCTTTTCTTCCCCTGGGACAGTCAGAAGACTGAACTGGAAGTTCAATATCAGTTGTATATCAGCCCTTGGAGCATTTTCCTGATAGCAGCTAATGAGGCCCATTAGGGATCTAATGACTTAAATGGGCTCCACTGTCCTCCCAACTCACCACCCCTGCTCACTCCTCTGTTTTACCCCTGTGTGACTGATAGAACCTCCCTAAGAAATCTCTCCATTATTTTAATTCTAGAGCCAACTTGGAATGAGGTCTAAGCAGACTTCCAGGAGCTTCCTGAGAAACGAGTGTGATAACTAGCCCTAATTCTGCCAGTTTAATAGATGAAGAAGCTTCCTATTCCACCTTTATTTTAAGCACTCAGTGATTTCCTCAGTGAGGATACCCCCTCCACCGATAGAATTCACTCCTTCTTTACCTCTGTCTTACTCATGATTTTATTCTTTAACTTAACAGTAGATGGTCTTTAAGAGTGGTTGTGTAATGTGTTTAATAGGAATGTATGTGATATCAGATTGCAAGCTTTCTTAGGGAGGGAGGGAGAGAAAATTTAAAACTTATGGAAGTGATTGTTGAAAACTAAAAGTAAATAATTTAATTTAAAAAAAAAGAAAAGTAAGAAAAGAGAGTTGTGTTTGAAAAATCCACCCCCCTTGCTGCCAACCTGGCGATAAGTTCTGACAGAGCTGACTAGGCTAGTCATCAGATAGTTAACATGCCCAGTACTGGTGGTCTCCAGCATCCTAGAAGCTGTTGGAGATGGCATTTTGTTAGTACAGCCTGCCAATACCTGGAGTCACCTCTATCCTACAGGAAGTTCTAACAGTTTAAGTTTTTTGGAGACTTTAAAATCTAAGGGGAAAAATGGATAAACATCATACTCTGTGCCACTTGACTGGCAATTGGCTTATTTTATTCAGGTCTTGGTGTCATATTTTAGAAAGGACTTTGACCCTATAGAACATGCCCAGAAGAAAGCACCTAGAAGAGTAAAGAACCATGGAACTGACTTGAAGGAGTTGTAGATATTCAGTTTAGTGAAAAGAGGAAGAAGGTGGAGGGGAAGGAGGGAGTCTATTATTTCTGTCATCAGATATTTGAAAGGCTGGAAAAGGGATTAGGTTAGGAGTGGGGAACCTGCTGCCTCAAGGCCACATGTGGCCCTCTAGGCCCTCAAGTGTGGCCCTTCGACTGAATCCAAACTTCTAGTTGGAATTCGAGTTTAGATTCCATCAAAGGGCTACACTTGAGGACCTAGAGAGCTACACATGACCTCAAGGCTGCAGGTTCCCCAGTCCTGAATTAGTTTATTCTGCTTGGTTCCAGCAGTCAGAACTAAGAAAAATGGGTGCACGTTTTTAGGAATACAGTTTTCAAATCAACTATGTATAGAGTTTCCCCATAAATAAAGACATCCCAGAATGGAATGGGATCCACTATGAATAAATGACCATTTATCATTAGTGTCCCAGACATCCATTGGTCAAGGGATTGGGTTCCCTGATTTTCCAGGTCTCTTTCAACTCTAGGATGAACAGTTCTTCCATGGACTATATCAGGCAGAAGTCCTTAATCTTTGTTGTGCCAAGCATCCCTTTGGCAATCTGATGAAACATATGAATCTCTCATCAGAAGTATGGTTTTAAATGCACAAAATAAAATATTAAAAATTACAAAGGAAAGCAATTAACTGAGATAAATTTACCAAGGTAAAAATGAAAAAAAAATGATGGATCTCAGGTTAAGAACTCTTGGCCTAGACAGACTAGAATCAAAAGAAGAAATCATTTCCTGGCATTCACTGCTTTTCACATTGGCCAGTCATTTCCCTCATGTTTCTCTTCTTTTATGCGTTGGCACAAATCAAACTTGGTTGATGAGATATTCTGGAACACGCTCTCTGTTTAAGTGGAACCACCTTTTCCTGAACTAAGATTAAAAGTTCATCCTGCAAAGGGAAACTTACTCCTGCTTGGAATGTGACCTCCCCTGATGCCATTGTTCTCCCATTGGCCTACAGAATATCTCCCCCTTTATCTTTGCACTTTTCATTCTGTATTCTGTTGGAAACCTTTAGCGATGCTGATGTCAGAATATCACTATAAACATTCTGATTACGAAAAGGAAGCTTAAATAGTCTGGCATGACTTAATCTGGAAAGAGAAGGCTTTGGGATGACCCAGATGACAGCAAGTATAGGAAGAAGGTGCTGTGTGGAAGATGGAAGCTTGTTCTTCATTTCTATTGATGATTAAATATAAGAAAACAGGGATAAACAGCAGGAAGGGTTTAGACCATACATCAGCAGGGAAGATCTAGAACATGTTTACTGTTTTTTAAATAGGGAATCTTAAAAAAAAGAAACAAATAAACAAAAATATGGACAAATTGCTTCCCCAAATGGTTTCAAAGGTCCCTTCCAGCTCTGACATTCTGTGATGACAAGTTTGTACCACAAGTCAACCGTATTCCAAGCACTTACTCATATACCTAAAAATCTTATAGTCACTAGAACATTATGGCAACAAGCAACCCAAAAGGCAGTGGAAAAGGCCATGGTGGGTTTAAGTAAGCTATAATACTACTAAGGATGAGCTATTAAAAATACATCCATTCTTTCCCTTCCTCCCTTGTCACCCACCCCCACTGGAAAGACAAGCAATTCAATACAGGCTGTACATGTGTAGTTACGTAGAACATCTCCACAGTGGGCATATTGTGAAAGACTGATCATATGTCCCTCCTTCCTATCCTGCCCCCCCTTGTTCTATTCTCTACTTTGTCCCTGTCCCTTTA